>OX578152.1:43076520-43676520 GCA_951213105.1 Amaurobius ferox
CACGTGGGCAAGAGCTAGGCCTAAACAAATGAATTGTTCATTTCGATAAAACTCTTCATCAAGTCCAAGTATTTTATCAAAATAAACACAAAATATATATTTCTGAAATCAGTGATAGATTATATCTATAAACACTGATAACTTAGACGATATGCATAAAGATTGAAAACTTATAGGAAACAAGAATACCTGAAAAAACAATGCATATGTTTGATCCATTGGAGCCTTGAATAAGGAGACCAATGTTGCCAATCGCAAAAAATAAAAAATTGAGAACTGCTGTTACCAATCGTGAAAAATATATAACAGTAATGCGGAAAGGCTATAAAAGGTGATATTCAACAGTTAGAGCTACAAAATAAAGGGAAAGATGATAAAAGAAAATATAGAGGCTAAAGTATAAGGGGATGTAAATATATGGTATTGCTTATATATATATATAAATTTTAACACGCGACAATGAAAGTAAAACACTGTCACGTTTTCAATGTAACTGTGAAAATTGAGCTCAATGATTTATGTCAATATATTTTGAATAAAAGCTTTTACCCCCCCCCCCCCCAAAAAAAATAAGTTTTTATGTTTACACGTCATTTATTACAGTCAGAGTTATCTACGTCTAAAATGTTTACATTTTCCGTAACGCTTCGATTTCAAACGGACACCGGCCATAGACATCAAAACACTGTTCGATTACAGAAAAGAGCAGTTACGACTGGATGCTTTGAAACGACTTCCTGTTCATCACCCAAACCCATCTTCCTCTAGCATGAGGAAAATTAAGCGTTTTAACTGCAAAATTTTCGGGCACGCAAGCGCTTTAAGTGCAAGAACAGAAACTGTACCCGTCTTCATTGTTTTGGAAATTCAACTCAAGGGAAGTAAGGAAGTCGTGGAAAACCCGGTAATAGTTAATTACGGGTGGAAAATAGGGAGAAATGCCAGTAAAACGCCAGATTAACTTCGCGTTTTAGACATAACAAGTTACTCGCTCTAATCATTACCGTCATTTATTGATGGAAAGATGAAGATTTCTTCTTCCTTCTTTTTTTTATTAATGATTTATGCTGATGTAAAGAAGGAAGATGTTCGAGGAAAGTGTTAATTTAAACATCTTTCATTTAAGAGTTTTAAGTTATAAACAATTCGAAATTTCCAAATCACCGTACAGTAAACAATTTACTTTATCGTCTGCGGTTCACTTAACATTCAAAATTAAATGCAGTATGTTTCAACTTAACTTTCCCCTACAAGAAATCATTATTATTTTTTAAATTTTACAAGAAAAATTTTGAAAAACCGGTATCGTGGATCTAAATGATTACAGCTATAGCATGTCACCCTTCACTTTAATGGACTTGGAAAAAAACTTTCGAGTGATACCATACTTGGCAATGTACCCCCAAAGAGGGCCCAATACTTGACAATGCACCCCCAAGGAGAGCTGATGACGGGACGAGAAAAAAATTTGTATTATGGCTATTTTTCACAGCAATGATTAAAACTATTAAGTCTTGTGGTCATTGAACCATAAATAAAACCTTTTTTGCATGATTATGTCAAATGTTTTCCTATGCTGCCATGTTAAAAAATACAAAATTTCGAATAAATTTCGCAGTTTTCACTCGAATTTAAAAAAATTCTATCAAATTCAGAATTTTTTATAACAAAACCGGATGTAAAATTTCGTGAAAATCTATCAATATTTGTGACCGCTATTGTGCACAGATATCACTAAAAAAATAGTAAAAACGTGTTCAGGAGGTCTTAAAACATATATCGGCATCAAAATCTCGAACTTGAATATTTCAGTTAAAACAATACTTTTTCTGCATACTATGTTACATAGTATGAGAAAGCAAAAATTCCGGAGTAAGAGACCATCGATCGACTTAATATTTTATATGTTTCGTTACTCATATCCTTTACACTGAGTTTAGAAACTTGTATTGAAATCAATACAAGTTTCACATTACATCAAACTGGCAGTTTTTAGGAGAATATATTTTGCTAGCAGAATATGATATTCGGAAGTTGTTCTTCAAACGCCATTTCCGTTTTCGACGAACGCAAACGACTACAATTCACTGACACGCATTGCCTGGAATAACACCTGCTTCTTCCTTTTCACATCTCATGTCACATATGCCTCTAAGCCACGGGAAAATAGTTCCCCTCTCCTCCAATCAGGGTTGGAGATATCAGCACAATCTCCGAACTATTTGATCCTTTCTTGTCTATATATATATATATATATATATATATATATATATATATACATATATACATAAATAACGATGAGTGGATTTCAATGATTTCATTAGTAGATTTACATATATATATATATATATATATATATATATATATATATATAATAAAAATATGATACAAAATTCCAATGATAGATTAGAGATAAGTTGTAACTCCTATAACCATAACTTGAAATATAAGATTGCTACGTGTATGTTAAGTTTGTTTCGGTATTTATGAATCTTTAAATATATAAACAAATAAATATATATATGTTTGTGTGTGTGTGTGTGTGTGTGTGTGTTGAAGACCCGGACTGTCCGACTCATCCGAAGACATAGAACATCCATTTGGACGGTCGGGTGTGTGTGTGTGTTGTTGTTGTTGTTGTTGAGACCCAGACCGTCCGACCTACCAGAAAGGTGTACGGTAACTGTTTAGACGGCCGGGAAGTGCCACCCAATTTAGACCGGAGCCCAGTGGGGGAGGCATCCACAGGGACCGTACCCTCCTTCCCCTACCACCAACCTCTCGGAAAGACTTACGGACCCACATGTTTAACGTGATCGTACTCCGCATGAACACGGCGGCAGTTGTGGCAGCTTGCAAATCCAGCGCGCAAACCACCAGGTAACCACGGCCGAAATGTGCCAACAGCACGCGGTGTTCCCAGGTGGTAACCCACCCAAGGTGTGTTACCACACCTTGGGTGGGTTACCACCTGTGGTGTATCAATCCATATGTGTGTATCAATCCGTCTCAGCTCAACGATAAAGATCGAAACTTTTGAAATTCGTATTAAAGGTGACGGTACAAGTGTGTGTATTTTCAAAACCTTACGCCATTACATCTGTCAAAAATGTACACCATTCCATTTTCATGATTAAATTGAAAATGGTTTTTGATATTCATAACTTTTATTAAGTATCGCATTCACTGACCACTAGCCACTTAGAGCGCGGGAAGCGCGGGTAAAATGAA
Organism: Amaurobius ferox; assembly: GCA_951213105.1. Taxonomy (NCBI): domain Eukaryota; kingdom Metazoa; phylum Arthropoda; class Arachnida; order Araneae; family Amaurobiidae; genus Amaurobius; species Amaurobius ferox. Next base: position 43,079,752 of record OX578152.1, read on the forward strand.
TCGTGCACATATACATACAAAAAAAGGAGACATCTTATACCTACCCGAAAGTGTTCTAAATGTGCTTGTAGGCGTTCTTGAGAAGTGCTTTTTTATCAAAATTTCGAATTCGAAAACTATTTGATGAAACAATACTTTATACATTATTATGAGAACATAATAAGAAATGATGTCTTCCTTTACAATGCGTCGCCCCAGTCCTTGACACGCTTCTCCCAATGGTAAATTTATCTGTGAATCTACCAGATAAAATGAACTTAAATTCATGTGTATCCTTCAAACCACACCTGCCGCTCTCGATTCATGTTGATTTATTTCATGCTCTCTGCAGAAATGTCTTTCATGAAGCCATCATCAGACTATGGAACTGGTTTTGAACCTTTGGAGAAACTACAAATCTTAGCCTAACCTGTTTTCCTTTCTCAATGGATGTTTCTTTTTCATATTTTTTACCCATATTCATTTTTTATTTTATTTTTTTGTTTTTCGTGTGTGGCGGTAAAATAAAATATGCCCCTCACGTACCGTACTCTGCGACCTACGTGCTTACGACCTAAGTGCTTACACAAGTGACACAGAAATAAAAATCGGATGTGGGCAACACATGACTTTCCCTGCAGGCTTATATCCACGTTATATCTATTTTAATTAAATTCAATTCACTTTTAATTCAATTTTCGTTCTCATTTGGTAACTGGACTTATTTTCAAAGGTGACGTAGTGAAAAAACTAAAATATCTCGAGAACGGCTAGTCCTAGTGTAATGGGGTTGATCTTATACTTTTCTTCGTTAAAAATTACGTATAAAACAACCATTTAATGGATATATTTGAGCAAATGTAGTTTTTTTAGATTTCTACGATTTTTGCGGGCCATTTTGCAAAAAAAGGCAGGTTCTTTTTTTTTTAATTGTTCCCAAATCTAATCAACACCAGGTGACCCACAAGTGACATATCTGCCAGATTCTGTGAAATTCGATCTATTAGTTTGTCAGCTAGAGTGGATACAAGCTTTTGCGGGCCATTTCGCAAAAAGGGGCGGGTTCTTTTATTCCAAATCATACCCAAAACTAATCAGCACCAGACTCTCTCACAAGTGACTCACCTACCAAATTTTGTGAAATTCCGTCCATTAGTTTTTTAGTTAGAGTGGATACAAAATCTGCACAGACAGACAGACACACAGACAGACAGACACACACACAGACGTCACGCTAAAAATGGTTTTTTCGTATTCTAGAGGTCTCGAAACGTGTAGATCCGTCGAAAACTCGAGTTGTGATTTTCGGCATGACTCCAATAATTTCCCTATACATTACCATGTATTGCAGGGAAAGTAAAAATCGGATGTGTGTAGCCCATTACTTTCCCGACAGACGTAAATTCAGTTTATCTTTATTTCCTTCACAATTCGTTAAATTGAGATTAATTTCACAAATTGAATTCGCTGTTTTTAATTCAACTTTTACTTTCATCTAGCGTTCGGGCGTATTTTCAAAGGCGACGTAGCAAAAATGGGAAAAAAATAAAATATATCGAAAACGTTTAGTCCAGAGGTACGGAGCTGGTCTTATTTTTCTCGTCGTTAAAAATTACAGATAATTAATTGATGCATTTGAGTATACGCAGTTTTTTATTTTAGATTTTAACGATTTTTGAGGGCCATTTCGCAAAAAAAAAAGACATGTTCTTATTCGATTGGCACCAAAATCTAATCAGCGCCACGGTCAAGTGAGTTATCTATGTAAAATTTGGTCAATTATTTTTTTCAGATAGGATGGATACATACATTACACACATTAGGGCACGGTAGCCCAGTGGTTAGCACCCGGGAATTGCACTCAAAAGGCCCGGGTTCAATTCCCGCCACTGCCAAAACTGCCGCCGTGTTCACGCGGAGTACAATCACGTTAAACATGTGGGTCCGTAAGTTCTTCCGAGAGGCTGGTCGTAGGGAAAGGAGGGTACCGTCCCTGTGAATGCCTCCCCCACTTGGTTCCCGTCTAAATTGGGAGGCACTTCCCGACCGTCCAAACAGTTACCTTACATCTTTCTGGTAGGTCGGACGGTCTGGGTCTCAACAACAACATACATTACACACACACACACAAACACCTTCCCGGTCGTCCAATTTGTTGCTCTAAGTCCTCTGGACGAGCCTGACGGCCTGGGGCTTTCACACACACACAAACAAACAAATAAACACACACAAACAAACACACAAACAAACACAAACACACACACAAACAAACACAAACACACACACACAAACAAACACACACATACACACATACACACACAAACAAACACACACATAAAAACACACACACACAAACAAACACACACATATACACACACAAACAAATCACACATATACACACACAAACAAACACACACATACGCACATACACACACACATGTACAAACACACACACACACACACAAACAAACAAATAAACACACACATACACACACAGGCGTTACGCTAAATATAGTTTCTCGAAGTCTAGAGTGCTTGATACGTGCAGATCTGTCGAAAACTCGAGTTGCGATTTTCGATACGGTTCCAATACGTTCCCTATACATCACCATGTATTGTAGGGAAAGTAAAAACGATGCTTCCATTCATGTATAACGCATGGGCACGAGCGTAAATAAACAATCTGCGTAGTAGACTGCGCAGAAACGTAAGGACAAAAGGGTATTATTTTTACCATAGCGGATAATGATAAATTGACGATGATGGCAATAAAAATTGAAACTAAACCCACTAAGCATCAAATTTATCTTTGTGTTGAAAATTAGTTATTTATAATACTTGAGTAACAATATATTTGTGAAGATTTCATTTGCTAAAATGAACTTTAAGTGATTGTAAATGCATGTAAATGCATGATTGTAAATGCATGATTGTAAATGCATCGAAAACTCGAGTTGTGATTTTCGGCATAATTCCAATACTTTCCCTATACATTACCATGTATTGCAGGGAAAGTAAAAATTTGATGTGAGCAGCACATGACTTTCCCTGCAGACTTAAATTCATATTTGCTTTATGTCTTTAATAATTCATTAGATTGAATTTAATTGCACCAAATAATACTAAATTTTCATTTTTAATTCAATTTTTGTTTTTATTTGGTAATTAGACATTTTTCCGATAGCGACGTAACAAAAATGCAAGAAATCTCAAATATTTTGAGAACGGTTAGTCCTAAAGTATAATAGAGTGTGTTATATTCTTTTCCTCGTCAAAAATTGCATATAAAACAAGAATTTAATTGATACATTTCAGCATACGTAGTCTTTTTTTTTTTTAGATTTTGGCGATTTTTGCAGGCCATTTCCTAAAAAAGGCAGGTTGTTATTTTCCGAAATCATACCAAAATCGAATCAGCACCAGAGTGTCCCACAAGTGACTTATCTACCAAATATTGTGAAATTTGGTCAATTAGTATTTTAGCTAGGGTGGATACATGATATTTTTGCAGGCCATTTCGTAAAAAAGGCGGGTTCTTCTTTTCCGAATCGTACCAAATTCTAATCAGCACCAGAGTATTCAACAAGTAACTTATCTACCAAATTTTGTGTAATTTAGTATTTTAGCTAGCGCTGATAAATTAAATTTTTACAGGCCCTTTCGCAAAAAAAGGCGGGTTTCGATTTTATGAATCGTACCAAAAACTAATCAGAACCAGGGTCACATCCAAGTGACTTACCTACCAAATTTTATGAAATTCGGTACATTAGTTTTTGAGTTAAAGTGTATACATACATTGCACAGACAGACAGACAGACAGACAGACAGACACACAGACACACAGACAGACACACAAACAGACGTCACGCTAAAAATTGTTTTTTCGTATTCTAGACGTCTCGAAACGTGTAGATCCGTCGAAAACTCGAGTTGCGATTTTGGCATGATTCCAATACTTTCCCTATACATTACCATGATTGCAGGGAAAGTAAAAAGATGCAAATTATAATACATATTAAAACAATAAATGAATATGAAGGAATTGTTCTACAAATTCCGTTCAAACAACTTAGAAAAAAACATTCCTATCTTTCCCATGATGTCAAAATGAAAACCCTGTGTAAATATTTTAGGTCGCTAAAAATACGCGGTTGTTTGAAAATACTAAAACATAAAACAACTAAAATACGAATTGGAATTTTAAATAAAATAACACCTTCTCGGGTCGTGAAGTATTTGTGGATAAAATTTCATGGCTGTGCGGCGCGCAGATCGCACACACAGACACACATCTTTTATTATGTAAGAAAAATACGACTAATGTTTTACGTATTTTTTGCAGAAACATTAAAATTATTTGTGTATACATTCCTACACAGTCAATTATACAATCACTGGGGAGTTCGGAAAAAGGTTTTTTCTAAATTTCCCTCCCCTCCCTCAGGAACAATATTATTTTTAAATTGTTGGATAGATCTTAAAATCTTCATTTTTCGCCATGAGGATTATTAGGTAACACCACCTAATAATGCTCAATCCCATAATGGTGTTGTTATCCTTTATTGTGAAAATCTCTTGTAATCGGATTGGAATGGGATTGAAAGTTCATTGGTAATTAAACACGTCTAAGTCGTCTTTTGTGGAAGTAGCTCATTATCATATTTTACTGCGCATGAGAGCACAGTGTCTTCTTTTCTCTTGCGAAAATTTGCCTCAATTGCGTATATACTTTATGCACATACATAAGGATAGCAAATCAATTTCCCTTTACACAAACTTCTACAGACTGGAGTAAAATACACTTTGTTCAAAGGATAAAGAAATTAAAACACAAATAAAAAAATCTGATGTGGGCAGCACATGACTTTCCCTGCAGACTCCAATTCATATTTTCTTTATTTCTTTAATAATTCGTTAGATTGAATTTAATTGCACCAAATAACACTAAATTTGCATTTTTAATTCAATTTTTGTTTTTACTTGGTAATTGGACATTTTTCCGAAATCGGCGTAATAAAAATGCAAGAAATCTCAAATATTTTGAGAACGGTTAGTCCTAAAGTATAATGGAGTGTGTTATAGTCATTTCCTCGTCAAAAATCGCGCATAAAACAAGAATTTAATTGATACATTTGAGTATACATAGTCTTTTTCTTTTTTTAGATTTTTGCCATTTTTACGGGCCATTTCATAAAAAAAGGCAGGTTGTTCTTTTCCGAATCGTACCAAAATCTAATCAAAACTAGAGTATCCCACTAGTAACTTATCTACCAAATTTTGTGAAATTGGGTCAATTAGTATTTTAGCTAGGGTGGACACATCAAACTTTTGTGGGTCATTTCGTAAAAAAAGGCAGATTGCTCTTTTTCCAAATCATGTCAAAATCTAATCAGCACCAGAGTATTCTACAAGTAACTTATCTACCAAAATTTTTGAAATTTGGTCAATTAGTATTTTAGCTAGGGTGGATACATGAAATTTTTGCGGGCCATTTTGTAAAAAAAGGCGGGGTTTTCTTTTCCGAATCGTACCAAAATCTAATCAACACTAGAGTATCCCACAAGTAACTTATCTACCAAATTTTGTGAAATTTGGTCAATTAGTATTTTAGCTAGGGTGGATATATCAAACTTTTGTGGGTCATTTCGTAAACAAAGGCAGGTTGTTCTTTTTCCAAATCATGTCAAAATCTAATCAGCACCAGAGTAACCTACAAGTAACTTATCTACCAAAATTTGTGAAATTTGGTAAATTAGTATTTTAGCTAGGGTAGATACATGAAATTTTTGAGGGCCATTTTGTAAAAAAGGCGGGTTTTTCTTTTTTGAATTGTACTAAAATCTAATCAGTACCAGAGTATCCCACAAGTAACTTATCTACCAAATTTTGTGATATTTGGTCAATTAGTATTTTAGCTAGGGTGGATACATGAAATTTTTGAGGGCCATTTTGTAAAAAATGACGGGTTTTTCTTTTTCGAATTGTACCAAAATCTAATCAGTATCAGAGTATCCCACAAGTAACTTATCTACCTAAATTTGTGAAATTTGGTCAATTAGTATTTTAGCTAGAGGGGATGCATGAAATTTTTACGGCCATTCCGCAAAAAAAACGGGTTCTGCTTTTAAGAATCCTACCAAAAACTAATCAGCACCAGGGTCTCACCCAAGTAACTTACTTACCAAATTTTATGAAATTCGGTCCAGTAGTTTTTTAGTTAGAGTGGATGCATACATTGCACAGACAGACACACACACAGACACAACGACAGACACACAGACACACACATCGACACACAGACAGACACACAGACATACACACAGGCGCCATGCTAAAAATAGTTGTTTCGTATTCTAGAGGTCTCGAAACGTGTAGTTCCGTCGAAAACTCGAATTGTGATTTTCGGTATGATTCCAATACTTTCTCTATACATTACCATGTATTGCAGGGAAAGTAAAAAATAATGCAGCATGCAACTGTTTCGAGGATATGCTGAATCCCCTTCGTTAGTGCAAGAGAACCAATAAACCCGAAGTCCAAAAGAGGAACCTCCTTCCACGCCCATTCCTTTTTTCCTATGGAAAATAACATAGATTTTAGCAAGTGTGCTATTTTCTTTCAAAAATTAACAAATGTGAGTTTCAATTGCACAAAAACTAACACATGTCATTTTGCATCAAGTAAAATTTAACAAATGTGAATTTCAACTTTTCAAAAACGACAAATGTGTTTATTTTCATATGGAAAGTAACATAAGTTATTAGCATGTCTGCTAATTTCTTTCAAATATTAACAGACGTGAATTCCAATTTTTCAAAAATTGACAAAATGTAATTTTTCAACTCTCAAAAATTAACAAACGTAATTTTTTTTGTATCACTCAAATATGACAAATGTGATTTTTTTGTATCACTTAAAAGTTGACAGTACAATGTTTTATCTTCCGAAAATTAACAAAGATGTACTATGAAAGGTTCATATTCGTTTATTCCTTTGTGTTGTATAATTCACGATGACCTAGGAATACAGTCAAAAACAACATCAAGAGGGTATAGAAACTTTCATTTTTAAATTGATAATGTTCTGAAGACTTTATTCAAATTGAAATTCACATTTGTTAAATTTTGAAAGGTACATTTATGTTGATATCTAGGAATAAGAAGAAAAATCTTATGTGGACAGCACATGACTTTCCTTACAGACTCACATTCACGTTCTCTTTATTTCCTCAATACTTCATTAAATTGACTTTAATGGCTCAAAATAACACACGTAATTATTTTAAATGGCACTGAATTCGCACTTTTAATTCGGTTTTCGTTTTCAGTTGGTAATTGGACTTATTTTCAAATGTGGCGTAGCGAAAATGCGAAACAACTTAAATGTCTCAACGGCTATTCCTAGAGTAATGGGGTTGGTCTTATTCTTTTCATTGTCAAAAATTACGTAAAAAATAAGCATTTAATTGATATATTTGAGCATACGTAGTCCTTTACTTTTGGATTTCACGATTTTTGCGGGCCATTTCGCAAAAAAAGCAGGGTTTTTTTTTCAAATCCTATCAAAATCTAATCAGCACCAACATCTGCCAAATTTTGGGAAATTTGGTCTATTAGTTTTTCAGCTAAAGAGGATACAGGCAATTTTTGCGTGCCATTTCGTAAAAAAACGGCAGATTATTTTATCGCGAATCGTACCAAAACCTAATCAGCACCAGAATCACCCACAAGGAACTCAACCTACCAAATTTTATGAAATTCGATCAATTAATTTTTCAGTTAAAGTGGATACAAAATCTGCACAGGCAGACAGACACACACACACACACAGGCGTCACGTTAAAAATAGTTTTTTCGTATCCTAGAGGTCCCAAACTCGAGTTGCGATTTTCGGCACGATTCCAATACTTCCCCTGTGCATTACCATGTACTGCAGGGAAAGTAAAAAGAAGAAAAAAAATCTGATGTGGGCGACACATGACTTTCCTTATATAATGCAATGAATTTACTACTTTTACAGTTAAAAAAATGTTATTCTTATAGTAGATACTTATATGCTTTCCAAGATATTGAATTTTCTTCAATTAGTCGCCATTTTCATTGATTTAGCGTCATTTTTATCCATTTGGCGAGATTTTTGTCAAATTGGCAACAATTAAAAATGTCGCCAAGTTTGCGACATTCCGCCAAATTCGTCGCCAAAATCTCGCCAAGCGTTATGGATGGAGAAATAAGTTTTTCTTACAGCAGATAAATGACTATTGATGTTCAAATGCAAAAGTATTACTCAAAGCATCTTTTTTTCCTGAATGGAACGAGCTAGATCCACGAGAATGATGTCACCGAATTTATCACATGGTATTACATATGAAAAGGGAACATGTTTCTCAATAGGAAATATTTTCCTTTTATTTTATATGACTTTTTGATAATTTTTTTGAAAAATGTGCAATATCTCGAGAACGGTTCATGTTAGCGTTCTAAAATATATGCCAATCGTTTTCTAATGAAAAATTACATAAGAAATGTTTATTTCCGTAACTTTATTAGCGGTTTTGATTTTTTGACGATTTTTTCAAAATTTTACTCAAAAATTTAGGGGGTTCTGAACATGACTTTCCTTGCAGACTCAAATTCGTTTTTGCTTTATTTCTTTAATAATTTATTAAATAGAGTTTAATTGCACAAAATAACACTAAATTTGCATTTTTAATTCAATTTCTGTTTTTATTTGGTAATTGGACGTTTTTCCAAAGGCGGCATAACAAAAATGCAAAAAATCTTAAATATCTCGAGAGCGGTTAGTTCTAGAGTAATAGAATTGTTCTTATTTTTACTCGTCAAAAATTACGTATAAAACAAGCATTCTATTGATATATTTCAACATACGTAGTCTTTTTTTTTTTTTTTTTTTTGGCGATTTCTGCGGACCATTTCGTAAAAAAAGGCAAGTTGTTCTTTTCCGAATTGTACCAAAATCTAATAAGCACCGGAGTATCCCACAAGTAACTGATCTACTAAATTTTGTGAAATTTGGTCAATTAGTAATTCAGCTAGAGTGGGTACATTAGAATTTTGAGGGCCATTTCGCAAAAAAAGGCGGATTCTTTTTTTTTCCGAATCGTACCAAAAACTAATCAGCACCACGGTGATACCCAAGTGACATACCTACCAAATTTTATGAAATTCGGTCCATTAGTTTTTGAGTTAGAGTGGATACATACATTGCACAGACAGACAGACAGACTCACAGACACACACACAGACGTCACGCTAAAAATAGTTTTTTCGTTTTCTGGAGGTTTCGAAATGCGTAGATCCGTCGAAAACTCGAGTTGCGATTTTTGGCATGATTCCAATACTTTCCCTATACATTGCTATGTATTGCACGGAAAGTAGAAAGATATCATTAAGAAACTTTTTATGCAAAATTTGGATGACATGTTTGATGAAATTTCATATCACTACTAAAAATTTAATGTTTTTATCAGGGTGGCTGAGTATACCTCTTGAAAGGGCTTAGCCCCCTCTGACTACTCCGTGGTTACGTTCATGATCTACGGATTAAAATATAGCTCCTGATGCGTACTCCAGTACCTCAATGGGCCAGAATCGCCCTACTTTACCCTACTGATATAATTATCCAAAGTGTTTACATTTTTCGTAACACTCTTATTTTCAGCCGGATACCCCTACTATAGATGTTATTCACGTTCCATCATATACCAAAATTAGCTTTATTAAGAGTATAGCCTTTATCAACAACACCACCATCACGCTTTTCAAACAGATGCTTCTCGGAGATGTTCTTTGCTTTCAAATCACTTTCTTCCTGTATAATTTGTTTCCACTCTTGCCTTCATCTTTTTGATATTCATTCTTATAATCCTCTTTCCCGCCACAACAACTAAGATACTCACCGAGAAAATAATGCGAAGACGGTGATAGTATCTACCATATTCACGCTTTCCATGACGTATGATAGGGTTTATCTGCTTAAGATCGAAGGGGGAAGCGGTTGAGATGTCTATGATGATGTCTATCCAAGGCCTCAACTCAACTCACCTTGATGCGCATGGGTGACTTTCGTCTTGTGTTTTGTAAGAATATCCGAATTGAGAAGAGTGTGAATTAAAATTTGCAAAACTTCCTTAAAGAAAACGGCATATGCCAGTTAGGTGACGCCAATTGTTTCGACGGCGTTATAAGTCCCTTCTTCAACAACCACTAAACACAGTTCGACTTAGCCTAAGTGGGGCACAGAGCAGACATTCCTTCGGGGCATTCGTTCCACCCTGCACAGCTCTACATATATGAAATGAACAGAAATATTTCATTAAAAACATAATTGCATTCTAGAAAATGGGATAAAATATGAAGCTCTTACATATTTTAATGCAATTTAAATTACTAGCAACTTTTCATCATACCCAAGGAGCCAATATCCCTAGTAGCAATCCAATATTGGCCAAATATTAGCAGCCAATATTGGAAATATTGAACCAATATGCAAAAGTTGACATTTTGGCAGAATTAGCCCAATATTGGCTTCAAATATTGGGACAATATTACGCTAATATTGGCGTTTCATGGGAAATATTTCCAATGTAACACCAATATTGGCGTAATATTGTAATGAAATTATTTAGCCAATATCTGAGGCCAATGTAACCCTAATATTTACCCAATATTGGAATTACATTGAAATATTTCCAATGTAATGTCAAGATATGTACTATTGTTCCAATAATGAACCAATATTAAATGCTACTAGCGATACTCTAGATCTTTAATTAGTACGGTCTTATAAAGGGTGATTCAAAAGTTCGGAACAAAAGTAAAACGCGATAAAAAAAAAATATCTATCGGTCGGAGAGACATGCGGTTAAAATTAGTTCAAAATCTCGACACTAGGGGTCGCTGCTACAGATAAAGCCATGGAGGTGACTTATGCATATCGCTCACGCAACGCAAAATTAGAATCAGACAAAAACATTATTGAATACCACCCCCACATGGTACGTCAGGTGATTTAGTTGCTACGGTCAACGTTTGGCGCCAATCGCTTACTGAGCAGGCATAGCCACATGAATGGCCTGCGAGATCCCCAGATCTCACACCCTGTGATTTTTGGTTGTGGGGATACCTAAAATCACAGATCTATGGAGAAAATCCCCAGTCCTTACTAGCACTGAAAGACGCCTTACGGCAGGTGATAGCAGCCATTCCAGTTGATATGCTGTTTCATACTATATCAGCCGTAATACCGCGACTGCACTCAGTACTGAAATGTGGTGGTGGACACATTGAGCACTTGCAGCTGTAAATCATGCTGAAATAAAATACATCATTTCCCAATTATTACATCGCATTGTTTCCTTTGCAGCAGCGCCCCCTAGTTTCGAGATTTTGAACTATGTTTTTTTCATGCCATACAAAATCCCCCACCACGGTGAATATTAATCTGCAAACCGCATGTCTCTCCGACTCATAGATATTTTTTTATAGCGTTTTACTTTTGCTTCGCACTTTTGAATCACCCTGTATATCCCCAAGATGAATATTTTCGCCAATCAAACCTATTCCGATGGCATAATTGTTTTTCAGGAAGCAGTTAATTTTTCAATGTTGCAATTGTTTAATTTGGGGGCCTCTTTAACGCCTGGAGCCCAAGGCAGCTGTCCCGCATGTCTCTGTGTTAGTCAGGTCCTGTCACTAAGAACAAACTGTGTTCTAAAGTAGTTCGTTCTTAGCAGTTGTTAAGGGAGCACACTGTTCTCTAGGTCCGAAGAAGAGAGCTTTTAACATCCTTAAATAATTGTCGCCACTTAATTGACATATACTGGCATTCCTCAAGGAAGTTTTCTTACAAGAAGCAGTTATACTTATTGTCCAAGTGTGAATTGCTTGCATTGAAATTAACTTTGACTTTGTTACTTTCCTTATACGTAGTGTGATGTATAGGGACATACATAGTATAATGTATACATACACTGCTCATAATTGAAATCGAAAGAACATAAAGTTGCAGGTGTAGCTTTGTGTAAATCAGGCAATGGAAGCAGCAAGGCGAGATATGCAAATGATCACTGTTTCGTTACGCATAGTGACGTAACATCTTGCCGAGCAGCATAAAAGCGTCAGGTCGAGGAGGAGCGATATCACAGCTAAATTGTTCAGTCGTTGGTTTCAGGTTGTAAAAATCATCGCAGTATGCCAAGAGTACGTCGACGTACCTCATAGATTCAGTTGTCGTCAATGGAACCGCGCCAAATCACCACCACCGTTGTTTTACGTGAGGGTGGAGTATGCCTTCGAAGGATCACTGAACTATTGAATCATGGTGTGAGCACAGTCCAACGGTGTGTGTTACGGTTCGTGAGAGACAACGAAACGACACGAAGATAACGTAGTGGAACTTCCAGGTGTACCACACCATGTAAAGATCTTATGCTTCTGAGAAACGTTGCGCGAGAGTCGTTTACCACAGCAACCGTGTTACAACGACATTTATCCCACACTACAGGTAACGTGGTTTCGACGCAAACAATTCAAAACCGTTTGCATGACGCAGGACTCCGAGGTTGACGACCTTTTCGACACCTACCGTTTCAACGTCTTCACCGGTTACGTCGCCTCCAGTGGTGTCAAATGAAAAGCAATTGGTCGACAAAATGGGGAAACATTCTATTCAAGGAAGAATCACGATTCTGTTTTGGCATGCCAGATGGCCGTACTCGCGTATGGCGGCGCTTTCAACAACGCCAACAGGAAGCTTTTTCTATCAGTCGGAACATAGCCCAAGTGGTACCATGGTTTGGGATGGTATAACGTTTGGTGGATGAACGCCTTTGGTCCACGTTTCTGACAGTATCACAGCACAACGATACGTCTCTGACATTGTGAGACCTGTGGTACAGCCTTATCTGTCAACTAGGCCTGGACTGCTTTTTCAGCAGGATAATGCCAGGCCACATACTGCACGGGTAACTATAAATAGTCTATAAGGTTTTGATATCCTGCCTTGGTCAGCATATTCTCCGAATTTGTCGCCAATTGAGCATAACTGGAACATCATGGGTCGCCGATTAAGAGAACTTCCAATTCCAGAAAACCATGTTCAATTACAAGTCCAATTGCATGCTGTGTGGAATGCCATCTCTCAGCACACCATTCACCATCTCATTGATGAGATGCCTCGTCGTATTCAATCCTGCATAGCCGTTCGCGGTGGGCCTATTCCATATTGATCTAATGTCAATAAAGTTCCATGCTTTCATTTTCCATCAGGTATGATTTTTTGATCATTTACACAACTCCATGTTACAATTATATTCTGCAAATTTCATAAGGATACATCAATTTCTCCATGGTGTTGCGATTTCAGTTATGAGCAGTATAATTATATATAGTATAGTGTAACAAAGTGTAATGTGTAATGGCAGAATCGAAAATTCGAATTCGAGTTTTCGACGGAAGAGCACATTTCAAGCATTCCTAAACTCGAATCGAAAGTTTTTAGGGTGATGTCCGTCTCTCTGTGTGTGTGTGTGTGTGTGTGTGTGTGTGTGTGAAATTAACAATTTGAAATTTTTAAAGATTTTATCAAGCCCTTTAAAATGAAGGGTATCACGGTATAATTGTGATCATTTGGACCAACGATGCAAATTTTTCAAATTTTTTCTTGTAAAATTTGCAAAAGAAAAAATTATAAGCTACTAAAAAAAAATTCTAGTGTGAGAAAGTCGAGTTGGGTCACACTTCAGTTAATTTGTATCTGCTCTAAGAAATTTCAAAGTAAAAATCTAATGTACAATACATATTTTATTTCCTAAATATTCTAAATTCTTGTGTTATTTCAAAAACATGTAAAATGCATTTTTATTTATATCAAATTTATGAAAATTACAATATTTACAAATTGGAAACTTGAGAGAGGGGGGTTCATTTGAAAGATCTTGAATCAGTGAACACATCAAGAGGTACAATAGAAAGAAACTGAAAAATAAAGGGTACAATGTAAAAAATTTGACAATCAAGGGGTACAATGTAAAAAAATTCGACAATCAAGGGGTACATGTAAAAAATTGACAATCAAGGGGTACAATGTAAAAAATTTGACAATCAAAGGGTACAATGTAAAAAATTTGATAATCAAGGTGTACAATGTAAAAAAGTTGACAATCAAGGGGTACAATGTAAAAAGTTGATAATCAAGGGGTACAATGTAAAAGTTGACAATCAAGGGGTACAATGTAAAAGTTGACAATCGAGGGGTACAATGTAAAAAATTTGACAATCAAGGGGTACAATGTAAAAAAATTGACAATTAAGAGGTACAATTGAAAGAAATTGACAGTCAAGCGGTACTTGGTTAAAAAAAGGTTGAAAACCGCTGTTCTAGGTGAAGCAAAGGAATGATGTAGCTAAGCTTTTCACATTTGAGTTGGACTCGATTTGTTTTATCTGTATTTCTGCCTACATTGTCCGACGATAATTCCTCTAGAACTTAACAATTTTTTGTTGTTGTTGTTGTTGTTGTTTTATATGCGGGATAAATTAATATTTTACAGACCGAAATCGTTGCTAAATATGGCTCGTGTTACAATCAATGTTGAAATATTTTACTTGAATAAAAACTTATTACTATACCTGCGGTAAATTTAACTTGAATACAGTATAGAAGATATAGCCGTCTATTTACTAAATTTTGGTCTTCATATGCTCATTAACTGTAATTAGAAAACCTATCTAGACAGGGGTGTAAGAAAAACTGAAAGCATCCGCTAAGTTATATAATCCATCTAATATTAAGGCAATTTAAAACGCATTTTAATTCCAATATTAAGGAAACGAGGTGTGGCCCTAGTGCCAAACTGGAGCTTGGTATACAAAGGTAACATATCCAGCGATTCATGAGAAGATGAAATTTGTGGAATCGTCAAAAAACGAAGAAAATTATTTTTTTGTGGTAGTGTTCCCCAAAACATATCGCTTAATGTGCGCAGCAAAACATCTTAAAGCCGGTGCACACGACTGACATGTACACCGGCATTTTTGTAATTACGTCATGTGACGCCAAGTTGACGCCTCATCCCAGCAATACACGGAATTGAATGATACAGTTCACACGGGACGCTAGATCTGGAGTCAAATTACCATCCCTCTTTTAAATGCGCCACTAACGCCAAACTTGACGCCACACCTAGCGTCTCGGGTAAATTGTATCATTCAAATCATTGTATTGGTGGGACGCGGCAGCGTCTCAGAATGTGACTACAAAAATGACGTGCAAAAATCCTTGTTTTGACGTGCGTGCTACTGACTTCATTTAAACTCAAAACCTAGCTTCCCGTGTGAACTGCATCATTCAAATCAATGTTTGCTGGGAGGACGCAGTATCAACCTGACGTTACAGGAAGCAACTGCAAAAATGACGTACGTTGCTCGAGCGCGGCTGTCTTCACCGCAATATTACAATACCAACAGCGCGGCTGTTGGTATTGTAATATTTTTGTTGTATTGGACCTGTTGATGCTTGTGTTGGAGATCATTCTCCTTCCGCCGTACACAAAAAGACTTTTAAGTCATTATTGGCAAATCGCAAGGTCTGCGTCAGAAGAAGAAGAAGAAGAAGTAGAAAAATGAAAATTTGCAAACGTACGTAAAATTGCATACAAATGTGCAGAATCACAGTTTCAATAATTAAAATGAATTGTAACAAGGTGAAACGCGCATTTTTAAACCGCGCGTGCTCATTACGCTTCGTGCAAATGACAAGTAAACAACAACTTTTAAACAGCTAATCAAACCATGTGTACGTGCATGCATTGTAATTTAAACGTTCTCCTGAATATTAAATACATATTTGCGATTAAAATGCGTTACTTTGATTTCACTGTTTTCCTGCATTCTAATTTGTTTAATTTAATATTTAAATCCTAAAAACATGTATGCTCTTTTGCATTAGGATTCTCAAATATTGAAACTATTTTTTTATACTTATAATTTCATGATTATTTGTTAAATTAAGTTTTAATTTGAAATCTTTCGCAGCTTGCATACTTTATGTACGTGAGTACATTCAAATCCCAGCTAGTTCTAATTTCTTCAATTCTCCATTGGAGGCGCTGCAAACAATTTCATTCGATTGTGTACGGTTACTTTACTGCAGATAAACTTAACGTGTATACTCAAGGACTTTCGATTCATAAGTCGTTGGAATGCCTAAGGACTTTCCTAAGAACCCTGCAGAAGTTTTTTTTTTTGTTCATAACGAATATCATTTATTGGATGAAAACATGCACCGTTTTAAGATATTACACATTTTCTAACTAAAGGCAAATGCTAAATAAATCAAATATATGCTCTACGCCAAAGTAACACACATACGGAATTATAACCGATATTAAACCGTCTTTACGTTATATTATCATATGTATTATACGAAAAACGGTAATACATCGGTTATAATACAGTATGAATAGACGGTATTTAAAAATTCTGTATTTCATACGCATAAATTACCGTTCATGAATATACCGTATGAAAGAATACCGTTTACTATATGTTAAAAATACCATTTTTATTACGTTAAAAATACAATTTTTATTACTTTAAAAACATTTTCCATAAGTAAAAATTATCATTCTAACTTCTTACTTTAAACTCCCCCCCCCCCTTCCCCTTCACTGTCCAACTTTAATCATCTTTCAACAAGTTAACGCGTAACGATATCAAGATATTTGAAATGGTATATTGCTGGCACAGGGAACATAATATCTCTCGAAAAAGATCTAGCGAATTACATGAAATTTATTGTTCTAAAATATCATTCCCAAGAAAAGTCATGCGTTGGACACTTCAGAGTTTTGCATTTAAAACGCACCATAACAGCTTGTGCATGCCCTGTTATCCATTTTCAGTTCTTTCTCCACTAATCTTCAAGAACAAACAAGATCGTGCAAGTATTATAACATCCTTCATTTGCTTTAAGCGACATGTGTTCTGCCGAATACGCGCAACAAGAAATTTACAATGTATACAAATTGATCGTATCTTCCTCTCTTCGCGTTTAACATTATGTCACCGTGTATATAGCACCAGTTCAGAATTCGAAATTTATCACGAATGCGACGCTGTGACCAACTTCAAGGCTGTGTGATGTCGACTTTAGCCTTTCGATGTTTGTTCCTTCTTTTCCTGGTCATACTTAGAATAAATGTCGGTTCAAAGTTTATGTGAGAATTTGCGCTTTAAGATGTCCGAGTTGTTTTGTTGCTCTCTGGTTTTGTCAGTAAGGGTTTAATTTTGCAAATGTCTACGTTTAATGTAGCTAATAAGGCCATTACTGCTCCCAACTAGTCATAGTCCCTGTCGATCAAATTAATTTATGTTAGCAGAATGGGATTTCTCTTTACAAATTTTTCTTATTTTTCTGTATTCATTCTAAATATGCTCTACAAATTTAATGTACTCATGCTTGTAAAAATTGTAACGCCATTGAGCTGAATGAAACTTACAGTAAATACAAATTAAGGTATCCTGTGCAAATGATTAGAATTTCAAAGACACTGCGCATGCGTGGACTGAGCAGCGCCCCCTGAACTGCTGTTTTAGCCGTATAAATAGAGAGCTGTATGAAGACGAATGATCGGCCTTTGTGAAGGGGATTTTCCTTATCGTGCAATAGCAGCTCTTGGAGCGCAATGCTACCACAGTGATACGAGTGTAAAAGTAGTGGACTGAAGAAAACCGGACGAGTCGCAAATCCGGCAGTGGACGAAGAAATGTTACTTCAGCACGGGATGATAGACATCTCATTCGCATAGCAGTGATGGACCTTACAGCTTTATCCTGGTAGTTGGAAGAACGTTGGAGCACTGCTACAGGCTCATTGTCTGCTCCAACAAATCGTCGGAGTCTGCTGCACCGTGAACTGCGTGCGAGAATTCCTTTGTACAGGATTTCTTTGACGCAAAATCATCGACGCCTGCGGCTACAATGGGCTTATCAACATAGACACTTCTCTTTTCCAATGAATTCCGCTTTAATTTGGAGTACAGTGATGGCTGCATCCACGTTAGGCGCCATAGCGATGAACGCCACGTTCCGGAGTGCGTTATCCAATGTCATACTGGATGAACGCCAAGCGTGATTGTCTGGGGCGCCGTTGAGTATCTTGGACGATCTCAGCTAAGAATTGTTGTTGAGACCCAGACCGTCCGACCTACCAGAAAGGTGTAAGGTAACCATTTGGACGGCCGAGAAGTGCCACCCAATTTAGACCGGAATCCAGTGGGGGAGGCATCCACAGGGACCGTACCCTCCTTCCCTACCACCAACCTCTCGGAAGGACTTACGGACCCACATGTTTAACGTGATCGTACTCCGCATGAACACGGCAGCAGTTGTGGCAGCATGTAAATCCAGTGCGCGAACCACCGGGTTACCGCGCCCGAAATGTGCCAACAGCACGCGGTGTTCCCAGGTGGTCACCCAATCAAGTACTAACCGCGCCCGATGCAGCTTGACTTCGGTGATCTAACGATAACCGGTGTTTTCAGCACGGTAGAGCCGTTTGCCAACTGCTAAGAACTGTGGGTAATCTCAACAGCAACCGGTATATCAGAGAAGGTCTGGAGCCCGAAGTTGTACCCTTCCTTCAACGCATTCCTGGAGCTGTATTTCAGCAGGGCAAAACAATGCCCGTCCACATGTTGGTAGGAATGTTCAAGACTTCTTTTCAGCACAACAGATACAGTTTCTTCCTTGGCCTCCTCTCACTTATGACGCTCGTCCCGTAACTAATACAGCTAAACTTTAGGGTCGGATAGAAGCAATCTGGAATGCTCTTCCTCAGGTACAAATTCGAAATCTGTTTTATTCGATTCCACGTCGTATAAAAGCCCTTATTGTAGCGCTTGGTGGCTTCACCAATGATTTTCAACATGTAATATTATTTTCTTGTAAATTTAATCGTTTATTTGTATCAATACAGGTTGTTTGTGGAATGGATTTCATTCAGTTCTAATGATTCCTTTATGGTGATGTAATTTTTACATATAGAAAGGAAAATTCGAACAAGCACAGTCAAATATCTCTTAAACTACACTATCGATTTTTTCCAGTACTTCATGCAATGTACGTAGGAAAAGAAAAAAAAATTCTATCCTCGCTTGATGTAGAAACAACATGAAATGTTTAAAATTCTTTTAGAATACGATTGAACAAAAACAAGCTGGAGAGAACTGTAGGTAAGCATATACTATCTCTGATTCATCGAAGTTCAATATTCAGTTTGTGCTCATTCTTCAAAATTCAATTTATTCAGTTTGTGCTCATTCTTCAAAATTTAATATTCGGTTTCTGTTCATTTTTCAAAATTCATTATTCAATTTGTACTCATTTTTCAAAGTTCAATATATTCCGTTTGTTCTATTATTCTAACTATCCCGTTTCTAACTATTCTTCAAAGTTTTATATTCGTTTTGTGCTCATTTTTTAAAATTCATTGTAGAATGCAAACAAATCGGATATGTTTTCACCAGAGACTCTGAGGTAATAGCCAGGGACAGATTATGAGTGGGGTAGACCTGGGATCTAGGTCAAATAGCTCTCTCTCTCTCTCTCTCTCTCTCTCTTCTGTTTGAGCAAGCTAAACTAAATGTGCATTTTTGAGTCAGTGTTCATTTGTTTATTTTTATTTTTCTATCTCCCCGCTATAATGTAGGTAGGGTTAGGTTCTTTTGTAATGTGCGATTAAATGTCAGGACTTTAGAAGAAGAAAATGTTTACTTATTTTTTTGTTTGTTTGTTTCTTGTGCCCTGAATTTTATATTGTTTTAGAAATGTGTATAGGGGGTAGATTTTGGTATATGTTTCTTTAAATTTGTGTAGGCAAATTGAATAGGTAGATATTTTTTGTGTGTACTATATGTGGGGCCTCTCACACGGGGATGAGGAGCATTGATTGGGTGAGGGTCACTTGCCGACACCTCTCGGCGACCTACAGTGGTGCTTACAGAAGTGTGTGTGTTTGTGTGTGCGCGTTTTAATCGCCAGATATAGGATCTATGCATGGACCCGGTAACAATTTGATGAAAAAGTATGGTGATATTTTTTCCAAGCAGTGCTTTGTTTGCGCGAAATTTGCCTATTGGATAGGCAGAAAGTTTCGCTCTTGGGTAAATCGTGTAAGATTCTGCTGGGAAAATATCCACAGAAAACAGCATGCCAATGACCCCACGCTCCAGGTATGGATTCTAGAGAAAGACCACACAATGATAGAGAACCCTCCGAGATCTGCACGGAGGTTGCTTTTAAGGTGCCAACACGAGGGACATTGCTTTTTGAGAACTAAATGTGTCAGCGAGGGGACTTAGCTCCGAAACTATGGTGCAGAGTTACCTGGATTTGCTTGGGCAGATACGTTAATGCGTCATCTGTGAGGCTTAGAGCCCAAATAATCAGTTTCCGAGAAGACGCCCCTACCTCCATGTGCCAATGAACTCTATGGCGGATATACTATATACGGGGGACTCTGTTATTCGGGATGATTTTCTCTGTGGGACAACGACTGTAGCAGTCGATATTTTGACGATCCCAGGGTTTTTCATCATATCCGTTATCTCCCTTAACATTTGATCGTCTGAAAGGGACAATTCAGTTAAACTCCAATGTCGGGGTGTCATCTTATCCGTTATTGTTAAAAGTATATTTAATTAGCTTAGAGGGTCATTCAATATGTTTAAAACTTTTCCTTTTGTTCAAATAAATTGTTTTTATTGTTGAAACTTCTACAGAGTCTTCAAATGCAGTTGCTTGATTTTTATTGAACTCGCAGATCGTAACCAGCGTGCGAGTTTGCTTGGTTTTAACGCTATTTTTGGTTTTATGCTTTATCTCGATTCGGTCCCCCCCCCCCCCATCTCTGAAGCTGAGGAGGGAGACCGGCGTGTGGTCAGAAATATCGTCTTTTGATAGTAAAGACTGATATATCCACTCTTCAAAGATCGAAATTCGATTTGTGCTCATTCTTTAAAGTCCAATATTCGGCTTGTGTTCATTTATTGAAATTCAATATTCGGTTTGTGCTCATTCTTCAAAGCTCAAAATTCTGTTTATGCTTATTCTTTAAAATTCAATGTCCGGTTAAGCTCATTCGTCAAAGCTCAATATTCAGTTTGCGAACATTCTTCAAAATGCAATATTCGGTTTGTGCTTATTCTGTAAATTTTTATATTCAGTTAGGCTCATTCTTTCAAGCTCAATATTCAATTCTTAAAAATTCATTATTCGGCTTGTATTAATTCTTCAAAGTTTAATATTCGGTTTGTACTCTGTTCATAAAACTGATATGTCATAGTTCCATTACCCTGCTGCGATATAGATTCATTGTTTTCACAAAATTTCCATTACATATTTTGACTAAAATGTATGTTTTAAAATTTCCCGATTCAGTTCCAACGATATCTATAGAGATTTCGTTTGTGATGTGAAAACATAACTCTAGAAAACATATACATACATATAGCCATAAAAAATTTTATTTTGATTTACAATAAAATTTGTTAAAACTTGAAAGTTGTTAAAACTTTTACAGTTTACACAATTAAATCGAAAAAATCTGTGGGCAGCACCTTACAGACTTAAATTCGTTTTTTCTTTATTTCTTTAGTAATTCATTAAATTGAGTTTAATTACACAAAATAACACTAAATTTGCATTTTTAATTCAATTTCTGTTTTTATTTGGTAATTGGACATTTTTCCAAAAGTGGCATAACTAAATGCGAAAAATCTCAAATATCTCGAGAACGGTTAGTCTTAGAGTAATAGAGTTGTTCTTATTCTTTTCCTCATCAAAAATTACATATAAAACACAGATTTAATTGATATATGTTAACATACGTAGCTTTTTTTTTTAGATTTTTGCGATTTTTGAGGGTCATTTCGTAAAAAAAGGCAGGTTGTTCTTTTCCGAATAATACCAAAATCTAATCAGCACCAGAGTATTCCGCAAATAATTTATCTACCAAATTTTGTGAAATTTGGTCGATTAGTATTTTAACTAGAGTGGATGTATGACATTTTTGCGGGCCATGTCGTAAAAAAGGCAGTTTGTTCTTTTTGATTAATACCAAAATCTAATCAGCACCAGAGTATCGTACAAGTAACTTATCTACCAAATTTTTGAAATTTGGTCAAATAGTATTTTAGCTAGCGTGGATACATGAAATTTTTACTGGCCATTTCGCAAAAAAATGCGGTTTCTGCTTTTACGAATCGTACCAAAACCTAATCAGCACCAGGGTCATACCCAAGTGACTCACCTACCAAATTTTATGAAATTCGGGTCATAAGTTTTTGAGTTAGAGTGGATACATACATTGCACAGACACACAGACACACACACACACGGACGTCACGCTAAAAATAGTTTTTTCGTATTCCAGAGGTCTCGAAACGTGTAAATCCGTCGAAAACTCGAGTTGCGATTTTCGGCATGATTCCAATACTTTTCCTATACATTACCATGTATTGCAGGGAAAGTATTCAGAGAAAAAATGAGAGCTGATTAATCAGGGCCTAAATATTGCCATACTGCAGAAAGGAATAGATTTTGAAGAGAATTTTCTAATGAAAATTACGACGTATTCCAGTTACATCCCATATAAAAAAGTTCTACAGAATTTTAAAACAAGATCTTTAGAAAAAGCGTTACACATTTCTATAGAATTATAGCCCTTTTTTTCTGCAGACTTCTAAACAACAAATAAACTTCTCTAGAAAATTTTTAATTCAATAAAGGTTAAAATTTAATTATTTGCTATTTATAAAAATATATTAATATAATAATTATAAATATCAGCAATTTATCATTGAAATATTCAATTGTGTTAAAGCTTTTATTTAGTAAATAAAGCTATATGATTAGATTCTATAACACATAAATTGCAGACTTTTATTTTTTTCATCAAATTATAGAGTTCAGCAGTAATGGAGTATTATTAGAGTTGTTTAGAGTATTGGAAGTATTGATAGAGCTGTTTATATTATTAGAGGTACTGTTAAAGTTGTTTATAACTAATTATATTGAACATGCAGAATATATTCAGAATATATACAGAATACTATAAAAATATACTTCTATAGGCTTCCATTTGCAAATTCTACAAAATTATATATCGTATATATATATATATATATATATATATATATATACATATATATATATATATATATATATATATATATATATATATATATATGTATATGTATATATAAATATATATGTATATGTATATATGTATTATATATGTATATATATATGTATATATATAATATAATACAAAAGTATCAGATGAAGAAAACGAAAGCATACAAAAGTATGAAAAAGGCTTAACGTAGATGACGCAATGCTGCACAAGTACGTAAAGCAGTTATAGCAAATAAGCCCGTTGGCTTGATTCCCATTTTTTCCTTAATACTTTTATTTGCTATATGTGTATATATATATATATATATATATATATATATATATATATATATATATATATATATATATATATATGTATATATATATATGTATATGTGTATATATATATATGTATATATATATATATATATTCCTTCTTTATGTATGTCGTCCAAGTAGAAATAGTTTATAGATATATAATCCATCTATTTCTTCAGAAACATACATTTTTGTGTTTGCTTCTACAAAGAACTTTGACATGATTAGATTTTTGTAGAGGTTAACAATTCATGATTTAGGCTTAGAGCCTCGTCCACGTGTATGGCGTTTGTGCTTGATTTCGTTTGTTATACTTATTTCGATTCTATACCTTTGTATTATATATTTTTCATTGACTTGTTGATTCGATATTTATTTTATTTATTTTTTTCCATTTGCTAGAGGATTAGTTGATTTTTACTTTTGTTTTGTAAGCCAGTTAGATAGTTGAATTTAGTTTAAGTTTTTCTTTTTTTGTTTCCATACCTTTTAATTTTGTTGATTTTCTGTAACTTGATAGCTTGTGTTTTGTATTTTTTATCCATTTGATTGATGATTTGCTCTATTATATTTTATTCTGTGGGTGTTTTAAAAAGTTAGGTTTATCGTGTTACATCTTCTTACTTTTCGTTCATTGGATTTTCAAACTTCTATTATATATATATATATATATATATATATATATATATATATATATATATATATATATATATATATATATATATATATATGTATATATATGTATATTTATATATATGTATATATATGTATATATATATGTGTGTGTGTATATATATATATGTGTGTATATATATATATATATGTATATATATATGTATATATATATTCAAAACGAAAACACAAATCATGTATACAAAATTATGTATACAAAAATATACCAGGATACCACTCAGGATAAGGCGCATTGCAGCTCTATAATCCGAAGCAGGAAATAACTAATAAAAAGTAAAATATGTAAAGATATGCAAAGGGGGATGCCAGATAAATTGCATATAAATGGCAGAGAGGGATAGCGACCTCTCATTCCCGTTTAAAGTACTTTTATGTCTAGACAACGCCCACGGAAACCAATGCAATATAATGACAGGTCCCCGATATGTGCAAATCGAAGGCACTAGAACGGAGACAGAAATGGAATAACGAGAGGTAGAACGTATAATGTCTATCTGACAACCTTACAATTCGGAATGCACAAAACACATCCTTAAGTAAACATTCTAACGCATGCGTACATCGTTATACACTGTTATGATGTCAAATTACCTATGTCTTGTCTCGTTATTCCATTTCTGTCTCCGTTCTAGTGCCTTCGATTTGCACATATCGAGGACCTGTCATTATATTGCATTGGTTTCCGTGGGCGTTGTCTAGACATAAAAGTACTTTAAACGGGAATGAGAGGTCGCTATCCCTCTCTGCCATTTATATGCAATTTATCTGGCATCCCCCTTTACATATCTTTACATATTTTACTTTTTATTAGTTATTATGTATATATATGTATATATATATATATATGTATATATATATATATATATATATATATATATATATATATATATATATATATATATAATAGTTTGAAAATCCAGTTGTAACTCAAACCCTAACATTAAAGAAAAATGCCTAACTAATAAAAGTAAGTATTAAATAGAGAATCATCAATCAAGTGGAAAATAAAATGCAAATTTCTAGTCATCAAGCTGAAGATAATCAACAAATATCAATGGAATGGAATCGATAATAGAAAATCAAATAAAATCCAAGCATTAAAGTTATACACGTGGATAAGCACTAGGCCTAATTAAATGAAGTGTTCATTTCGATAAAACACTTCTTCAAGTCCAAGTATTTTATAAAAATGAACACAAAATGCATGTTTCTGATATCAGTGATAAATTATATATATAAACACTGATAACTTGGACTACATGCATAAAGATTGAAAAATTATTGGAAACAAGTATACCTGAAAAAACACTGCATATGTCTTATCCATTGGAGCCTTGAATGAAGAGACCAATGTTGCCAGTTTCAAAAACTAAAAGTTGAGAACTGCTGTTGCCAATAGTGAGAAATAAATAGTAATGCGAAAAGGCTATAAAAGGTGATATTCTACAGTAAGAGCTACAAAATAACGGGTCAAATGATAATAGAAAACATAGAGGCTAAATTATAAGAGGGTGTAAATACATGGTAATGCTTATTCAAGAGAAAGTGGATGTCTGGCTGATATAAGATACTAAGGAGAGAATTTAAGTATATGCAGCCATTCCAAATTTTTTAACTATAACATGTACTAAATATGTTGGATATTTATATAATTTACTGGTCATTTTTAGATTATTAATATGCATAGCATGAAATTTTTTATCTGATAAACTATAAATTCTAATAAGTTGATTAAGTATAACATTTCTAAACAATTGAATCGAGTTACAGGAATTAAATAGTTATATTTTATTAATGTTAAACTTAAATTGTCTTATTATCATATAAATTAGTAACTACCCTATTATATATATATATAAATATATATATATATATATATATATATATATATATATATATATAAATAAAAATTGAAGGATTTTAATCGAAAATTATGCATAAACTACTGTATGTACAAATAAACCCATCTCTAGCATATCTGTTACAAATGAGTAACTATAAGCCAAGTCTAAGGATAAAGATAGAAGGTTACATATCACTACATTGGAAAGGGGGATGAGAAGAATATTAGGATTCAAAAATCACAATTAAAAGTATATAAAAGTAAATAAAAATGAAACTCTGCAAAAATGAGAATAGGCAATAATAATCAGCTCAAGACAAGAGATCAAGAATAGAGAACAATTAATCGAAACCACACAAAAAATGGCGGTCAGTTCGAAATTGCATTCTCATCAGGACAGCCTTACAATTCGAATTAAAACCGATAGAATAGCCAGTTTCTGACAATGGCGATAGTATTTAACTATAGACACCATTGGAACTGTCTACTGGCTAGAGGAATTAGAAAAATAAATCAATTGAATTATACAAAGTTGAAAAACAATACCTCCACGAACTGTAATGTGAAATCAAAAGCATAGCAACACGTGTAAGATAAACTAGTGACTGAGCATTTCACCTCACTTCGTCAATGCGAGTGGGCGAGCATTTCACCTCACTTCGTCAATGCGAGTGGGAATGAATACAATTGAACGATACATAATAAGTATGGAGACTTTCGAAAATAGTAAACAGTATAGGACTCAGGAATCTTCGTCTCCTAACTCCTCGAGAGTGTTACAGCACGGCGACACCGGGTCTCGGGAAACAATGAGGCGGAGAATCTCCCAATCAGCTCGGAGAAACCTCTTCAAGCCTGGCGCGTGAGCACCCCCTTTCGCCACAGTCTGCAGCGGGGAATAGGCACCTCCTGTGTCTCCCGTATATATATATATATATATATATATATATATATATATATATATATATATATATATATAAAGATATTTAAAAAGGGTTATAGATTCTATCAAATATATTCGAAAGGGATATATTAAGATACATTTACAACGTTTCTGTTGCAAATTCAGCTACCACTGTTACCAAACATTGAAAAAGCCTTATATTTGTATAACTTGTGTTCAAGTAAATGTTTTTAGAAATGCCTCGCCCCTCTCTCTCCGACGTGGGCTCATTCAAAAACATCCGCTATTGATTGGGAAAAGGAAAGTTTTCATCTCTTTCTAAACTGCGAATTATAGTGCTCACCCCCCTCCTCCTAATCACAGTGATTAACTCCATCGTTTTACCGTTTCTTCCATCCAATCTCCCAAACAAAAGAAACTTCAAAACCACGACCACAAAAGAACTGCTTACGTCCGAAACATCCCTATGGTTATCGAGGACTTTCCAAATTCTCTTTCGAAAGGTGAACGTTTTCATCCAGTGTCCTTGGCATTTGAGAGGCTTTCGATTTCTGTTGTTGTCTTACCTTTTCAAAATGTTCGAAATATCCCCTTAGGGAAAATCCCTGTAGGGTTTCGGGTTTCCAAGAAAACATTTCTCTGTTTTATCATGTTCCAAGAAATGCTGTCCTTTAATTTTATGACCTTTCCACTTTGATCGTAACAGACAGGTGTATATAAGATGAGATAAGGCCAGGTTGGGAAATGGTGTTGGTCCATGTTTCCTCAGGGGATTTTCTAATTCGTGTGTGTATAGGTCAAGGTATCTTGCATGGCACCTAGAACTTTTTTTTCTTTCAAAAATGTGTATTTTTATTTTTCATTTTTTTTTTTTACTTTCTCTGCAATACATAATGTATAAGTACCTCTACAATACATAGTATATCTGAATTTTGTCGGATTTGAGCGTTTCGAGTATCCCTAAATGCTAATCACTCATTTTTTACTTTCCCTGCAATACATGGTAATGTATAGGGAAAGTATTGGAATCATGTCGAAAATCGCAACTCGTGTTTTCGACGGATCTACACGTTTGGAGACCTCTAGAATACGAAAAAACAATTTTTAGCGTGACGTCTGTCTGTGTGTCTGTCTGTGCAGATTTTGTATCCGCTCTAACTAAAAAACTAATCGACTGAATTTCACAAAATTTGGTAGGTAAGTCACTTGTGAGCGGAGCTGGTGCTGATTAGTTTTGGGTACGATTCGGAGTAAAAGAACCCGCCTTTTTTGTAAAATGGCCCGCAAAAGCTTGTATCCACTGCAGCTGAAAAACTAATAAACCGAATTTCACAAAATTCGGTAGATGAGTCACGTATAGGTCACCCTGGTGCTGATTAGATTTTGGTACGATTCAGAAAACAATAACCTGCCTTTTTTTGCAAAATAGCCCGCACAAATTGCCAAAATCTAAAATAAAAAACTGAGTATACTCAAATATATCCATTAAATGCTGATTTAATACGTAATTTTTAACGACGAAAAGAATAAGGCCAACCCCATTACACTAGGACTAGCCGTTCTCGAGATCTTTTAGTTTTTCGTACTTTCCCTACGCCACCTTTGAAAATAAGTTCGGTTATCGAAAGAGAACGAAAATTGAATTAAAAGTGAAATAAATTTAATTAAAATAGAGAGAACGTTAATATAAGTCTGCAGGGAAAGTCATGTGCTGCTCACATCAGATTTTTACTGTCCCTGCAATACATCGTAATGTATAGGGAAAGTATTGAAATCATGTCGAAAATCGCAACTCGAGTTTTCGAAGGATCTACACGTTTCGAGATCTCTAGAATACGAAAAAACCATTTTTAGCGTGACGTCTGTGTGTGTGTCTGTCTATGTATTTGCCTGTGCAATGTATGTATCCACTCTCACTCAAAAACTAATGGACCGAATTTCATAAAACTTGGTATGTAAGTCACTTGTATGTGACCCTGGTGCTGATTAGTTTTTGGTACTATTCGGAATAAACTAACCCGCCTTTTTATGCGAAATAGCCCTCAAAAATTGCCTATATCCACTGTAACGGAAAAACTAATTGATCCGAGATGAGAAAAGGAAGAAGCAGGTTTTTTCCAGACAATGCGTGTCAGTGAACTGTAGTCGTTCGCGTTCGCCGAAAATTGAAATGGCGTTTGAAGAACAACTTGCGAATATCAAATTCTGCCAACGTTTGGGGAAATCGCCGATAGAAACATTGCACCAGCTGCAGCAGATGCAATGTTTCTGCCAACGATTTCTACAATCACCATTTCCATTTTCGACGAACGCGAACGACTACAGTTCGCTGACAGGCATTGTCTCTAAAAACCCTGCACTACGGACCTGCTTCTTCCTTTTCACATCTCGCATCGCATTTGCCTCTACGCCACGGTGAAATAGTTTCCCTCTCCTCCAATCAGGGTTGAAGATATCAGCACAGTCTCCGAACTTTTTGATCCAATCTTGTAGAACTTGAGCTGGACTTCCCATTAAGCCGACATATTCGACGCTAAATGCCATACATTGTTAAACAAAATAAAAACAAATTAAAATTAATTGAAGTGTAACTCAACTCGACTTTTTCATACCAGAATTCATTCCCCTCCCCCTTCAAGTTTTGCAAGAAATGTTTTGAAAAATCGGTATTGTGTGTCCAATTAATTACAACTATCGCGTGCTACCCATCACTTTAAAGGACTTGAAAAAAATATTTCGATTAATAACATACTTGATAATGTACCCTCCCGGGTGGGTAACTTGCACCCAAGTTGGCTCATGACGTCACGAATAAAAAAAATCTAATGTGGGCAGCATATGACTTTCGCTGCAGACTTATATCCACGTTCTCTTTAATTTATTTACATTTAATTCGCCTTTAATTCAATGTTCGTTTTCATTTGGTAATTGGACTTATTTTCAAAGGTGGCGTAGAGAAAATACGAAAAAACTAAAATATCTCGAGAACAGCTAATCCTCGTGTAATGGGATTGGTCTTATTCTTTTTTTCGTTAAAAATTACTTATAAAATAAGCATTTACTGAATATATTTGAGCATACGTAGTTCCTTATTTTAGATTTTGACGATTTTTCGTACCATTTTGCAAAAAAAGGCAGTTTATTTTTTTTCGAATCGTACCAAAATCTAATCAGCACCAGGGTGACCCACAAGCAATTTATCTACCGAAATTTGTGAAATTCGGTCCATGAATTTTTCAGCTAGAGTGGATATAGGATTTTGCGGACCATTTAGCAAAAAAAGGTGCGTTCTTTTATCCCGAATCGAACCCAAAACTAATCAGCACGAGATTCGCCTACAAGTGACTTACCTACCAAGTTTTATGAAATTCGGTCCATTAGTTTTTTAGTTAGAGTGGATACAAAATCTGCACAGACAGACAGACTCAGAGACACACACACACAGACGTCACGCTAAAAATAGTTATTTCGTATTCTAGAGATCTCGAAACGCGTAGATCAGTTGAAAACTCGAGTTCCGATTTTCGGCATGATTCCAATACTTTCCCTATGCATTACCATGTATTCCAGGGAAAGTAAAAACATTGCATGTGGGCTATTTTTCACAACAATGATAAAAACTAACACGTCTAGTGATCACTGCGTCATAAATAAACCCTTTTATACATGATAATGTCAAATTTTGTCCTATCATGTAAAAAAATATATAATTTTGAAGTTTTCGCTTGAATTTAAAAATTTCCTATGTAATTCCAGATTTTTTTTTATACCAATGCCGGATATAAAGTTTTGTGAAAATCCATTAATATTTGTGCCTGCTATCGTATACACAAGAAATCGACCACAGACATCAGACAGACGGATATCATTCCAAAAATAATCAAAATGTACTCAGGAGGTCTTAAAACGTATATTCGCATCAAATTCTCGAATTTGAAAATTTTCGTGAATACAATACTTTATATTATATAATATGAGAACATAAAAACGCTGCAACCCAATTTTTAAGAGCATTTGCCACACTGACTTTGACAGGCTTAAATACTAATATAGTCAACCCTCCTATAACGCGGTTTCCATATAACGCGGAGCAAAAATTGCGGCAGCCTTCCCATAACGCGGTACTCATAAAACGGGGTAGTCTTATAACGTGGTTTCTCTATAATACAACTCGATTAGCTTAAGCAGTCTTCCTATAGCATGAATTCTTATATTACACTTTTACGGTTCAAATTAATGGGGAATTCCCCTGTTTTTTCATCCATGTACATCACCATTTTTCAATTTCAGTTATCAGGGAAATCCCCTTTAATTTCTGTGGTACTGGTAATGATTATTAGTTAGTGATTATTTGTTTCCATATAACGCGGTACGAATTGTTCTGTTTTATACAAATTCTGAGTTTCTTATAATGCGGTTTCCATATAGCAAAGTACATGGTTCCTTAATAAAAATATGTTAGGGACCAACCAACCATATAGTACTGTTCGAATTAATCTGATTTGCACTAATCTGAGTTTCTTATAACGCGGTTTCCATATAACGCGATACGAATTGTTCTGTTTGTGCTAATTCTGAGTTTTATAACGCGGTTTTCATACAGCACGGTATACGATTTACATATAGCAAGGTACGAATTAATCTGATTTGCATTAATCTGAGTTTCTTATAACACGTTTTCCATATAACACGGTACAAATTGTTCTGTTTTGAACTAATTCTGAGTTTCTTATAACGCGGTTTCCATACAACACTGTATGCGTTTTCCATATAGCAGTGTGCGAATTAATCTAATTTGCACTAATGTAAGTTTCTTATAACGCGGTTTTCCATATAACGCAGTACGAATTAATCGCGTTATGTTAGGGTTGACTGTAATGGTATATTTTTCAAACAAGTGAAAATTTGTAGAATGCAAATTTGAAAAAGAAAATAATACCAATTTCACCACATAACGGATATATCGTTTTCGTTAACCTTTTTGCTTACGGGTGGGACAGCGTCAAACCTAAACGACGGACCTCTCAAAAAGACAGCAATTTGACATACCCTATCCCAAACAGTTCAATCCCTCTTTGCGGATATTGGCGTCTTTGGATTGACGCTGTCCCATCCGTAATCAAAAGGTTAAAAATAATCTAAAACTCCGCCTGAGACTCCTCCCACTATTTAGATGGGTCTTTTAAAATTGAAGCATAATTAACGTGCAAATGCCATTGTCCAGTAAACCCGAAACACCTGTGCCAATGATTATTGCAGATATCCTCGCTCTTTCACAAGAAACGCAATTAAATTCCCGTGACATCACGGGTTTCTTGTTTTCTTGAAAAACCATAAAAAAAAACGGATGTCTACCCAGCCAAGTAACGAATCATATCACTGTAATCATTAATTGTCGGTTACTTCTGATAGAGTTGCAAAACGCAGATATATATCCTCACTGCTCAGATCGAGTATAAACCAGATCGTGCTCGTCGTAAGCAGCGTCAATTGATAGAGGCTGGTTCTATTGCGACATTAATTTCGTATTAGTGATTGCAAACTGCAATCCTTTGTATCTTACGAGTCATCTCATGATTCCGTAAGTGTTTCTGAGGAATTCTGAAAAAAGATAAATAAGAACCGTTTGTTTACTCTTGATTTTAATCAATAATAAATATCCCTTCAATATATAAGCAACGAAAATCTTCATTATAAACAAGCTTCATTAAAAAGTTTTTCAGTATAAAATATTTCTTCGTTATAAAAAACGAAAACCTTCATAATAAGCAAACTTTATTGAAAATGTTTTATTACAAAATATTTTTTCACAATAAACAACGATGAGCCAACGGCCGTACCGTGCTGAAAACACCGGTTCTCGTTAGATCACCGAAGTCAGGCAGCATCGGGCGCGGTTAGTACTTGAGTGGGTGACCACCTGGGAGCACCGCGTGCTGTTGGCACATTTCGGGCGCGGTAGCTCGGTGGTTTGCGCGCTAGGTTTGCACGCTGCCACAACTGCCGCCGTGTTCATGCGGAGTACGACCACGTTAAACATGTGGGTCCGTAAGTCCTTCCGAGAGGTTGGTGGTAAGGGGAAGGAGGGTACGGTCCCTGTGGATGCCTCCCCCCACTGGGTTCAAGTCCAAATTGGGTGGCACTTCTCGGCCGTCCAAACAGTTACGTTACACCTTTCTGGTAGGCCGGACGATCTGGGTCTCAACAATAAACAACGAAAACCTTCATTAAAACTCCTTCAGTATAAACAACGAAAACCTTCATTAAAAACTCATTCATTATGAACAATCTTAATTAAAAAGTCATTACAACCTTCATTAAAAATCCTTTATTACAAAATAGTCCTTCATTATAAACAACGAAGGTAGTCATTACAAATAACCTTCAGTAAAACTCCTTCGGTATAAAATATTCTTTCATTATGGTCAACGAAAATCTCCATTATAAACAACGTTCATCACAAAATATTCCTTCATAACAACGAAAACTTTCATTGCAAATATTCTTCATTAAAACTTCATTATGAACTATTTTTTCCTTATGAACTATTCTTTCATTATAAACAACGAAAATCGCCATTTTAAACAACATTCATTAACAACTCATTCATTATCAACAACTTTCATTAAAAACTCCTTTATCACAAAACATTCCTTGATTATATGCAACGAAAACCTTCATTACAAATAAATTTCATTAAAATTTATTTATTCCAAAGTATTCCTTCATTATAAACAAGAAAAACCTTCATTATAAATTGACTTCATTAAAATTCCTTCATTATAAACAACTTTCATTAAAAAATCCTTCATTATAAAATATTCATTATAAACAGCAGAAACCTTCATTATAAACAATCTTCATTAAAAACTTCATTATAAAATACTCATTATAAGCAACGGAAACCATTATAAACAACCTTCATTAAAAACTTCATTATAAAATATTCCTTTATAAAAACAAGGCTTCCCAGAAGTTATATAACCCCATAGTATACTGTAAAGTATTTTCTTGTGATTTCTTTACTGAAAAGGAAAAATTCAGATGCTTGAGTTTTTTCATGAAATAAACAGATTCCTGAGTCAATAAAATTATTTAACGAGAGATATCTTAAAATCGCAAACACAGGAATTCTACCCATAGTGAAATTTCTGTGAACTTCAAGACCCACCTGCGGTTCATTTTCTAGTCTTTAGATCCGCACAGGTAAAAGCTATGTGCGTATACATACATACCCGTAGTAGTTCGAAATTCGCATTAAACTGTAGATCACGATCTACACACAAGTTGTTCTTGCGTGATTAAAAACTCGCTAGAGTGCCAAAATAATCAAATCTAGTCAAACCCGAAAGCTACAATCCTTAACCGAAAAAAGATTTCTTGTCAAATACTTTGTGTTATAAAATACTTTCTGTTTCCTAGAGAGCGACTGGATTTCTGTTTCATACAGAACAGGTGAATCAGGAATATTTTTAACGCATAATAACTCACAATTTGTGCCATCCGAAAAGAATTTGTGCAGTACAAACCTGGAATTTGTGCAGTTGTTGTTGGTGGTGATGCGCAGACCGTCCGACCTACCAGAAAGGTGTAAGGTAACTGTGTGGACGGCTGTGAAGTGCCACCCAATTTAGACCGGAACCCAGTGGTGGAGGCATTCCCAGGAACCGTACCCTCCTTCCCCTACCACCAACCTCTCGGAAGGACTTACGGACCCACATGTTTAACGTGATCGTACTCCGCATGAACACGGCGGCAGTTGTGGCAGCGTGCAAATTCAGTGCGCAAACCACCGGGCTACCGCGACCGAAATGTGCCACAGCACGCGGTGTTCCCAGGTGGTCACCCACCCAAGTACTAATCGCGCCCGATGCAGCTTGACTTCGGTGATCTAACGAGAACCGGTGTTTTCAGCACGGTAGTGCCGTTGGCGGAATTTGTGCAGTGTAGAAAACTTATTTTTATTCAATTTTGTTCAGTGCTGTTGTTGGGATTTAGCGAATAAATATTTTTCATAATTATTAATATTTTTTTTCAGGCCGTGAATGTTGTATTAACTTCAGGAAAATTTCAGGCTGCAAGGCTTTTCTTGTAAGTTAAATCTTATATATTAGGGTGTCTCTTATTTTGACTAAACATTGTTTATTAGAATTCTTACGCATAACCCCTAATTTTGTTCTGTATGATCACAAATACCGTTTAAAATTTGAACTCAATCAAATATATTTTAACCGTGCAGACATTGCATAGAATAGTGAATTTATTTCCGGGATGAATAATGTTTACGTATACCCCCTAATTTTGTTCTGTATGATCACAAGCACTTTTGAGTAAAATTTGAGCTCAATCAAATATATTTTAACCGTGCCGACATTGTATGTGTGTGTGCATAGAATAATAATGAATTTATTTCCGGGATGAATAATTTTTACGTATACCCCCTAATTT
Organism: Amaurobius ferox; assembly: GCA_951213105.1. Lineage (NCBI taxonomy): Eukaryota > Metazoa > Arthropoda > Arachnida > Araneae > Amaurobiidae > Amaurobius > Amaurobius ferox. The sequence continues at coordinate 43,115,135 of OX578152.1, forward strand.
TGTTTTGTATGATCACAAGTACTTCTGAGTAAAATTTGAGCTCGATCAAATATATTTTAACCGTGTCGACTTTGCATAAAATTACGAATTTATTTCCGGGATGATACTTAGTACTCTTTGAAAGTAAAACATATAATAAAATAAAGGAAAAAGAGATATATTATATGCATTGCAGAATTATGTATTACAGAAAAAAGTCAAATTAGCATAATAATAAAACTATTTATAATATTTTAATTTTTGTTTGAGTATCAACATCAAATATTGATAAAATGGATATTTCTTCTGATAAGTACCAAAATTTTTACAGAATTTCTTTGCAGCTTCTTTGAAATTGATTTTGTCTATGATTTCCATCTTTTTATTCTCTTCAGTGAAGATAAACATTGGTATATGACTGATATAAATTTTATGGCTGATTGACAGTTAAACCAAAACTCTTAAGTGAATTTTCACTATAAACGAACAGATAGATGTCTTGGAAGGCCTTTTCGTCTTTTCAATAAAGTTTATAAATTCCTGGCTATGTAAAATCATCTATTGCTCTGTACATCCAGAGAACTTGATACATAGCATCAAAAAGGTGAATTTAAAGTTTCTTCATGTCAATCTTGTAAATTCTAAAGGACAATGTAGAACTCTATGAATACACTGTAATTATTTCTTAATGCAGTTTTAACCAATTCCACATTAAAACAAGAAAGATCAATCATGCATAAAGCATTGATTATGAAACACTTTCCAACTTCAATGCAATTTTATATAAACATCTCTGAAATGCGATACATTCCTCGGTAATATTTTTAAAATTATCACAATACTACAATAATTTATTATATTTGAAAACTTCATCGAAAACAAATGATCTTTATTCAAATGACATCATCGGAATATAAATCGCCTCTCTATAAAATCGCCTCTCTATTTCATTCATAAACATTTTTCCAATCGTTTCATTCATCAAAATACTACAATAATTTATTTTATTTAAAAATTTGTAAAATTGCTATCTACCATATTTATTTTAAAATGTGAAACCTCTCTTACATATAAATAATTCAACTCTTGGAAAAATATTTATTATATAATATATCTCTTTTTCTTTCTGGATGATATAGTAAGAGTCAGAATTTAATTAAATTTGTTTTTCTCCCTATATTAAATAATTTTTATTTAAAAAAGCTACTTAACATATTGTACTGAAATTTTTTTTATATATTTTATGGGATAATTTGAATATTTTCTAAAATTTTCGAAGCAATTTGTGAATTTTAAATTCGTTTAAAAAATGTTTGAAAAATTAGATCCCATACGGTACAATGTATTTCATTTTTTTAACCCGGGTTCAATCCAAAACTAATTAGGTGATATTATTCATTTATATTCCCATAGGTTCCACAGACCATCTAAAACGCATACTAAAATTTCATTTTGATAAAGTCATTTTTACAGCAGTTATCGTACTAACGGACAAGCAGACAGACAGATAGACAGACAGACAGAATGAACAAAGTCATAAACACTTTTCAACTACGTTGTAAAGTGTTAAAAAAAGTAAAAAATTTCCTTTATTTCGAGGTTGTTTATGGTATTTTTTATCACTTGCTGGCAACTTTGAATATTATTAATATTACTAGTATAGTGTATTTATATTTTTCCAAATACTTCTTAGATGTTTGAAAAAAGAAACATCACAACTGATTTTTCTTTCTCATACTATGTAATATAGCATATGAAATATTATGCCAATATATGTTTTAAGACCTCCTGAACACATTTTGACTATTTTTGGAGTGATGTCAGTCCGTCTGTATATCTGTGAACAATTTCTTGTATATACACTATAGTGGCCAGAAATATCAATGGATTTTCACGAAACTTTATATCCGGCATTATTACTTTCCTTATATACATAATGTATAAGGAAAGTATTGTAACTAGGTCGAAAATTCGAATTCGAGTTTTCGACGGGAGAGCACGTTTCAAGCATCCCTGATCACGAATCAAGCATTTTTAAAGTGATGTCTGTGTGTGTGTGTGTGTGTGTGTGTGTGTGTGTGTGTCAGTGAGCCTGTGGAGACGATAACTGACGAACGAATGGACCGATTCGAACGAAATTTGGTACAAAAATCACAATCCGTAAACACTGGAAGCCTATTGTTTTTATACGCAACCGAATGTTCAGGACCCCCCTAAATTTTCGAGTGAAATTTTGAAAAAATCGTCAAAAAATCAAAACCGCTAATAAAGTTACGCAAATAGACATTTCTTATGTAATTTTTCATTAGAAAACGATTGACATACATTTTAGAACGCTAACATGAACCGTTCTCGAGATATTGTACATTTTTCAAAAAAATTATCAAAAAGTTATATAAAATAAAAAAATATATTTCCTATTGATAAACATGTTCACTTTATATGTAATACCATGCGATAATTTGGGTGACATTATTCTCGTGGATCTAGCTCGTTCCATTCATGAAAAAAGGTACTTTGAGTAATACTTTTGTATTTGAACGCCAATAGCCATTTATCTGCTGTAAGAATAACTTATTTCTCCGCCCATAACGCTTGGCGAGATTTTGGCGACGAATTTGGCTGAATGTCGCCAACTTGGCGACATTTTTAATTGTTGCCAAATTAACAAAACTCTCGCCCAATTGATAAAAATGACACTAAATCAATGAAAATGACGACTCATTGACGAAAATTCAATATCTTGGAAAGAATATAAGTATCTACTATAAGAATAACATTTTTTTTAACTGTAAAAGTAGTAAATTCATTGCATTATATAAGGAAAGTCATGTGTTGTCCACATCAGATTTTTATCAATAAATCTAGAACTAGGCGGAATTTTTTTTAAACTCGAGCGAAAACTTCGAAATTTATATTTTTATAACGTGGCAGCGTAGAACAAAATTTTACATAATCATGCATAAAAAGGTTTATTTATGGTTCAATAATCACGAGACTTAATAGTTTCAATCATTGTTGGGAATAATAACCGCAATACAATTTTTTACTTTCCTTATATACATAATGTATAAGGAAAGTATTGTGACGGGGTCGAAAATTCGAATTCGAGTTTTTGACAGGAGAGCACGTTTCAAGCATCCCTGATCACGAATCAAACATTTTTCAGGTGATGTCTGTGTGTGTGTGTGTGTGTGTCAGTGAATCTGTGGTGACAATATATCACGAACGAATGGAGCGATTCGAATGAAATTTGGTACAAAAATCACAATCTATGAATACTGGAAGCCTGTTGTTTTTAAACGTAATCGAAGGTTCAGAACCTCCGTAAATTTTCGAGTGAAATTTTGAAAAAATGATCAAAAAATCAAAACTTTTTAATAAAGTTACGCAAATAGACATTTCTTATATATTTTTTCCTTAGAAAACGGTTGAAATCAACTTTAGAACACTAGCATGATGTCCGTTCTTGAGATATTGCACGTTTTTCAAATAAATTAATCAAAAAATCCCATAAATTAAAAAGAAATATTAGCTGCTGAGAAACATGTTGAATTTTCCTATGTAATTTCATGCGATAAATTGGGTGACATCATTCTCGTGGATCTAGCTCGTTCCATTCATAAGAAAAGAAACTTGAAGTAATACATTTGTATTTGAACGCCAATATTCATTTATCTGCTATAAGAATAACTTATTTCTCCGTCCATAACACTTGGCGAGATTTTAGCGACGAATTTGGCGGAATGTCGCTAACTTGGCGACTTTTAAAATGTTGCCCAATTAACGAAAATCTCGCCAAATTGATAAAAATGACGCTAAATCAATGAAAATGACGACTAACTGTCAAAAATTCAATATCTTGGAAAGAATATAAGTATCTATTTTAAGAAAAACCTATTTTTTTTTTACTGTAAAAGTAGTAAATTCATTGCATTATATAAGGAAAGTCGAGATTTTAGCGTTGTTGCCCACATCAGATTTTTTTTGTTCGTGACGCTGCAAGTTATCCCACCCACCCCCGGGGGACATTGTCAAATATGGTATGAATCAAAAAAGATTTCAAGCCCTTTAGAGTGAAAGGTAACGCGATATAATTGTAATCAATTGGATTCCAGATACCGGTTTTTCAAAAAATTTCTTATCAAATTTGAAATAAAAGAAAGCTATTAAAAATAGAATCTGATATAAGAAAGTCGAGTTGAGCCACACGCCACTTAATTTATTCAGATACTTTGCATTCAAAAGCAGTATGCGTAAAAAAAAGTTGGTAGATAAGATATCAGAAGAAGAAAAAAATCTTATGTGGACAGCACATGACTTTCCTTATATAATGCAATGAATTTACTATTTTTACAGTAAAAAAAATGTTATTCTTATAGTAGGTACTTATAATCTTTCCAAAAATTTTCGTCAATGAGTCGTCATTTTCATTGATTTAGCGTCATTTTTATCCATTTGGCGATATTTTCGTTAATTTGGCAACATTTAAAAAGTCGCCAAGTTGGCGACTTTCCGCCAAATTCGTCACCAAAATCTCGCCAAGCGTTATGGACGAAGAAATAAGTTATTCTTATAGCATATAAATGACTATTGGCGTTCAATACGAAAGTATTACTCAAAGTATCTTTTCTCGTGAATGGAACGAACTAAATCCACGAGAATAATGTCACCAAATTTATCGCATGATATTACATAGGAAAAGTGAACATGTTTCTCAAAAGTTAATATTTTTTTTTAAGTTATGGGATTTTTTGATAAATTTATTTTTAAAATGTGCAATATTTCGAGAACGGTTCATGTTAGTGTTCTAATGTTTATGTCAATCGTTTTCTAAGGAAAATTTACATTAAAAATGGCTATTTGCGTAACTTTATTAAAGGTTTTGATTTTTTGATGATTTTTTTAAAATTTCACTTGAAAATTTAGGAGGGTTCTTAACATTCGATTGCGTTTGAAAACAATAGGCATCTAGTATTCATGTATTGTAATTTTTGTATCAAATTCCTTTCGAATCGCTCTATTAGTTCGTGAGATATCATCTCCACAGACTCACTGACACACACAGACACATTTTCACACACACACACAAGACATCACCTCAAAAATGTTATTCGTGATCAGGGATGCTTGAAACTTGCTCACCCGTCGAAAACTCGAATCCGAATTTTCGACCCCGTCACAATATTTTCCTTATACGTTATGTATATATAAGGAAAGTAAAAATGTAAAAATACTCCCTTTATAGGACCAGTATCAGATTTAGTTGTGTCACAAGAAAGGATCAGAACAAACTCTTGTCTTCCAAAAGCCAATCTTATAAAATACTCCAAACAACTTGTATTTGACTTTTACGAGAAGAATTGAGTATTTTTGGAAATCCAGTTAACTGTCATTTGTGTTCATATAGTTGCGTTCTTCTGGAGTTTTTCGTATCTTCCGAAGACCAGGCCGAGAAAGCATCTTTTCCCGTGACGTCAGTCTAGAGTTTCCCGAAGCTGAGGTCGAAGAAATGTTGCCAGATTTGGTGATTTATCGCCAATTTTGCGACTTTCCGAAGGTTCGAGAAAGACCGCGACATAACGATTGTTCCACGTGATATGAATGATTTCCAGGAGTTTCTGTGCAAAGTCTATAAAAGGAATCATCACTCAATTGGAGAAAAGTTGACATGATGCGAAGTACATTGAACTGTGATTTTTGTTAATGTTTTGATAATAGTAGCTGCTTGTGAAATGACTTTCGTCAAAGTTTTGAGAATAATATTAGTTATTTTGTAAAATTAGTGGAGCATTTAGGTACTGATTTATTGTATATTATTCCTGTTTACGCTGTGTCTGTGAATAAACGTATTAGTTATCCAGAATTCTGGACTCATGTATGTATCCTGAAAGTATACCCACGATTTCAAAAAATACGTCGTAAAAATATTATAATATGAAAATGAATATCTATATATACTAATTGCCAAGTGTCCGTCTGTCTGTCCTTCTGTCACGCTTTTTTTAGGCACTTCCCGAATAGATAGAGACTTGCAATTTGATACACGGCTCTGTCGTTCGATAAAAACCCCTGGAAAAATCGAATTTTTCGAAAACGTTCTCTAGAGGGGGGGTGCTCCACACCAAAAGGTTCGAAAAGTGACATGATAGGAAAGCATGCTTTACGATAAGATAGAGACTTCAAATTTGGTGTATAAGTAAAGCGTTCGAAAGGAAGAAAGTGTGCAATTTCAGATTTCCAGTATTTTTTGCTGAAGGGGATGCCGCGCACCAAAATGTTCGATTTACCGAATAAATGAGAAAAGCTTCCTTTAAAATTTGATGGAGGCTTGAAATTTGGTATATGGTCATTTGACGAAAACATCCAAGACGAATAAAGTTTTTTTTAAATGTTCGTTTAAGGGGGTGCTCCAGAGAAAAACATTCGAAAAGTGAATTGATAAAAAAACCATGCTTCGGGATGAGATAGAGATATCAAATTTGGTGTAAGAATAGGTAGTTCGGAAGGAAGAAAGTATACAATTTCAGTTTACTAATATTTTCTACTTTAGGGGGTGCCGCACACAAAAATGTTCGATTTTTGGAATAAAGGAAAAACGCCCTATTTAAAACGTGTTAGAGGCTTGATATTTGGTATATGGGCGAATCATCTGATAGAAATCACAAGAAGAATAGAGTTTTTCAAAAATGTATATTTAAGGGGGTGGGTACTCCACACAAAAACATTCGAAAGGTGAAATGCTAGAAAAGCATACTTCGCGATGAGATACAGATTTCAAATTTGGTGTACGGGTAAAAAGTTGGAAAGCAAGAAAGTGTGCAATTTCAGTTTTCCAACATTTGCTATTGTAGGGTCTGCTGCTCACTAAAATGTTCGATTCGCCGAACTAATGAAAAGCACCTCCTTTACAATGTGATAGAGGCTTGAAATTTAGTATATGGGCTAACTATTTGACAAAAAAACCAAAGATGAATACAGTTTGACAAAAATGTTTATTAACTGGGTGCTACACTGAAAACGTTCGAAAGGTGAAGTGATAGAAAAAACATACTTTGCGACAGGATAGCGACTTCAAATTTGGTATACGGGTAGATAGTTTGAAAGAAAGAACGTGTGAAATTTCAGATTTCCAATATTTGCTACTTTAACGGGTGCCGCACACTAATATGTTCGATTTTCCGAATAAATGAGGCACGCTTCCTTTTAAATGTGATAGAGGCTTGATATTTGGTATATGAGCCAATCATCTGATAAAAAAAAAACCAAGACAAACAGAGTTTTTTAAAATGTTCATTTATGGGTGTGCTTCGCAGAAAAACGTTCGAAAGGAGAAATAATAAAATTGTATGCTTCGGAATGAGATAGAGACTGAATAACTGAAGATATTATAATTTGGTGTACGGGTAGACAGTTCGAAAGGAAGACGTGCGCAATTTAAGTTTTTCAAAATTTTCTTTTTTAAGGGGTTCTGCGCACCAAAAAATATTCGATTTGCCGAATAAATGTGAAACGCAAATTATTCAATAATTTACATTATTCAGGGGTTGCTTATTGCGAGACCGTTAATTTTCAACGGGTATTCGGCCAGTATAGTCTAATTAGACTACAATAAGGAGTCATTTCTCCTTAGAAAATCAGATATTTGAAGCTGACAAGAGTTTAACATCCCAAAGAACCGTTACAGAATGGGGTATACTCAGTATTTCTGTCAGGCATACATCGGGGGGGGGGGGGGGACGTCCACCGAAGACTATTTTTCGCACCCTGCTCCCGGACACATTTTATGTTAACCGCATTTTATGTTAAGTTTCTATTTATGTGACAATATTTACATATATTTATATAGGGCAAATAGAAAACTTGCCCCCCCCCCCCCCCATGAAGTTTAATTCGCTCCTCCCATCCACGGACAAAAAGTCCCGAAATAAACACTGGGTATACTTATCTGAAATACATATTTAATGTTCTCGGCTCTTTTTTTTTACAATTGCATAAAGCTACCTTGACGATAATTAAAAATAGCTGTTTTCAAATATCGCAATTCCTTCCTTTATTAAAAACGCATAACGTAAACAAAGCCAAACCGTTGAACATGTGCATGTACTTGATATCATTGGGCATAATAGTATGCGTAAATTACTCGCACTCAAAATTATGTTGTTTGATTCTAGTGACCATATAAATTCTTGCATAAAAGGGCCAAGCACTCTGGCGCCGGCTCTGCTGATGCCACTTTATGAATTCAAATATTTCAAGTTAATGGAGATATGTGTTAAAATTTTTTACTTTAACGATTTGTGTTAAAAATTTTTACTTTAACGATTTGTCGGCCGTCCAAATTGTTACTCAAGTCCTCAGGATGAGTCGGACGGTCTGGATCTTCAACTTTAACGATTTGAAACTGAAGTGAGTATAATTTTAGCTTTGTACATTGGATTTATCAGACAATGACCAAATCTCACTCTACGATTTTTTGTGGTGCTGCCATCTACCGTGTAATTGAGACAACAGAAATGAGCTACCTGACTTAAAAATACATGTTCAATACAGAGTTTTCGTCACAGATTAATAATGAATTCCGATGTTTTGTAAAAGCATTGCTTGTAAAAAGATCTTTCTAAAACATAATAACTTCCTATACAAAATTTTATGGAATTCTCTTCATTTATTGTAGAATATCATGCTCTCCGTGGACTCGAGAATGGTTCATAATAACTCCACAAAATAATCCCCAATCATTTCTGCTTTAAAGCAATTACAAAGCAATCTCGTATTTGATAATAGTGAACATATTAAATTTTTTTGATTTCATTTTTTTTAATTTTTAAGTAAAAGCGTATATCTTGAGAACGGCTCATGTTAACATCCCCTAAACTATGGTATGTGCTACATATGAAATTGGCTATATCTGTAACTTTTTCAACATTATCTGTTTTTAAGTGTTTGAAAATTTAAGAGCCTATCTGATCACTACCTTCCCCCCCCCCCCCCTCTCCAAAATCGGTAAACCTACTGGCATTCATCGATACCAAATTCCATTCAATTGAATTTATTTATTCAAAATTCTGCCCATAGACTACAGACAATCAGAAGACATCAACACTGAAAACTGGTAGGTTATTAAAATACGTTATACATGTAAAATGTATTAATACATTACTTTTTGTTACCTACTGTTAAGATGGTGATGATTAAAATCGTCCGTATTATTGACCTGTTGCCACAATAATTATTTTAAAAATTCAGAATATTTAAAAAGAGCCTCTGCTTAACGAAAGATGTACATAAAGATTAATTTTCTTTTAAAATTTAACCTTTTTGAAAAGCTTTTTTTTTTCTTTTCTTTAAAATCTTTCTTTTAAAAATTTTTGTTATTGCAATGTTTATAACGATTCATATTATCTTGAATTTTCAAGTTAATTTTGAATTTGTATATACTGATAGTTTATCAAAAAAATCTTAATTGCATTTTTAAAGTTTAAAATTAATTTTAACCTTTTTGTTATTTTCAGCTTTTTGTGTTCAAATGCAAAAAGTTAAATGTCTAAATTGGTTTCGCTCTTATTAAAGCTTATCAACATGAAGCATATTTTACAGCATCAACGAAGTGAACTGATTTCATGAGTTGTCTGATTAGCATTCAATTAGGTTGACCTGCACACTATGACGTTCATAAAAGGCTACTGCCACACTACATTTTTGATCAAGCGACAGTAATAGCATTTCACCCACTCAAAAGTTAAAAGGTAACAAAGGAGCTTGTTTAAGGTATATCAAAAGAGCTAGGACATATTATGCCTATGCAAAGAGTAAAAGGTATATCAAAAGAGCTTATTTAGGGCATATTGCACTCATGCAGAGGTTGATAAGTGTATTTAGGACATAATATGCAGCCATATTAGGGCATAGCAGCCAATGCCCCAGCTTCGGGCTCAAGACATATTATGCAACAATGCAGCATGCTAAGGAGTGTTAAGGTGCTTATTTAGAGTATATTATGCCAGTTAGGGGGTGGGATGCAGCCACGTATGTGATCGACCAGAAGGGGACCACATCTTTTGAAAAATAACTTGAGTTAATTCAATTAATCCCTGCTTTAAATCCTGGGCAACGTCGGCCCTATTTTTTAGTTAAATAAATAAACAAGAAAGATCAATCATGCTTAAAGCATTGATTATGAAACACTTTCCAACTTCAATGCAATTTTATTTAAAACAGTCGAAAATGCAATGCATTCCTCGGTAATATTTTAAAACTTATCATAATACTACATTAATTTATTATATTTGAAAAATTAAACCTTCATTGAAAAACATGAACTTCATTCAAATGACGGCATTGAAATAAAAATTGCCTGGTTTAAATATATCTGAAAAGCGATACATTCCACGGTAATATTTTTAAAACTATCATAGTACTACGATAATTTATTATATTTAAAAACTTCATCGAAAACAACTGAAATTAATTCAAATGACGTCATAGAAAAAATAAATAAAAAGAACGAATATGAGTCTGCAGGGAAAGACATGTGCTGTCCACATCAGAATTTTTAACAATATTACAACAATGATTTATAGAAGTGAACGGGGATTATTTTCAGGCCATTTCGAAAAAAATGTATGATCTATATTTAAAGATCCATCAAATTTTTGTCGAATAAAATGTTCAACAAATTTAAGCTGTGTACCAAATTTTAACTCTCTAGGACGTAGGAAAGTGCATTAAAAATGCCATCAAATAAATTTATCATGAAGAGTTATATAAAATTTAAAAAAATGAAAAATTGTTATCTACCAAATTTATTTTAAAATGTGAAGCCACTCCCATATGCAAAACGTTTAAAGAGTCGTAGTGTCGTACAAGACAGAGCAATCTCCAGTTTATCCTTTTATCTCCAGTCCTAATATGTGGTTCTTATCGTCAAACTGTGACATTAATTTAGTGACCCTAATCAAATGGAGAGATATTTATTATATAATATATCTCTCTTTTCTTTCTGGAAGATATCCCAATGTCAGAATTTAATTGAATTTGTTTTTTTCCCTATATTAAATAATTTTTAATTAAAAAACTACTTAACATATTTTACTGAATTTTTTTTTATATATTCTATGGGATAATGTGAATATTTTCTAAAAATTTCGAAGCAATTCGTGAATTTTAAATTTACTTTTTAAAAAATGTTTGAAAAATTAGGTCCCATAGGGTTCAATGTATTTCATTTTTTCAACCCGGGTTCAATAAAAAACTAATTGGGTGATATTATTTATTTATATTCCCATAGGTCCTACAGACCGTCTGAACAACATACTAAAATTTCAGTTTGATAAAGTCATTTTTACGGCAGTTATCGTGCTAACGGACAGACAGACAGACAGACAGACAGAATGAACAAAGTCATAAACACTTTTCAACTTTGTTGTAAAGTGTTAAAAAATGAAAAATTGTTATCTACCAAATTTATTTTAAAATGTGAAGCCACTCCCATATGCAAAACGCTTAAACAAATGGAGAGATATTTATTATATAATATATCTCTCTTTTCTTTCTGGAAGATATCCCAAAGTCAGAATTTAATTGAATTTGTTTTTTTCCCTATATTAAATAATTTTTAATTAAAAAACTACTTAACATATTTTACTGAATTTTTTTTTATATATTCTATGGGATAATGTGAATATTTTCTAAAAATTTCGAAGCAATTCGTGAATTTTAAATTTACTTAAAAAATGTTTGAAAAATTAGGTCCCATAGGGTTCAATGTATTTCATTTTTTCAACCCGGGTTAAAAAAAAAACTAATTGGGTGATATTATTTATTTATATTCCCATAGGTCCTACAGACCGTCTGAACAACATACTAAAATTTCATTTTGATAAAGTCATTTTTACGGCAGTTATCGTGCTAACGGACAGACAGACAGACAGACAGACAGACAGACAGACAGACAGAATGAACAAAGTCATAAACACTTTTCAACTTTGTTGTAAAGTGTTAAAAATGAACAGCTTTTGGTTGAATTTATTTATTTTAAATTAAAGTGCACAGAACAGGTTGCATAAATAGCATCAATTACACTGGCACACAAATAAACACAAAATATAAAAATAATTTAGTATAAAACACAAAATATGCACATAACAAGAAAGATCAATCATGCTTAAAGCATTGATTATGAAACACTTTCCAACTTCAATGCAATTTTATTTAAAAAAGTCGAAAATGCAATACATTCCTCGGTAATATTTTAAAACTTATCACAATACTACATTGATTTATTATATTTGAAAACTTAAACTTTCATTGAAAAAAATGAACTTCATTCCAATGACGGCATTGAAATATAAATTGCCTGCTTTAAATATCTCTAAAATGCAATACATTCCACGGTAATATTTTTAACACTATCATAATAATACGATAATTTATTATATTTGAAAACTTCAACGAAAACAACTGAAATTAATTCAAATGACGTCATAGAAAAAATAACACGCCTGGATCTCTCTATAAAAACACGATTTCATTCATAACTTTCTCCCATTCATTTCATTCATCAAAATACTATAATAATTTATTTTATTTCCAACTTCAATGCAATTTTAATGCAATCATTTCCAACTTCAATGCAATTTTATTTAAACATGTCTAAAATGCAATAAAGTCCTCGATAATATTTTAAAACTTATCACAATACTACATTAATTTATTATATTTGAAACCTTAAACCTTCATCGAAAAAAATTAACTTCATTCAAATGACGGCATTAAAGTATAAATTGCCTGGTTTAAATATCTCTAAAATGTGATACATTTCTCGGTAATAATTTTAGAATTATCATAATACTACGATAATTTATTATATTTGAAAACTTCATCGAAAACAATTGAAATTCATTCAAATGACGTCATAAAAAAATAACACGCCTGGCTCTCTCTATAAAAGCAACATTTCATTCATAAATAATTCCCCCATTCATGTCATTCATCACAATACTATAATAATTTATTTTATTTAAAAATTAAGACCATTGAGCTACAAATAAGTAATCTCCATGCGTAAAACTTCATCGAAAAATATCGTCCTTCTCTTTCTAAAATCAATAAATATTTCATTCATATCAGCTAAGCAGACTCCATGGACTAAATTATTTTGTGTTAAAGAATTACAGCGATTCTAATACAACTCATTCTATATATTTTGCTGTTTACATTTTACATAGGTGAAAAATAGGCTTAATAGTAGAAATAATCATATTTGGATGAGCATTTAAACTGAAATATATTGTCATCGCGTTGTTTTAGTATGTAGATGCACAGAATTTAGGCAAAAATAAAGTAGTTTTAAGACGGATACAACACTCAATATGAATTAAAAAGAACTTTAAAAATCACGATTTTGACACAAGATGGATGCCATATATCATTTTGAAGTGGGTCATGTGATCGTTTCATATCATGGACACGTGATCGCTTCATATAAGAGGTGTTATTATTATTTTAATTTTTATTTAAAAAACTACTGAATATATTTCGCTGAACTTTTTTTTATATATTTTATGGAACAATTTGAATATTGCCTAAAATTTTCGAAGCAATTTGAGAATTTTAAATCCGCTTAAAAAATGCTTGAAAAATTAGGTCCCATAGGGCTCAATGTATTCCATTTTTTCAACCCGGGTTCAATCCAAAACTAATTGTGTGATATTATTTATTTATATTCCCATAGATCCTATAGACCGTCTGAACAACATACTAAAATTTCATTTTGATTAAGTCATTTTTACGGCAGTTATCGTGCTAACGGACAGACAGACAGACAGACAGACAGACAGAATGAACAAAGTCATAAACACTTTTCAACTTTGTTGTAAAGTGTTAAAAACGAAGAAAAATACAAAGGCACCACAACTGGCAAACAGGAACAGATAAATGCATCAAATAAAGTAATCAATCTCGGTATACACAATAGCTTAAATTCACAGATGAAAATTAAAACAATATCAAGCTGTTGGCAACAAATATTAAAGAATTTATAAAATTTATTAACAGTAAAATTATTAATCACATTTAGCAGACAAATATTCTCTTTAAAAAATATCGATCTACATCTCATATGCATTATTGAAACATTAAGAGAAATAACATATAAGTAATTAAATATTATTTATATATACAATATTATTTATATTTATATATGAGACTGGCCACTAATGAGACGTAATTTGAGTTTTATTTTGAAATTGGTTTTTATACAGGAATAAATAAGATGTGGAGGGTATTTATTTTTTATGGTGGTTGTTATTAATTTTTGAATATGTTCATCATAAAAAACATGGTGAACTTAACTTTTTGATTCGTATTGATTGATTATTAATGATATTTTTAAACACTGATTTTGAAAGATTTGATGAAAAATGTTAAACTTTGTTAACTCTATATATGAAGCTGTTTTGTCATAAATCTTAAATTTAAAATTATCTTCATATTGTATTTAGTAAACTAGTGTCAAGGTAATTGATCCAGGGTGAAAAGTAAACATTTTCAATAAGTTGTAGATTGGGAGGATAAAATTGAAATGTTAACGTTGGTGCATCTTAAGTAATCTTTATAGTAATGAGATAATCAATGAAATGATGCATGATAGGACTATGGAATTTGTGCTTAATTTCATAATAGTGTAGATATAAATTCAATTGGCCAGAATGGTGGATGAGATTCCTCCCTGCAGAATTTCGTTTTAATTTGTAAATGCAAGTACCCTGAGATAAATAAATACTGGTTGTATAGAATGAATTTTAATAACATTTTAAATTTTGGAATTGTGAGGTTTTGTGATTTAGCATTATGTTGCATATAAAATTATTATTACTTTATATAAATCATGTACGTCTCTTGAAATTGTTTCAAGTATTCCACCAGCTCTAAGCTATATATTATAATAAGTTTGCTATTCTGTAAAATGTGCATATATTTGATTAAGAATAGAGAGAAGTTTTTATCCACTGCTTTTGCAAATGAATTAAATCTAATAATTGTTCTGAATGTAAATGATGATTTATGGAATTTTGGTATAAGTACCATGTATGGATAATTTAGATTGTGTTTTAGTTTTAAGAAGCTTGTAGTATGCTATAATTTCTTTACTGACCATTAATTGACTATGCTGTGTGGGTGTAAAGATACAGATGCAGTAAGTTGTTTATTAAGTTCTTCCAAATAAAATATTTTGCAAATAAACGCATAGTTACTGGCTGCTTTATCTACATATGTAACAACAAATTTATCTTGCAATAATTTTATCTCTGAATATGTCTTTATAATTATATGGAGAAGACTGTATAGGTAATTGATTGAGCAAATGTCTTATATACCAGGTGATTTACACTTGCCAGTTTTTAAAGGCTTCAGTGGGTATTTACCTATTTACCTGATAATTTATAAATGCATTTATCAAAATTTAAGGCTATTGCTTGAAGTATTTGCTGTTTGCTGAATAAAAGGTGAAGTCTGTATTTAGATCCATAGCTAAATAAAATTTTTAGTGTGGGTATATGATGTGAATTTTTCAAAAATTTGTGTAAAGTTGATTAAAAATTGAATTTGTATAATTTATTACACAATAAATGTGGTTTGTTCACTATATTTTTTATACAAAATTTTTCTTCTATATATAGTGTTTTTCTTGTTTATGTCTGGCATCCTCTCAAGATTTTTCTGGTTAGTAATTGAATTCTTTTGTTTGTTATGGATGCTTCAGTATTTCTCTTCAGTTATTCTACTTTAACATTCAACTCAAATACCCAGATGTTTCATTAGCAGATCTCACCTTACATTCTTTGATTTTCATTTATTATTTACTTCAATTTTTACTTGTATTGTGACTTGTATTGTGTATTTACTTGTATTGTATTTACTTGTATTGTGACGGGGTCGAAAATTCGAAATCGAGTTTTCGACGGGAGAGCACGTTTCAAGCATCCCTGATCACGAATCAAACATTTTTGAAGTGATGTCTGTGTGTGTGTGTGTGTCAGTGAGTCTGTGGAGACAATAACTGACGAACGAATGGGCCGATTCGAACCAAATTTGGTACAAAAATCACAATCCGTAAACACTGGAAGCCTATTGTTTTTATACGTAATCGAATGTTCAGAACTCCCCTAAATTTTCAAATAAAATTTTGAAAAAATCGTCAAAAAATCAAAACCGCTAATAAAGTTACGCAAATAGACATTTCTTATGTAATTTTTCATTAGAAAACGATTGACATAAATTTTAAAACGCTAACATGAACCGTTCTCGAGATATTGCACATTTTTCAAAAAAATTATTAAAAAGTCATATAATATAAAAAAAAATATTTCCTATTGAGAAACATGTTCACTTTTCATATGTAATATCATGCGATAAATTGGGTGACATCATTCTCGTGGATCTAGCTCGTTCCATTCATGAAAAAAGATACTTTGAGTAATACTTTTGTATTTGAACGCCAATAGTCATTTATCTGCTGTAAGAACAACTTATTTCTTCGTCCATAACGCTTGGCGAGATTTTGGCGACGAATTTGGCGGAATGTCGCCAACTTGGCGACTTTTTGATATGTTGCCAAATTAAGGAAAATCTCGCCAAATGGATAAAAATGATGCTAAATCAATGAAAATGGCGACTAATTGTCGAAAATTCAATATCTTGGAAAGAATATTATTATCTACTATAAGAAAAACCTATTTTTTACTGTAAAAGTAGTAAATTCATTACATTATATAAGGAAAGTCATGTGTTGCCCACATCAGATTTTTTTATATATAGAACTGGCATAGATACAGCACATAAATTTACAAGTCTGTGTAGTATGGGAAAAGAAACAAATTCTTATTGAAACTTAATCAATCATGAATGTAATATGCAAATCCATATTTTTAATATGCTTGGAACTTTTCTATGTGAATCAGAAATTAAATTTTAACAAGTGAAAAAGTAAAGCTTGGCAAGCAGTCAATTTATTATCTCACATATTTTCTTTGATTTTCATATTCTAATTAAAATGGAGTTTAAAGTATGGTGTGTTTTCTGGCATGTAACTTATTTTAATTGTTCCACTGTAATAAAATTGCAAAATGTCATTAATTTATTTTAATTGTAATTCAAATTATTGCATACATCTACTATAATATAGACTACATCTACTGTAATAGACTAAACTAGTATAGACTACATCTACTGTAATAGACTAAACTAGTACATCTATTGTAATAGACTAAATGCTTTTATATACAAATTTATGTTTATAGAAGTTTACCTTGTAATCTTTAAAATAATTTAAATGGTTTTAACATACTGTACAAAGTAATTCAGTCTGTATAACACTTTAGGCAAAAATACCACAGTTATTGTCCATAATTTTGTTTTAATTTTTTTTTTTTTTCATTTTTAACACTTTCCAACATAGTTGAAAAGTGTTTATGACTTTAATCATTCTGTTTGTCTGTCTGTCCGTTGCATGATAACTGCTGTAAAAATGGCTTTATCAAAATGAAAATTTAGTATGTTGTTGAGACAGTTTATGGGACACACAGAAATATAAATGAACAATATCACCCAATTCATTTCAGGTTTAACCCGGGTTGAAAAAATAAAATACACTGAACCTAATGAGACAATTTTTCAAACACTTTTTAAACAAAGTTAAAATTCACAAATTGCTTCAAAAATTTTAGGAAATATTCTAATTATCCCATAAAATGTGTAAACAAAATTGCAACAAAATATGTTTGGCCATTCTTAAATAAAAATTGAAATAATAATTACACTCATGATATATAAAAAGATCACATGACTCATTGCAAAATAAAATATGGTATCGAATTTTTTTCTGGGATAAAAATCGTGATGTTTAAAAATCCCTTAAATTTATATTTAGAGTTGCATCTGGCCGAAAACTGCTTTAATTTTACATATTATCTATATATCTAAATTCTGTGCCAATGCAATTACAATAGTTCTTATTTTAAATTATTACTGAACTTTGTTTATTCCTACAACAAAGCCTAAATTTAATGCTATAATATAGCATGCAGAATGTAAACAAATCAAGCAATTTTATACCAGTTTTATAAGAATTGCTGAATAATTTTTCAAGCAAAATTATTTACTCTGGAGTCTGGAATATAAGTGATATGAATGAAATATTCATTGATTTTGCATAGAGAAGCAGATGATTCATATTTTGAAGATGCCATTTGAATAAAATTCATTTTGTGTAACTAGAATTGTCTATTTCGACGAAGTTTTAAGTTTTCAAGTAAAATAAATTACTGTAGTACTTGGATAATTTTAAAAAGATCAGTACTGAATGTATCACATTTTAGAGATGTTTAATTAAAATTGCATTTCTGTTGGAAAATGTTTCATAATCAATGCTTTATGCATGATTGATCTTTCTTGTTTACTTTACTTTAATTTGACATTTGATAATCCATTATATTAATTAACCCTGTACCACTGAAGTCCTGAAAGTGCAAAATTATCGAAAGTTTACTGTATATTTTATTTTATTTGCAATCTAGCTAAAATATATAGCATTTGCAAATTTTGGTCATTGGTGTACCATCTCAACAAATTATTTTATAATGCTTTGTCACACAAAACTGCATCAGTTAAGCTACCACAACAGAATGCTGGCATGTATGACAAAGCTAAAACCATTTGTAGTATTAATTTATCTAGATCTATATATAATATGGATAATATAAAGCATTCTGTTAATGATTTACATAGATCTTTTGTTATTACTTATGTAGATAAAGCCTCTAATAATTATGCTATTATTTGTAAAAAATTCTATATTCAATATCTGCTAGATTATTTAAAAAATAATAGTCTATTTAAAATTGATTCACACTCTCTTAATAGTATCAAATTGAAAATTATCAATATGTATAGTGATTTAGATATTAATAATAAATTTTTGACATTTCCTTATATTGTGCTTATACCTAAATTTCATAAAAATCCTATTAAATTTAGAACTGTTACTAGTGGTCATAATTCATACTCTACTACTGCTAATAAATTATTACTAAATTATTTAAATGTACTAAATAGCAATTTACGAGATTCTGGTGATAGCTACATTATTCTAAATAACAGTAAGGAATTAAAAAATAAATTAAAAACGCTTGGTAAAATAATAGGATTTCAAACTTTTGATTTTAAAGATCTATTTAATAATATTAAGATCACTGATCTATATGATGTCATTTTAGCTTTATATAATGCTTATATTACTAAACATTCTAATCTTACAAAATTTACCAATTTTCCTAAGCTTCTCCATTTTGTTCTTTTCAATAATTATATCTTTCAAGGTAATAAATTATACTTACAAGTCTCAGGTGTTCCACAAGGTGGCTGTAGTAGCAGTATGTTAGCTAATTTATACCTATATCATTATGAAAAATTCTTTACTTCAACTGATTATAAAATTTATAGATATGTAGATGATCTGATTTGTCTTGTATTTACTGATAACTATGTCATAGATATAGATTTCTATCCGGATAATTTGGAATTAATACCTAATGAAACTTCTATTAGTAATAATGTTTATTATTTGGATTTAAGTCTAATTATAGAACCTGCTCATGGGATAGTTACTAAATTATATGATAAAAAAGATTTCTTTAAATTTAATATTAATAAATTATTACCTTTTAATTCCTTCAACTCGATTCAATTGTTTAGAAATATTATACTTAATCAACTTTTTAGAATTTATAGATTATCAGATAAAAAATTTCATGCTTTGCACATTAATAACCTCAAAATTACTAGTAAAATGTATCAATATCCTGCATATTTAGTCAATAGTATAGTTAATAAGTTTCGATTAGCCTAAAATTCTCATATTCTTCCCTTATTATCTTATTTTAGCCGTACTTCTTCATTCTCATGCAATTATATTTTCATCTTTTTATCTCGAAGCTTTAACAGTTGAATAACTCATTTTATTTCATTTTATTGCTTTTGCGCAGTACAGTTTTTATTACTCTCTTTGGTAACAGCAAATCACATCTTTTCATTTTGGCATATGGCAACATTGATCCAGTCATATTTTGCTCGTCATGGTTGCGCTGAAGAGGTGAGTTTTGAGGTATTTATGTTTCCTTTATTGTTCCAATCTATATGCTTGTCGTCCATATAACACAAGTTTATAGATAAAATCTATCTTGTGTTTCAGAAACAAGCATTTTCGTGTTCATTTCGAAAGGATATATGGACCCGACGAGAATTTTTTCGAAATGAACTTTTCGTAAGCCTAATCTCGTAAGCCTAAATCTCCTCCATGTGCAAACTTTCTTGCTTGATTTTTTTGTTTTCTTATTTGCATTCCTCATTTTTGAAATTTGTTGATTGTCTTTGTCCTTATGACTTGCATTATGCTTTATTATTTCCTCTTTTTGTCTTAATTTCTTTGTATTTGTAGAAAATTTTGGAATAGTGTATTATGAGTTACTACATACATTCTGACTTTGGATTTAATAATTTATATTTATATATATATATATATATATATATATATATATATTATAGTTAATATATATATATATATATATATATATATATATATATATATATATATTATAGTTAATATATATATATATATATAAAATTGTAAATCCAACGTAGAATGTAAGTAGTAACTCATAATACACTATCTTAAAATTTGCCTACAAAATACAATGAAATAAAGGAAATTCAACCATAAAGAAGAAATTATAAAACGTAATGCAGGTCATAAAGACAAAGTTAATCAACAAATTTCAAAGGGGAGAAATGAAAATAGGAAAACAAAAAAATCAAGCAAAAAAGCTTGCATGTGGAAGAGCTCTAGGCTTAAAAATAGTTCATGTCGAAAAAATTATTTTTCAAATCCATATATCCCTTCGAAATGAACACAAAAATGCTTGTTTCTGAAACGCAAGATAGATTTTATCTATAAACTTGGGTATATATATATATATATACACTCTTTTGCAAAAAAAACAAAACACCATGAAGAAAGTGACTGTTTTTATTGAAATTAAATATGTGTACAGCTTATACACACATAATGAAATGATTACAAAATCACTGCCGCAGGACCCATCAATATTTAGCAATTGCACATTAAGTTTTCAAATCAGTAATTGGTGAAACCCTGGCAATGCATGCTTGTATACATCTAGGTAAGGAGTGATAAAGTTACCTAATGTCATCCTGCAATACATTCTGCCAAGCATTTCTCAATTGTTGCTCCAGATCTGCTACATTTCGGAGTGCCCGAATCTGACGGCCTAGCATGCCCCATACATGCTCGATTGGTGAAAGGTCTGGTGAACTTGCTGGCCAAGGAACAATATCAAAATCATGGAGACAGTCCACATATCTGCAAGCCGTATGTGGCGTGGCATTATCTTGTTGGAAAATGGCTCCAGAAGGATGTGCCATAAAGGGTAATGCAAACGGCAGCAGGATTTCATCAATCGTTGAGCTGTTAAAGTTGTACGTAAGATGACTAGGGTGACCTGTTTTTGTAAGAGATAGCAACCCACACCATCACACTAGCGGTAATAGCTGTGTGCCTGTATAAAACAATGGCTCTTTAAGGTAACAAAGGTAAAACAAAGGACAGCTGGCCCTGGCGCCTCCACACATATACCCGATGGTCATCTGCTGAAAGACTGAAGCATAATTCATGAACACTATGCGATGAATCTGCCGAACACTCAGCTACGACACCACTCCAAACGACTCTGTTGATGTTGTGGGGTTCTGGGCAAACATCTTAAAGGCCGTCGTAAGAGTAACCCCACCTCAGCCAAGCACCGTGAGATGGTGGAAGGTATCATGGGTGGTATGGAAAAGGCTGTAGCACATTGGACGGCGGACAATGATGCAGTTGGGCCAGTTCGGGCCTGTTGCACAATCATTTGATCTTGCCTCGCATTCGTGCACCTTGGCCTTCATTCTGCCGATGAGTTCCTTGTAGCAACCATTGCTGCTAGTACCTTTGTACAGCAGTGTCCGTTCAGTGCAGGTGGTGGCCTATCGCGCGGTATGACTAGCCAGCTTCATGAATCCCGACTATACGACCATGTTCGAACTTGTCTAATTGCTTATAAGATCTTCGGCAACATCATAACAACATTACTGGTTATGTCTCCATGGAACTCCAATGCCAATAACAAGCAAAGATAAACCGTTCACATTTTTAATATGTTTTATAGGATGCTAGTTGCTCAGTAGTAACGTGTGCTATGACCGAAGTTAACACTCTATGGCCTTACAAATTTAATCATTTGCATACTTGGTATAAAGGAATTTGCATGCAAAATTTCAAGATGATTGGATTATTTCTATGGGGTGCTTTGTTTTATTTTAAAAAAAGTGTGTATATTTATAAATTTATTTTTATACATATAATACACTGAGTAATTTATTCTTCCTTTTTATTATTTTTTAGAGAAAGTAGTAGGAAGGTTTTCTTTTCAATCAGTACGTATTTTAAAGAAATGTAATATAATATTTAATAAAGAATTATTTAATTATCAGTAGTTTTCGGTACAGCTTTAGTATACAGAATTTGCATTTTGCTTGCATCTCGCTTCGCCAAATGCAAATGATAAATTGTGAAATATGTGGGGATTTCTGGCAATCCCTCCTAGCTTTCTGTTCAAAACTTCTAGCTGGTTTTTTTGCATTAAAGGAGCTTCTAAGTATTGGATATCATAAAATAAAGATGTATTTATTGTTCCTGGTATTTCAATTTAAGCATAACTTATCATTAAATTAATTTTCTGTTTCTGTAACCAGTGTTGTAGCTAAGTTTCAGAGTGTTTTATAGGGTCATTAAGTTTAATTTTTCGAGTGGAAGTCCAACTTTAGGGTGTGAGGGAGTTGCTAATCCAGTGGGACTGAATTTTGTAGTGTTTTTTTAGCAAGTAAGTGTAGTGAGGTAAGACCACGAAGAGGTCACAGATCCACGTTCTATGAGCCACAAAACACTTGTTGCACAAACAGCTGTTGCTATGTGATGTGCGACTTCCAACCAGGGTTAGCAAAAAACCACTTTTTTTTTATTTTGATCAGGCCAGTGGTCAAAACTGGTTTAAACCGGTCAAAACTGGTCAAAATGAAACTGGCTTTTTATAATATTATTATATACAGGGTGTCCAGTGCTATCGGTGCCAAATGGCTATTTCCTCAACTGTTAGTCACAGAGATATGCTTCCAATTGCAAAAACGTTTTAAATTTTAAAATCTATTATCTTAGAAACAGTTTAAATCAATAAATACATTTCTGAAAGAAATACAAAATATAAATTTTTATACGGTCTCCCGGTCCTACCAATTATATTTAGGAAAATCATCCTCATACAATTTCATGCAAAATGAAAAAAAAAATTCCTTTTATGACCAAAATTCATTTATGAAGCATTATTCAGTTATGAAGCATTAAACTTAAGTTAACTCAAGTTATGACTTAAGTCACTTTTCCAAGCATAAAAATGTCCCGTTTCAGGCAACCAACCAACAGGGACCGTATTGACCATTTCTCCAGGCAACCAACCAATCAGGAACCGTATTGACCATTTTTCAGCACAAAAAGTGCTCCAACTTTAAACAGCTATAAGTCTGTCAATTTTAGTCATAAAAGGATGATTTTTTTTTTTTTTTTTTTTTTTTTTTGAATAAAATTGTGTGTGGATGATTTTCCTAAATATAATTGGTACGACAGGGAGACAGTATAAAAATTTATATTTCGTATTTCTTTGAGAAATGCATTTATTGATTTAAACTGTTTCTAAGATAATAGATTTTAAAATTTAAAACATTTTTGCAATTGGAAGTGTATTTCTGTGACTAATGGTTGAGGAAATAGCCATTGGGCACCGATAGCATCGGACACCCTGTATATACATACACATTTGGCATGTAAATAAAAAATAAACAGGTGTTGCCACTTCAATTAAAGTATATGTTGATGATGATGAATTTTTTTCTTCATATTATGGCATTAATATGTTTAAAGAATATATATATATACATTATTATTATTATATATATATACTACAATTTGATTCTTTCTTCAAATTTCTTCATATCAATGCCATAATATGAAGAAAAAAATTCATCACCATCAACAACATATACTTTAATTGAAGTGGCAACACCTGTTTATTGTTTATTTACATTCCAAATGTGTGGGAAAATGTGTCTGGTATAATAGTGTTTAGTTTTAGTTGTTAGTAATAGTTTTTAGAACATACTTCTTTTCAAGATTAAATTGAATTATATTTAATTATGAGTATGAGTAAGCTTAATTGTGGAGGAAGGAAGAAAGATTTTATTTGGCAGTTCTTTAAAGAAGTTAAAGGCGAATGTGGAAAAATAATAAGTCGTCAGAAGTGTTTACAGTGTGGGAAGCTTGTAAGTGGTAAAGTTCTAAGAATGAAATCTCATTATGAAAAATGCAAAACCACAAAAAACATTGATCATCCATCAAAAACATCAGATTCCAAAAAAAGAAGTCACAGTGTATCATCATCAGAAGAAAGTGATACAAGTAAAATTAAATCATTTAATCCAAAGAAATCCATTCGTCAACCAAAAATTGATGATAGTTTCATCAAAACTTCTTCAGAAAAAAGTTATGCATTAGATATGGATATAGCAAAATTTTTTTTTTTGCATACAACATTCCTTTCAGTTGTTCAGAAAATTATTACTCTAAAAAGATGATTAGTAATTTAAGGTCAGGTTACACGCCACAGAATAGGAAAAAGTTAGCAGAAGAATTGTTGACTAAAGTGAACGAAGTAGAAAAAATAGCCAAACAGGATTTGGATGGCCATAATGTCACAATTTAAGATGGTTGGTCCAATATACATAACAAGCCAATTATTGTGAATTCTATATCGACAGGTGCAAAATCTTTTTTCTTGTCACCAGTCTCTCCAAGTAGCAATAAAAAAACATCAGACTACTGTTTATCTTTAGCAAAAGACGCTATAAAAGAAGCTAAAGTGAAATACAACTGTAATGTTAAAAGTTTTGTCAGTGATAGTGAACACAAAATGAAAAAAATGCGCAAAGATCTTCAAACCGATTAATTAATTGATGGTGACTTTTTCTTCAGTTATGGCTGTGCAAGTCATTTTCTAAACCTTTTAGGAAATGATATATCTAACTCCGTTAAAACAATTATGAGTCAAATAATTGAAGTTCAAAAACACTTTCGAAATCATTATGCAGCATAGAGCTATTTAAGCGAATATGATGGATCATTTTTTTACCCAACTTAAGCCTTTAGCTGCAGCTCTGGATCGCCTTTAAGCTGAAAATGCCACAATAGCTGATGTTTTACTCTAAGTCCTCTGGACGAGTCGGACGGTCTGGGTCTTCCACAATAGCTGATGTTGTTCATGAATTTCTAAATTTACAAGAAAATCAAGACTTGAAACCTTATGAGACATTGTTGAATAAAAGGCTTGGAACAGATTGGATATAAAGAATTTGGCTAAATCCGCCATTTTTTTTGTCGCCAAGACTGGCGCCAACGCGTACGGTGTTTATAAATTCTTAACGGACGCCATCTTGAACTTTGCGCGTAAGAAATCTAAACATATCTCATTAAAAATGCATAAAAATGCCGATAATTAACAATACTTATTAAAAAAATGAAATTACTAAATTTATGAGAAACAATACTTAGAAAAAAGTTTGTACTTTAACTAAATTTAAGAAAAACGATACTTAGAAAAATGTTTGTACTTTAACTAAATTTAAGAAAAAACAATACTTAGAAAAAAGTTTGTACTTTAACAAAATTTAAGAAAAAACGATACTTAGAAAAAAGTTTGTACTTTAACTAAATTTAAGAGAAAACGATACTTAGAAAAAAGTTTGTACTTTAACTAAATTTAGGAAAAAACAATACTTAGAAAAAAGTTTGTACTTTAAAGAAATTTAAAAGAAACGATACCTTACGTGGACAACAAAATCAAAACACAGTACCTGGTTTAATGAAATCCAAAACTTTTCAAAGAAAAACACGTGTAAATATCCAAATTGCACAAATAATTGTTTCCACACTGCGGTCATAAAAAAATTCTCATTATTTCTATGTAAATTTTCTGCTTCTACATTCTTTATCTAATAACATGTGCTATCTTTAATTTCTGTATGATATTTACGTTTTTAACACACTCAAACACGTTTTTACACACACACCAAAAACAAAACAAAAATAAAATGACCGCAGCCGACTATATCAGAAAGCTAAAAGGGGTGGGGTTGCCAGAATTTCCAGAAAAAGCAAAATGTTGCGCAAAGCAGGCGCGCCACATTTGGCCATTTGGCGCCAAAATTGGCTCGTGAAAAAAAGTTGAAAAATCCAAATTCTTCATATCCAATCTGTACCAAAGGCTTGAACAATGTTTAACCCCAGTTCATTTTGCTGCATATATGTTGCATCCAAAATACAAAGGAGAGAAGTTGAACTCCATCCAGGAAGAATATGTACATCAACTGCTGTTAGAGATAAATACAAATTTTCTACCTATATTAATCCAATACCAATCACAAACTGACCCTTTTCTAAAATCATATTTTTCAGTTTCTGCCATAAATGTAAATTCCATATCATGGTGGTTATCACTAAAGAAACATATTGATCCTAAATTCTGTGAATTTGTAATTTACTTGCAATCATGCATTGCATCATCAGCAAGTGTAAAAAGATTATTTTCAACTTTTAGCTTTATTCAAGACAAAAGTAGAAATCATATAGGTAATGAATGATCCAGCCAAATAGTTAATTGTTACAGAATGCTTAATTCTAAAACCTGTATCGCTGCAAATAAAGAAATAAATGGCTATTTGTATTTAAGCAAGTGTTACATTGCTTACTTTTTTTGGTTAAAAAAATAACAAAAAGCCACTTTTAGGTGGTTTAAACCACTTGAGGCATTTTGGACAGACCAGTTTTAACCTGTTAAATCCACTAGTTAAAACTGTGTTGATTAAAACCATTCCAACCCTGCTTCCAACAGCCAGTGGGATCTGATTCTGTAATGTTTTTTTAGTGGGCAAGCATAGGGAGGTAAGACCGTGAAGAGGTCATAGGTGCATGTTCAAATTGCTATGGATCAACTGTTGCACTAATTTTTTGTTTCTACATTATTTTATCCATTTTTACTGAGCTGACATGTGCTATATTTTGCTTTAGTATGATTTTTACATTTTTTTTGCATATTTTTTAATCATAAATTTTTCAATTATTTACATGCTAAGCCTAGCATGACGTTCACAATTACTTTTCAAGCACCATCTTGCTTAGCAATATTTTAGCTCGCAAAAAAAATGGCGGATTATGTTGACATTCCGTATATTAAGCTATTGCCAGTTTTTAATTTTTTCTTATAATATTGCATTTAATACTTTACATTTTATACCTATAATAAACAGTAAATTATTTATCATTCTGAATAAGTTTAACAATTTTAAATTTTTCATGCTATTCCTTTTGTGCAATGTTTTAAATTTGTAATTTAAAAATACATCTCATTATAGATAAGACAGAATTTTTTTTATAACTTTTCAAAAGCGCATGTATTTAAGGAAAATATTAAATTGTAGCTGATGAGTGCAGTATAAACATTTTAGAAATTTTCATGCATTGAATTTTTTATATATTTCTAAATTAACCCCTTGCCTGTGGAGGATATTTCAGGAAAGTGGGTCAAAAATGGAAAAATTTTTCACACTCTTTACAATAAACTCGGTTTATATCCCGCTTAATCAAGCTACTGATCCCGCCTACTTCCAAAAAAAATGCGGACAAGTATCGCCATCTGTTGGAAAAACAATGAACTATATTGTAAAGCATTTGGGAAGGCAAAACAAACTCAAATCGGGATCAACGGTGTTGGAACGCCTAATTAGTGTTGGCGACGATACTTGGTATGGTCGGTTGGCGCTCGCCAAAAACCGAGAAAATGCTGCAACCCTTTTGTAACCAGCAGTTGTGAAATATCTTTTGACGCCTTTGGGCAAGCGGGAGTTCTCTCCCCAATGTATTGTATACCATATATGGTTAAAAATAAATCATTAATTACAGTCCACTTTGAGTATTCAATTTTGAGCTATCTCCCCCACATTAGTGGTCCAGTACGACCGGAGTCCCAGTTGTGAGAGATGGAAACGATTACTAGTCTTAACAGACAACGAGGTGCTCTAAAAAGCAAAATATCAAAATTGGAACTTTTTCAGAAAGAGTTCAGTGAATCGCCGGAATCGGCAATAGAATTAAAAGTGAAGCTAGCAAATTGTGCTACAATTCAAGAAAAAGTTGAAGAACTACAAAAGTTGTATTACGGATTACCAGAGACTGTGGATTTATCAGAGGCGGATGTCGAAATTCAAGATCTGGAAACTCGAATTGAACACTTAGAGGTAAGCTTCAAATTCCTACTTACAACTTTGAAAAGTGAAAATAGCAGTACTATTAAAAATGCTTACCAAAATGAAGCTTTGAATATCAAACTTCCCGAAATTCCGTTGCCACAATTTTATGGCAGATATGAGGAATGGAGCAGTTTTAAGGATCAGTTTGTAAATTTAATATCAAAAAATGAAAAGCTAACTGAAACTCAGAAGTTATATTACTTACGTTCTACCCTAAAAGGTCCAGCAAAACAAATCGAAACTGATGATGACACATTCGATTCATTATTTACTGCGCTCGTTGAAAGGTTTGAAAACAAACGAGTAATTGTAGACACGCATATTCATGCCATAATTAACTACGAGAAAATACAACATGAATCTGCTAAAGAGCTGCGTAGTTTAGTAGATAATCTAAGGAAGAACTTAAGAGCTCTTAAAGTGTTAGAATTTGACAGGAATAATTTATCAGATATAGTATTAATCAACATAGTATTACAAAAACTAGATCGAGAAACACGTAAACAGTTCGAATCTACACTGAAAACAACGGATGTTCCGAAATTTGACGAATTTTTAGAATTTTTAGAGAAGCGAAGTCTAGTGCTTGAAAGCATTAACCGAAATTCAGGCGTCAAATTTAATAAAAGTATACCCTCTCCGCCTATAAAAACTAAAAGTTTCATCATTCATGCAAATGAGAAAGTGAAATGTGTAATGTGTAGAGGTTCTCACTACTTAAGCAAATGTAGTGCCTTTCAAAATATGGATGTACCCAAAAGATTAGAATTTGTGAGAACAAATAAACTTTGTATCAATTGTCTGAACAGATCTCACATAGCTTCTCAATGTATTTCAAAATATTCCTGTACCATATGTAATAAGAAACACCATACGCTTTTACATCGCTCTTCTAGCCTTGAAGAGGCGCCGATGGAAAAAAGTAGGTCACGAAATGAACCTCATAAAGAAAATGAATTGAATGCCAATAATCCTCATTATGACGCAGTATCGCTAAATAGAAACGAAACTGTAGCAGATGCCCATCTTTCCCCCCCTCTTCAAAGCTTCAGTAATATATTAAAGAAGAAATCAACAGTTTTACTGAGCACGGCTATTATATATGTTTATAATTCAAGCGGAGAAAAGAAAAAATTCAGGGCTGTGTTAGATAGTGCTAGCCAAATCAATATGATTTCTTCAGAGTGTGCAAATATTTTGGGATTAAAAAGAGAAAAAACTTATGCACCAGTATCTGGAATAAATGACACCATAAATACAATAAAATCGAAAGTTTATGGAGTGGTTTCGAATGAGAATGAGAATTTTAAAGAAGATTTGGAATTTCTTGTTGTTCCAAAAATCACAGACTTAACTCCGTCTAATGTTTTGGATATTTCTAACCTTAATTTACCGCAATTTATTGAATTGGCAGATCCGACATTTTTTAAGCCTGGAAAAGTGCACTTATTGCTAGGAGCTGAGTTTTTCTTTAAGGTTTTGAAATATGAGAAAATGCAAATTAATGACCACATAATTTTGCAAAATTCTGTTTTCGGTTATTTAGTTTCAGGAAAACTACCTTGCACTCAATCCGTGAAACATTGTTTTTTATCCAAACAAGATAATTTAGAACAATCGATTGCGAAATTTTGGCAAATCGAATCAGTTGAGGAAGTTTCAAGTAAAAAAAGTGAAGAGGAGTTATTTTGTGAAACACATTTTTAAAAAACGCATGTTAGAGATCAAGCGGGTCGGTATGTTGTTCAAATGCCATTAAAGAAAGACCCCAAGAGCTTAGGCAAATCAAAAGAAAATGCTTGGAGAAGGTTAACTTCGCTTTGGAACAGGCTTTCCAAGAATCCGGAGCTTAGTTTTTTGTACCAGGAATTTATGCGGGAATATGAAGAGTTAGGGCACATGCAGAGAGTTGATGAAGAATGTGAACCCGAATCAGTCTATTATATTCCCCATCATAGTGTGTATCGTCCTGAAAAAAGCACAACTAAGTTAAGGGTTGTTTTTAATGCGTCGGCTCCAACATCGAACGGGAGGTCACTTAATTCCTTACAAGTGAATGGAGGTGTAGATCAAGAAGATCTTTTTTCCATAATGTCAAGATTTAGGACGCATCGTATCGCCCTTACAGCTGATATAAAGAAGATGTTTCGAATGATATTAATAGATCCAGTTCAAAGGGATTTACAGAGAATCTTATGGAAACATAGTCAAGACGATCCGGTGAAGATATATCAGCTGCGCACGGTCACCTATGGAACAACTAGTGCTCCATACTTGGCTACCAGGACTCTAAGGCAATTGGGCCTTGATGAAGGTGATAAATTTCCGTTAGCTGCATCTGTTCTACAAACTGATTTTTATGTTGATGATCTTGTAAGTGGTGTTGAAGATGTTGCATCAGCCGTTGAGTTGCAAAAACAACTAGTCAGCTTGCTTCAATGTGGAGGCATGGAACTTCACAAGTGGTCTTCAAATGAAAGATCTCTCTTGCAAACCGTACCATACAAGGACCAGGAATATTCCTTTGATAAGGATAAGGAAACCATTAAAACTCTTGGTGTTATTTGGAATCCGAAAAGTGATACTTTTGGATTTTCCGTTACATCTACAATGAACATGACAATATATACTAAACGTTCAGTGCTGTCTGATATTGCCAGATTATTTGACCCGTTGGGTCTATTAGGGCCAATTTTGGTTAAAGCGAAAATTTTCATGCAGAGACTTTGGTTGATTAAAATTGATTGGGATCAACCATTACCTGATAAGGAAGCTCGAGACTGGAGAAAATTTGCCCATTCCCTACAAGCCGTTAAACAAGTTACAGTAAACCGGTATGTTTTCACTGGAAGTGATACGCTAGTAGAACTCCATGGGTTCTCAGATGCTTCCAAGGACGCTTATGGTGCATCAGCCTACGTCCGATGTGTCTCTTCATCAGGTGAAATTTCTATGAACTTAATATGCAGCAAAAGCAGAGTGGCACCGATTAAAACTGTCAGCATACCTCGCTTAGAGCTATGCGCAGCAGAACTCTTGTCTAAACTTGTGAAGAAGTTATTAACTTCATTGAAATTGAATTTCCAAGGAGTCTATTTATGGACCGACTCAACTATCGTTCTAGGATGGATAAAAACTAATCCTCATGTTCTAAAAACCTTTGTTTCTAATAGAGTCGTTAGAATCCAGGAATTGACTGGTTCCTATTGCTGGCAGCATATAAAGTCAGCGGACAATCCTTCGGATCTGGTCTCAAGAGGACTTTCTGCTGAGAAAATATCTCAGTGCAGGTTGTGGTGGCACGGTCCAAAAATCTTCCTCCAAGAGATGCCTGCTTCTAATAATATGCCTTTCTCTAATGACAATGAATATGTGAAAGAACTGAAAAAAGACTGCATATCATTAACTTTAACTACAAAGACTGAGGTTTTAGATAGTCTCCTTAATTGTACAAATAGCTTTTTGAAACTAATTAGAATTGTAAGTTTTATTTTTAGATTTGCAAGAAATGCCAAGAACCCCCATGACAGATGTGTGGGACCCCTAAACCCGGAAGAGCTAGATAAGGCACGAGAAGTTATCATTCGAATGATTCAGGTAAAAGAATTTGGTAATGATATCAAGAGTCTCACTAAGGATGGGTCAGTCCCCCTTAACAGCAAATTAAAATGTCTAAATCCATTTATGGATAAAAACTCCCTGTTGAGAGTTGGGGGGCGGTTAGTGCATTCTGATCTCAGTTTTGACCAAAAACACCCCATTATTCTTCCAAAGGAAGGTAAATTAACTAAAATGATTTTTGAGTATTTTCACAAGAAAAACTTGCATGCTGGTCCTCAAACTCTTTTATATGCTGTTCGACAGCAATTTTGGCCAATTAGTGGCAGAGACCTAGCCAAAAAGGTTGTTAATAATTGTATTATTTGCTATAAACAAAAACCTAAAGTTTCTGAACAATTGATGGGTAATTTACCCTCTGAAAGAGTAAATCCAACCCCTCCCTTCAACATTTCAGGTGTCGACTTTTGTGGGCCTTTTTTCATAAAATCGTCTGGTCAACGGCGTGGAAGGATCATAAAAGTGTATCTAGCCCTTTTTATTTGTTTTGCCACTAAGGCCACGCATATAGAACTAGTGTCGGATTTAACTGCTGCGGCATTCATTGCGTGTCTTAAAAGATTTTTCGCCAGAAGAGGGAAAAGTGCTGTGATCTATAGCGACAATGCAACCAACTTCGTCGGTGCTAGTTCTGAGTTAAAAAGACTTTTTGAACTGGTAAGGAAGCCTAATGACCATTTAGGGTCTTATTTGTCATCAGAACAAATTTCTTGGAAGTTTATTCCTCCCAGATCCCCAAACTTCGGAGGGTTATGGGAGGCCGGGGTAAAATCAGTTAAACATTATTTACGGCGAACTGTTGGCAGTGCTAACTTAACGTATAAGGAATTCTTAACAGTTATAGTTCAGATTGAAGGAATACTAAATTCGAGACCCATTTCCCCCTTGTCCTCAGATCCCAATGATTTCCAAGCATTAACCCCAGGCCATTTTTTAATTGGACGGCCTTTAAATGCAATTCCTGAACCCGAATTGTTAGAAATAAAAGATAACAGGCTGTCGAGGTGGCAACTCACAACAAAAATTGTCCAAGGCATATGGTCTAGGTGGAGAAAGGATTATTTGAGTAATCTTCAGCAACGATCCAAATGGATCTTTCAAAGGGGTAATGTACTAAGGGATGATCTAGTTTTAATAAAGGAGGACAACCTTCCTCCTGCTAAATGGTGTTTAGGACGAATTGCAGATACAATTAGTGGTTCTGATGATAAGGTCAGAGTGGTAATGGTCAAAACACCAAATGGAATTGTAAAAAGAGGTGTTTCAAAAATTTGTGTTTTGCCTATGAATGTATAATTAATTTCACTTGTGTTAATTGTGTAGTGTAATTTACTTGTATGTGTAACTTGGTTTGATTCAGTGTGATACGTATTTTCCTTACTTCAACAGTATATGTTTGAATTATTGTTCTATCAATTTTAAGTTAATGGTTACATGAAGGTATAAAAACTGTATTCTACTATTTTGAAATTTCATTTCAAGGCCGGGCGGAATGTTGGAACGCCTAATTAGTGTTGGCGACGATACTTGGTATGGTCGTTTGGCGCTCGCCAAAAACCGAGAAAATGCTGCACCCCTTTTGTAACCAGCAGTTGTGAAATATCTTTTGACGCCTTTGGGCAAGCGGGAGTTCTCTCCCCAATGTATTGTATACCATATATGGTTGTGATAAAAATAAATCATTAATTACAGTCCACTTTGAGTATTCAATTTTGAGCTATCTCCCCCACAAACGGAATAGAAACACTCATTTTTCGCTTGCCCGAAGTCAGTTCGGGCATTCCAAATTTGGCGCAGAAGGGTTGCCCGAACTGGATTCGGGCGGCACAGGCAAGGGGTTAAAAACTTTTAGCTTCGTTATGTAATACAGGACAATTCAAAACTCTGCATACAAACATTTAGGGAAGGTAAAGAACACAAAAACAAACCATATTCACATAGGAATGCATGACCAAAATACCACCCTGATGTGGTAAAGGATAGATACACTATGATGCAGAACTGACAAGACAGTAAGTGGTGAAAAAATCTTTATTAGACATAATGTAGCAGTTTAACAGTAGCTGCATACATAGAGTTTTACAACATGTGCTCAAATTTTCGACCATTAACAGTAATGCACGCTTGACAGCGACAACGCATTGATAAACATACATTTATGAAAATAGCAGGTATTTCTCGGACAATAACAGTGGCGATGATGATTCTTGCACAGTTTCAGAGTACACAGGTGTCTTGTACACCATGGCTTTGAGGGTCCCCCACAGAAAGAAATCAATGCTAGATAAATCGGATGATCATGGTGGCCATGTCCAATCCATCCAGCTGCAAAAGTCCTGTTCAAATACTCACACGCTGTTAAACATGCATTACAGTTGATACTCTGACCTTTGAGTACCTGTTGTGAAATTATATGTCTACAACTACTGTCCAACTGTTACATTATGCCTCATAAAGATTTTTTTCACCGCTTATCATCTTGTAATTTCTTCATCTTAGTGAATCCTTTAGCACATCAAGGTGGCATTTCTGGTTAAGATGCTGGACATATTATTCCAGCTGAAATGTAATATTATGAATAATTTCAAAATTTTTCAGGAAAATTCACATCTCTAGTGACATGCAAAGGTGTTTTCATCTGTGTGTACAAGTTTATGTCTATTCAAATGAACTTTTTTTCCTAAATAATTCTGACACATTTCCCATGAATGGTTTTTCTCCTGTATGCTCAAGGTTATGTAAATTCAAACCACGTTTAAATGTAAATACTTTTGGACAAACATCACAT
Organism: Amaurobius ferox; assembly: GCA_951213105.1. Lineage (NCBI taxonomy): Eukaryota > Metazoa > Arthropoda > Arachnida > Araneae > Amaurobiidae > Amaurobius > Amaurobius ferox. The sequence continues at coordinate 43,150,041 of OX578152.1, forward strand.
GTAAAGGGTTTTTCACCTGTGTGAATACGCCTATGTACATTTAAATAACTTTTATGTGCAAATACTTTCTGACATATTTCACATGCAAATGGTTTTTCTCCTGTGTGCACAAGTTTATGTGCATTCAAACTACTTCTATATCTAAATACTTTTGGACATACTTCACATGCAAATGGTGTTTCATCAGTGTGCACATATCTATGTGCATCTAAAATACATTTACGTGCAAATGCTTTCTGACATATTTCACATGCAAATAATTTTTCCCCTGTGTGCACAAGTTTATGTCTATACAAATTATCCTTTTTTCTAAATGCTTTCTGACAGATATTGCATACAAATGGTTTTTCTCCTGTGTGCTCAAGGGTATGAAAATTCAAACTTGGTTTACATGTAAATACTTTTGGACAAACTTCACATGCAAAGGGTTTTTCACCAGTGTGGACACGTCTATGTATATTTAAATAACTTTTATCTGCAAATACTTTCCGACAAATTTCACATGCAAATGGTTTTTCACCTGTGTGCACAAATTTATGTGAATTCAAATGACTTTTAAGTGAAAATGCTTTCTGACAAATGTTACATGAAAATGGTTTATCACCAGTGTGTACAAGTTTATGTCTATTCAAACTCTGTTTCCGTGCAAATGTTTTCTGACATCGCTCACATGTAAATGGTTTCTCACCCATGTGCCCAAGTTTATGTGAATTCAAACACTTTTTAAGTGCAAATGCTTTCTGACATATTTCACATGCAAATGGTTTTTCTCCTGTGTGCACAAGTTTATGTGCATTCAAACTACTTCTAGATCTAAATACTTTTGGACATACTTCACATGCAAATGGTTTTTCATCAGTGTGCACATATCTATGTGCATCTAAAATACATTTAAGTGCAAATGCTTTCTGACATATTTCACATGCAAATGGTTTTTCTCCTCTGTGCACAAGTTTATGTGCATACAAACAACTTCTAGATCTAAATACTTTTGGACATACTTCACATGCAAATGGCTTTTCGTCAGTGTGCACATATCTATGTGCATCTAAAATATATTTATGTGCAAATGCTTTCTGACATATTTCACATGCAAACAATTTTTCCCCTGTGTGCACAAGTTTATGTCTATACAAATGATCCTTTTTTCTAAATGCTTTCTGACAGATATTGCATACAAATGGTTTTTCTCCTGTGTGCACAAGGGTATGTAAATTCAAACTTCGTTTACATGTAAATACTTTTGGACAAACTTCACATGCAAAAGGTTTTTCACCAGTGTGGACACGTCTATGTACATTTAAATAACTTTTACATGCAAACACTTTCTGACATATTTCACATGCAAATGGTTTTTCACCTGTGTGCACAAATTTATGTGTATTCAAATGACTTATAAGTGAAAATGCTTTCTGACAAATGTCACATGAAAATGGTTTATCACCTGTGTGCACAAGTTTATGTCTATTCAAACTATGTTTCCGTGTAAATGTTTTCTGACACTGTTCACATATAAATGGTTTCACACCTGTGTGCCCAAGTTTATGTGAATTCAAACACTTTTTAAGTGCAAATGCTTTCTGACATATTTCACATGCAAATGGCTTTTGAACTGTGTGCACAAGTTTATGTCCATTTAAATTATTTTTATTATAAATGATTTGTGACATATTTCATAAACAAATAGTTTATTGCTGTTATGTATATAAGAAAATTCTGATCTATATGATTTTCTTTAGTACAAGATTTTTAGGTAAATTACAAAAATTTTGTAAATTATTTCCACTATTTCATCTGCATCACTAAGAATAAACAAATGTTGATTTTAATATTTGTCACAGAAAACTTTTTCTAGCACATGCAGATACAAATGTTTTAATGTGTTAACAAACATATTTTACCACAGATAAGGTAGCATAGTTTCCTTCTACTCTGAATCTTTATTCAAATGTTTTCCAAAAGTAAAATGATTTTTACATCAGTTAATTAATAGTTGTGTGAATTATACCTGTGCCATAGATTTAAACTTTATACAGAATAGTCATAAAAGTCAAGATCTCTATTCATATTTTAGTAATCAAGAACAATGACCAGAGTGATCCGAATCAACCCTAAATTTATTGACTAATCAGATAAAGCTGATTGGTTACTATTGTATCCTTAGTCTATTGAATCCTTTACATAGCCGGTTTGCAGTTCTGTAAACACCAACAAGAATTTTTAGACTATGTTCATGTCAAAATCTGCAAGTTAGATGAAAACTCTAAAATGAAGAGTACTAGTATAAGTGCCTGAACAGTAAAAATTGAGGAGTTAAATAATTTATATAATAACTTTTTTTATTCCTTATGTAAAGCATATATTTGGGATTTCAACTGATGATGAGAAAAAGACAAGCATGTTAACAATATCATCCGGTTCTGGTTCGTCCCAAGTATGATAAGACACAGAGCAAATACAATAAATGGCACATGGACGGCCTCATAAAAATATCACAACAAATCACTTCATAAAGTGTAAACAGCGTTAGATTTACACCTTGTAATTTTCGTACAACTAGCCTATGCTCAATACACGCTATCAGTAGTCTTTAACGTGCGCAAATATAAGGAATCGGCTCATCTTGTCATAACAAACCCTTATATCAAAGTTTTCCAATGGTATATATACACGTAGTCAAGCGAGAACTAACAAACGAGATATACTACCAGGTTGTCAGAGTTTTGTCAACCAAGTAGCTTTATGAAACATAGATTTAATATGATGAAAACGTTTAAAAATATTCTTAAACATAAAAAAGCTACGAATGAATCGATGAATGATTCACACACATGAATCACTATTTTCATATTATTTTCACGAGCGGATAAATAGCACCGGACCCACTCCGATTCGACCAACAAGAAACCACTATTGACGATGATGCGATTGACGTAGGTGATGACGTATGGTACACGTTGATTCTGGTTAGCTGAGCTTTTATTTAGCATTCGCGGCAAATTTAAGTTTCGTGAATTTTTTCTTTTTACTTTCCTTATATACATAATGTATAAGGAAAGTATTGTGACGGGGTCGAAAATTCAAATTCGAGTTTTCGACGGGAGAGCACGTTTCAAGCATCCCTGATCACGAATCAAACATTTTTGAAGTGATGTCTGTGTGTGTGTGAAAGTATGTGTGTGTGTATGTGTGTGTGTGTCAGTGGGTCTGTGGAGACGATAACTGACGAACGAATGGACCGATTTGAACCAAATTTGGTACAAAAATCACAATCCGTAAACACTGGAAGCTTATTGTTTTTATACGCAATCGAATGTTCAGAACCCCCCTAAATTTTCGAATGAAATTTTGAAAAAATCGTCAAAAAATCAAAACCACTAATAAAGTTACGCAAATAGACATTTCTAATGTAATTTTTCATTAGAAAACGATTGACATAAATTTTAGAACGCTAACACGAGCCGTTCTCGAGATATTGTGCATTTTAAAAAAAATATCAAAAAGTCATATAAAATAAAAAGTATATATTTTCTATTGATAAACATGTTCAATTTTCATATGTAATACCATGCGATAAATTGTGTGACGTCATTCTCGTGGATCTAGCTCGTTCCATTCATGATAAAAGATACTCTGAGTAACACTTTTGTATTTGAACGCCAATAGTCATTTATTATGCTGTAAGAATGACTTATTTCTTACTGCATAACGCTTGGCGAGATCTTGGCGACGAATTTGGCGGAATGTCGCTAACTTGGCGACTTTTTGAAATGTTGCCAAATTAACGAAAATCTCGCCAAATGGATAAAAATGACGCTAAATCAATGAAAATGACGACTAATTGTCGAAAATTCAATGTCTTGGAAAGGATATTAGTATCTACTATAAGAAAAACCTATTTTTTTACTGTAAAAGTACATTATATAAGGAAAGTCATGTGTTGCCCACATCAGATTTTTGAGAAATATGAATATTGATCCAAAGCTTAAGGATGGACCAAACACTTCACAAGCCAAAAACTCACAGAAAACGGAAAAGTTTTCTAAAATGTGCAATTGCAAAAAGATATTTTCCAGTAGATCTACCTTTTACAGACATAAAAAAAATGTTCAACCTGTTGCTGAAAAAACAAATTATGTTTGTAAACAAAAGAATTGTAATTTTACAGCACTGAAGTCGGATGACTTTCGCAATCATTTGCACACTGTTCATGGCATGGAAGAAATAAAACATGATAATGATTTTCAAAATTATTCAGGTATGTTCGCATTTTCATAACTTCTATTTCAATAAGTTTTATTTATTGCTGAATAAAAGAAAATAGTCTCATAGAAAAATACAAAGAATGGATGAAATGCATGAGATTTTAAAATGTTACCTATGTACGATATGAATGAATACAAGATGATGATGGATGAATACAAGATATAACATATTCTCATAGATTAGAAGATATACCCCATGCATTTGTGGAAGATTTTCCGTTCTACAAGTTACAACAATTTTTGCCAAAATAAAACAATGACATAATAAATTGAAACTATCAATAAACCCCAAAAATATCAATAATAATAATGACCGTAACTGATATAATCCAGTCAAAAATGCAATATCAATGAAATTTATTTCATACGTATACATATCTTTATTATTTAAATCGGAAAAGATTTAATAAAACTCTTCTGCTGCATAAACACATTGGATTTAAATCCATTGCTAAGTGACATAACATAATTTTCTTCAAATAAATTGGTGAAAGAAATATAGTCTGCACAATGCTATCTTTCTGGAAAGTTTAATTGTTCGTTTTTAATTAATATCTTAATATTTAGACAACCCCTGGTCTTAGAAACTCGAAACATGTACTAAATTTTAAGTGGATTTATTCCAATGTTACCCATAAAATTTCATTAAATTCGGTTCAGCCATTCTCCCGTGATAATGAGACAGATTTTCAATTTTCTTTATATAGATTATGCAATTGCTATGTCAAAAATATAAAATAACATAAATATGCACGTAACTGTAAAGTCTTGTGTAAATACAAATTTTAGTACATTCCTACATAAGCTGATAATGATATGTAAGAAAATAACAAAAATACAAAATTGAGTAAAATTTTTGAGTGGATAACAATTTCTTCCTAGCTATTGACATATTTACATTTGTCAGCTGAAACATATCATTTATGAATGACTGATTCTGGATTAAAATTATCCAAATGTAGACTTTTAATAGATATAATACAAGTTTACTCATTTTGCTTATTTTCAATCTATTTCTCTAAATCTATATAAATAAAATTGAAAATCTGTCTGTGTGTCTCATCATCATAGGAGAACAACTGAATCGAATTTAAATGAAATTTTGTAGATAGTCTTGAAATATCCTGACTTAAAGTTTAGTCCATGTTTTGAGTTTCTAAGACCAGGGGTTGCCAAGATATTAATTAAAACCGAACAATTAAACCTTTCATATAGCATTAAGCAGATGATTTTTTTTTCTGCCAATTTATTTGAAGAAAATTTTATCATGTCCTTTAGCAACAAATTTAAATCCAATTTGTTTATACGGCAGCTGATTTTTATTAAATCCTTTCCGATTTAAATAATAAAGATATATATATATATATATATATATAATAAATTTCACCGATATTGCATTTTTGACTGGATTATATCAATTATGGTCTTCATGTTTAAACATTATTATTATTGATATTTTTAGTTTATTATGTCATTGTTTTATTTTTTCAAAAATTTTTGAAACTCATATATTGTACGTAGTACCGAGTAGTCTTCTACAAATGCATGGGTATATCTTCTACTCAGTGGCTTATCCTGACTCTAAAAAGTGGGGGGGGGGCAACTGTTTAGCATTTGCTTATGCCAGGGTTATTTTAAATGAAAAATACGCATAACAATAAAAAGCCTTGAAAAGTAGGGAGGCCTGCCCCCCCCCCCCAAATATACGCTGCTGCTTCTACTCTATGAGAATATAAGCAGTACAAGTATATTAGCACATATTTTGGCATATATTGGAATCAATTACAGCCTTTTAGATTTTAAGATTACGGAATTATTGATATTTTCAATTTATTACGTCATCTGTTTTATTTTGGTAAAGATTTTAGAAACGCATAAGTTGTAGTATGGGTCCTATACAGTTTCAGCTCTTTTATTTTGCATATATTTATTCAACTTCATATATTTTGTAAATTTGTTTACAAACAAGACCAGGACATTTTATTCTTCAGATCTGCTCGTGAAGATAATTTTGTATAGCCAGAACAGATATTCTTAAACTTCTTTTTAGGAGCATTAAATTAAATATTTTAATAGAATATTTTGTTTACAATGTCATTTAATATATTACAGAAATTTGCACATGATTGTGAATTTTAAATTGAACTTGACAACTTGAATGTTGCAAAGAACAATGTTTCATTTTGACAATCTAATTAATGCATGACTAATAAAAGGAGATTGATTTTGTGAGTTACATAATATAAACAAAGCAAATAATTTTTACATTGCATCTATGTAGAACAATTTTTCAAATGGGGAAAATTGGTTAGGTGCCATTGACACATGGCTCTCAAAATGACTAAATTATATCTATATGTCACATTTAGCCATCAATTATAGAGTTTAATATTCTATGCTATCCAATAATACGAAGGAGATTTAAATATATTTAAATTTCCTTGAATAATACCGAGATCGCGTAATTGAAACAAAATACTCCTTGCACAGGCGTAGTTCATTTGAAGCATCAACTATAACTTAGAATTTAATATTCTAAACTATCTAATAATACTAGTATACGGTAGTAAATTTAACAGCTGAGTGATGATGAGTTCGTATTATAAACTACCATCTCTTCATAGAGTTTCGTCCAGAACAGAGCACCAGGCGCGAAGCGCCTTTAATCTCCAATCTCTAGGTGTGGTTCTTATCTTCATACTGTGACATTATTTCATTGGTCCATAGTTGGAGGTTCGAGGTTTTTGATTTACTGTTTTTAACACCCTACAACAAAGTTGAAAAGTGTCTACGACTCTGTTCACTCTGTCTGTCTGTCTGTCCGTCCGTCTGTCTGTCTGTCCGTCTGAAAACTACCATCTCCGTGCAGAGGCGCAGTTCCCTGAAGCTACTATTGGTCGTCGATATTGACGTCGGATGACGTCACATCATGACGTCGGAGTGGGTCCGGTGCTATTTATCCGCTCGTTTATTTTCCACCCAAGGAGCTAATAAATTTTTACATAACGCGTATTTCCTTTTAACAATAATCTAACATCATTTTAAGATTGTTTTACATCAAATTCAAGTATTATTTACAAAAATATCAAATTCTTATCAATCGTGCATAAACATACATGCTAAAAGAGTGCATATTTTGTTAAATATCAGAAAGGCTAGATGAACACTAATAAGTTTTTGCTATTTATAAAATCTCAGCAAACTTTCTAGTGTTTTCTAGCTAAAGATTTTTAAAGGTATCTATGCATGTAAAAATTATTTTGCATGTGTTACTGATCAATTATTTGCCAATCTTTATAATAATGGGTACCAGCACCTTTTTACACAAACCACCCCATGTGTGCGCCTGGTAATAAATAGTTATAGAACGTAGGCATACACACATGTAGATACTTTGAAAACTTTAAGTAATTTTGTGTGTACCTTTGGACAAACGTTCATTCAACAAGTTTCCTTTTAATTCCTTTATTGTCATCGTACTCGCTCAAAAGTTTGCAGTAAAATTTTATTTCAACATACTGGAATTGTCCAAATATTTTAATAAAATCTGAAGAAGCTATTTATAAGTCAATAAACTTTGTCTACTACTCAATTGTAGAAGTAATTTTGTTGCGATTTTCATTTTTATTTCTGTTATCATTTTTGTTAAAATAGACTTGGTCCTGCTTTGAAACATTCCATAAGTTGCTCATTTATTTTATTGTATGACTTTTGCACACGCCAAGGGTATGTTTGAAATTTTGGGTCATCTCAGTTAATAATTGTTTAACGATTATCTGGTCACTCACCAGAGATAAAAACAGCATTGTTATTCTGCGCTGTTCTAGACAGCATTTCAAGCAAAACAAATATTCTGTGAATCCATAACATCGATGACCGGAGAATATCCTTGGTCATTCTGGTTGTAACTGGATTGTGGCCAAAACAAGTTTTCAAACGGCTGAAAAAGTTTTCGAACGCTCTTGTCATGACTGGTGGTTACCTGTCATAATGGTAGAAACTTTTCAATGTGTCCCAAATATTATCAATTTTAGTTAGATTTTGTCCAGTAGCGGGTGCTCCATAGAAGCAATGCAAGCATTGCTTACCTAACATCAGCTTAAAAAATAAAGAAATTTTACTATAACATCTCGGCAGAATTTATATTTGTAAAACGATTATTGATGATAGATCATTGGTCACTAAGCTCAAATTAACCTTCCCGATCTCAATGTTATTTGGCGTGCTTATGATGTCAGTGCCAACAGAAAAGTCTAATTAGCACAAAATAATTCTGATTGAAGAAGCAATCTGTCAATTTTTTATTGATATGTGATGATGTGTTATCTGGTATCAAAGATACAAACTTTCGCTGTATCTTTTCTTCAACTATGAGAAATAAGAACTCTTAACTTACACGAAGATGTCATTAATGAATTTGCAAAAAACGTAGAAGATTGGAATTTATGTACAAATAGGTTCAACAGTAGTATTTAATGTTTTACAATAATTCATTTCCGTATTGTTTTGTATATCAATATTAAATGTTGTGCTTGTCTAAAGCAAAATATCGCTGCACACCACTGATTTTATCATATCATTTAAAAACCAATTCGGTAACCTTATACGTTTATATATGTAACATGTTAGAATTTTGTTTTTAGTTTTTCAAAGAGTTGCTTTTGTAGGAATTTGTTATTTATTTTGGTTTTGTGGCTGACAAGGAAGACAGCGTCTATCCAAATAATTTGAGATCAAGTTACTTTTATTTTAATTACTAGATGGCTCCGCCCAGCTCGCCAACCCCCGTAGCACGCTTCGTGAGTAGGAAGATCAAATTCGCGAACGCTCACTGAGCTCGCTTCGCCAGCATATTAGTGCCACCTGTTATGCAGGCGTAATACCCGTTGAACTCCGCTCCCTATTCGCTACGCTAGTCAGGAGGTTTCTCCTCCGACTCACTAACGCTCGCTGAGCTTACTTTGCGAGTATTTTAATGCCACTTGCTACGCAGGCGTAATATGCCCGTTGGGCTCCAACCTATCTCGTTACGTTCGCCAACCCCCGTAACTCACTAACACACTCTTCACGAGCATTTTAGTGCCACCTGCTACACAGGCGTAATACCGACCACACATCCTGTTGTTCATATCCTAGGGTGAGTCGAGTAGCCTGGGTCTTCAACAGGCATATTACGCCTGTTGGGACCGTCCCTTATTAACTGATATTCACCAGCCCTGGAACTCGCTTTACGAGCTATTTCAACTCGGCCGGTTCACACAACCTCCTACGAGGGCTGTGTAACGCTCGCTTCACGAGCACTTTAGTGCCGCCTGCTATAATACACCTGTTGGAGACTATCCCACATTAACTGACATTTTCAAGCTCTGGAGCTGGCTTTGCGAGATCTTTCACGCCGGTTGGCGCACACGACCGCCTACGTGTCCTGTGCTCGCTGAAGCTCGTAAAACTCCAAGATTCCACCCTCCATTCCTGCCGCTCATTAATCGGAGCTCGTAGCAGGCGTGATGCACCCTCTGGTACTTCACCCTTTATTAGCTAACGCTCACCTTAACTCGTTTTGCGAACAATTTCGTCAAGCTAGAACTCCCAGCTCGCTGCGCAAGTTTCGTGAGTTGGGAGGCTTCGTATCCTACTACCTGGCGCTCGTTGAGTCTCTAACGATTGATTATTGTATTGCGAACAAACGGCAAAATTTCATAGCTGTATATTTTGCCATGCGAGCACTTTCGTGCCGCCTGTTACGCAGGCGTAATACGCAAATGGGTACCGTCCTTGTTAATTGACATTCACCACCCCCAGAACTCGCTTCATTAGCTCTTCCAATCTGGACGGTACATATGACCGCCCATGTGTCTGACGATCGCTGAACCCCGGGGCTCCGCCCTCCTCTGGCTGCGGCTCATTAACCTCGTAACTAGATTCACGAGTCGGGAGTCGTTCCCTCCTAATCGCTGACTCTCACTAACGCTCGCAGAATCCCGGGGCTACGCCCTCCATTGGCTGCAGCTCATTCACCCCGTAACTGGATTCGCGAGTCGGGAGGCTTCACTTCCTACTCGCTGACGCACGCAAAGCTCGCTTCGCGAGCATTTTCGTGCCGCCTGCTACTCAGGCGTAATGCATCCGTTGAGGACTGTCCCTTGTTAACTTACATTCACCAGTCCTAGAGCTCGCTTCGTGAGCTATTTCAATTCGGACGGTTTACAGGATCGCTTACTTGTACCATGCTCGCTGAAGCTCACAAAACCTCTGGATTCCACCCTCCATTGACTGCCACTCATTAATCGTAGCTCACCGCAGGCTTGATGTCCCTTTTGCCCCCATAGGGACTTCGTCTCCTTATTAGCTGTCGCTCACTAACTCCCTTAACTTCGCGAACAATGTCACCAAGCTCAGCCCCCGAATCGCTATCCTCGCCAAATCCGAATATCGCTTCGTGAGTTGGGAGGCTTTGTCTTCTACTTCCTGCCGCTCGCTCAGCCTGCATCGCGAATCCTTTCATGCCGCCTGCTATTAAAAACAATAGCTAACTGTATTAAGAAAAAACGACAAAATGTCGTAACTGTATGTTTTTCTGCTTCGTAATACAGTTTCATAATACGTGTTACGCTTTCAGTATATAGATATTTACAACAATAACACATTTAATTGTGCAATATAACAATGAAATCGCAATGTTCATGACAACAATGGTTGCAAACTGCTCTGTTTGTCAAAATAAACAATAAGTCATATGATTGTCAACATTTTACATTTTCCAAAGTGCACTACTAACGTTGTAGTAATGTTTAGAAATAAATATCTATACTTTTAAAGCTTTTAATGCTTCAATAACTCAGTCTTCGCTCATTTTGTAACGTTTCTTCCAAAAACCAATCAGAAAGAAGCTAGCAATCGTCTCCTCCAATTAAATCTTCGTCCATAGAGAAGGACATTTTTCACTTCAGAAGTGCATAAAAGATTGAATAACTCATTAACTAAATCAAAATTTAAAACAAGAAAGATCAATCATGCATAAGCATTGATTATGAAACACTTTCCAACTGAAATGTAATTTCATTTAAAAATTTCTAAAATGTGATTCATTCAGTGGTAATATCTTTTACATTATCACAGTACTACAGTAATTTATTATACTTAAATATTTAAAACTGTATCGAAATATAAATCATCTGATTCTTTATGCAAAATCAATGAATATTTCATTCATATAACTTGGATTCCAGACTCCAGAGCTAAATAATTTTGTGTGAAAAAAATTCAGCAATTCTTATGTAATTCATCTTACAATCGCTTGAGATATTTGCATTCTGCATATGTTAAAATTAGGCTTCCTTGAAGAAATAATAAAAGTTTAGGGATCATTTAAAATCACAACTATTGTAATTGCATAGGTACGGAATTTAGATACACAGATAATACACAGATAATATATATGTGTATGTGTATGTACTCAAAGTATTGGAATCGTGCCGAAGATCGGAACTCGAATTTTCAAAGTATCTACACGTTTTGGGACTTCTAGAACACGAAAAAACTACTTTTAGGAAGACGTCTGTGTGTGTAAGGGTGTATCTGTGTATGTTTCTGTGTGTCTGTGTGGATATTACATCCACTCTAATTGAAAAACTAATGGACCGAATTTCATACAATTTGATAGGTATGCTTTTTGTGGGAAATCCTGATGTTCATTAGATTATAGTACGATTCGTAATAAAAGAATCTGCCTTCTTTGCGAAATGGCCGCAGAAATTGCCTTTATCCACTCTAGCTAAAAACTAATGAACCAAATTTAACAAAATTTGGAGTATAATATTTCAATAACCTACAAGTGATTTATATACCAAATTTAACAAAATTTTGTATATAAATCATTTGTAGGTTATTCTACTACAATTCGGGAAAAAGGAACGGGCTATTTTTGCGAAATGGCCAGCAAAAATCGTTATATATAAAAATAAAAGACTACGTGTGCTCAATTATATCAATTAAATTCCTATTTTATATGTGATTTTTGACAACAAAAAGAATAAGACTAACCCCATTACTCTAGGACTAGCCGTTCTTGAGATATTCTAGTTTTTTCGCGTTTTCGCTACGCCACCTTTGACAATAAGTCCAGCTATCAAATGAGAACCAAATTTAAGTTTAACGTGTAAATTCAATGTCATTTAAAATACTTATGTTGTGCAGATAAACTCAAATTATCATTGAATAAATAAAGAGAACGAATATGAGTCTGCAGAGAAAGACATGTGCTGTCCACATCAGAATTTTTAACAATATTACACCAATGATTTATAGAAGTGAACGGGGATTATTTTCAGGCCATTTCGAAAAAAATGTATAATCTATATTTAAAGATCCATCAAATTTTTGTCGAATAAAATGTTCAACAAATTTAAGTTGTGTACCAAATTTTAACTTTCTAGGACGTAGGAAAGTGCATTTAAAATGCCATCAATTAAATTTATCATGAAGAGTTATATAAAATTTTAAAAAAATGAAAAATTGTTATCTACCAAATTTATCTTAAAATATGAAGCCACTCCCATATGCAAAACGTTTAAACAAATGGAGAGATATTTATTATATAATATCTCTCTCTTTTCTTTCTGGAAGATATCCCAAAGTCAGAATTTAATTGAATTTGTTTTTTTCCCTATATTAAATAATTTTTTTAATTAAAAAACTACTTAACATATTTTACTGAATTTTTTTTTATATATTCTATGGGATAATGTGAATATTTCCTAAAAATTTCGAAGCAATTCATGAATTTTAAATTTACTTAAAAAATGTTTGAAAAATTAGGTCCCATAGGGTTCAATGTATTTCATTTTTTCAACCCGGGTTCAATAAAAAACTAATTGGGTGATATTATTTATTTATATTCCCATAGGTCCTACAGACCGTCTGAACAACATACTAAAATTTCATTTTGATAAACTCATTTTTACGGCAGTTATCGTGCTAACGGACAGACAGACAGACAGACAGACAGACAGACAGACAGACAGACAGACAGAATGAACAAAGTCATAAACACTTTTCAACTTTGTTGTAAAGTGTTAAAAAGGATCTGTCCTGCAAAAATTCAACTATGTGGGTACATGCCAACAGCAATTGGAAGTCTTCCTATTGTTAGGCTGCCCAGGACGCGTTTTAAATCGAAAAACGGTTTATATCAGTATGTTCCCCTAATATTTCTCTACAAATATACCAACTTTCATATTTGTATTTGTTTTAGATTTTGCGGTACGTCACAGAGAAACTTGAGAAACGCGAAATTTGTCAAACAGCGACGGCGGCGCCAGCTACTTTTTAACACTTTACAACAAAGTTGAAAAGTGTTTATGACTTTGTTCATTCTGTCTGTCTGTCTGTCTGTCTGTCCGTTAGCACGATAACTGCCGTAAAAATGAGTTTATCAAAATGAAATTTTAGTATGTTGTTCAGACGGTCTGTAGGACCTATGGGAATATAAATAAATAATATCACCCAATTAGTTTTTTATTGAACCCGGGTTGAAAAAATGAAATACATTGAACCCTATGGGACCTAATTTTTCAAACATTTTTTAAGTAAATTTAAAATTCACGAATTGCTTCGAAATTTTTAGGAAATATTCACATTATCCCATAGAATATATAAAAAAAAATTCAGTAAAATATGTTAAGTAGTTTTTTAATTAAAAAAATTATTTAATATAGGGAAAAAAACAAATTCAATTAAATTCTGACTTTGGGATATCTTCCAGAAAGAAAAGAGAGAGATATTATATAATAAATATCTCTCCATTTGCTTTAACGTTTTGCATATGGGAGTGGCTTCATATTTTAAAATAAATTTGGTAGATAACAATTTTTCATTTTTTTAAAATTTTATATAACTCTTCATGATAAATTTAATTGATGGCATTTTAAATGCACTTTCCTACGTCCTAGAGAGTTAAAATTTGGTACACAGCTTAAATTTGTTGAACATTTTATTCGACAAAAATTTGATGGATCTTTAAATATAGATCATACATTTTTTTCGAAATGGCCTGAAAATAATCCCCGTTCACTTCTATAAATCATTGGTGTAATATTGTTAAAAATTTTGATGTGGACAGCACATGTCTTTCCCTGCAGACTCATATTCGTTCTCTTTATTTATTCAATGATAATTTGAGTTTATCTGCACAACATAAGTATTTTAAATGACATTGAATTTACACGTTAAACTTAAATTTGGTTCTCATTTGATAGCTGGACTTATTGTCAAAGGTGGCGTAGCGAAAACGCGAAAAAACTAGAATATCTCAAGAACGGCTAGTCCTAGAGTAATGTGGTTAGTCTTATTCTTTTTGTTGTCAAAAATCACATATAAAATAGGAATTTAATTGATATAATTGAGCACACGTAGTCTTTTATTTTTATATATAACGATTTTTGCTGGCCATTTCGCAAAAATAGCCCGTTCCTTTTTCCCGAATCGTAGTAGAATAACCTACAAATGATTTATATACAAAATTTTGTTAAATTTGGTATATAAATCACTTGTAGGTTATTGAAATATTATACTCCAAATTTTGTTAAATTTGGTTCATTAGTTTTTAGCTAGAGTGGATAAAGGCAATTTCTGCTGCCATTTCGCAAAGAAGGCAGATTCTTTTATTACGAATCGTACTATAATCTAATGAACATCAGGATTTCCCACAAAAAACATACCTACCAAATTGTATGAAATTCGGTCCATTAGTTTTTCAATTAGAGTGGATGTAATATCCACACAGACACACAGAAACATACACAGATACACCCTTACACACACAGACGTCTTCCTAAAAGTAGTTTTTTCGTGTTCTAGAAGTCCCAAAACGTGTAGATCCTTTGAAAATTCGAGTTCCGATCTTCGGCACGATTCCAATACTTTGAGTACATACACATACACATATATATTATCTGTGTATTATCTGTGTATCTAAATTCCGTGCCTATGCAATTACAATAGTTGTGATTTTAAATGATCCCTAAACTTTTATTATTTCTTCAAGGAAGCCTAATTTTAACATATGCAGAATGCAAATATCTCAAGCGATTGTAAGATGAATTACATAAGAATTGCTGAATTTTTTTCACACAAAATTATTTAGCTCTGGAGTCTGGAATACAAGTTATATGAATGAAATATTCATTGATTTTGCATAAAGAATCAGATGATTTATATTTCGATACAGTTTTAAATATTTAAGAATAATAAATTACTGTAGTACTGTGATAATGTAAAAGATATTACCACTGAATGAATCACATTTTAGAAATTTTTAAATGAAATTACATTTCAGTTGGAAAGTGTTTCATAATCAATGCTTATGCATGATTGATCTTTCTTGTTTTTTAATATAGAGAGAAATTAGACGTGGCACAGTTGTCTATATAATAAAAGGCAATGTCTATGTGTCTGTCTTATACACTATAGGCTCAGTGACCGCGCGTCGCAGAGCTACGAAATTTGGCAATCGGAGACCTGGGGGGAGGTGACACGTGTAAACCGATTTTTAAAATTTGTTTTTTTTTGTTGTTGTTATTTAATGTTTTATGCGATTTTGACCGTTTTTTCCTATTTTTCCCCTTTTTTCTCCACCATCCAGAAGTCGTAGAAAAAAACAAATCACACGACTGAAAAGAGCAGACAATTGCGAGTAAAAATATATCAATTTCAAATCTCAGGGACAAATTCTAATATTTTTTAAAGATTTTAAAACAAAAGTAACTTTCGGCTCAAAAAAACGAACTTTCATTTTTAAATCCTCGCGTCGGGAAAAGTACCGACAATTTCGACTAATAATTTACATTTTTAGAAAGCTCAAAGATCAGGCTTTCTTACAAGCCCAATCTGGTCGAGAAATAAGAAAAAGTAGCCGCACGATCCGGATTTTAGGAAGTAATGATTTTCAATTTCTCGACCAAACCGCGAAAGAAGTGATCGATTTTTCACCCACATGCGCCCGTAGACACACGGTGTTTCTATGGTGGAGGGGAGGTGGGCGAGGTTATGACGTCACGGTTCTGACTAGAGCTCCTCTACTACAGGCTGACTTATCAAGCATATTGAAGCCCACCATAGCTGGAAGAGCAATCCATTAGCATTAGCTCTATTCGCATTTTCACTTTATTACGTATTATTGAAATAATTATGGGTGGTTGTTCTGTACCGAACTGCTCTAGTCATTCTAGAAAGGGTTTTGGGCTATTTCGCTTTCATAGAAACGAAAAAAGAAGAAAACAATGGCTAATAAATAGTCGGGGCGATAATTGGATACCCGGTACTGGAGCATACTTGTGCGAGGC
This sequence comes from Amaurobius ferox, assembly GCA_951213105.1. Classification (NCBI taxonomy): domain Eukaryota; kingdom Metazoa; phylum Arthropoda; class Arachnida; order Araneae; family Amaurobiidae; genus Amaurobius; species Amaurobius ferox. Next base: position 43,166,647 of record OX578152.1, read on the forward strand.
AAGTTCTACAATATTCTAATTGAAACTTCTTTTTTTATATAAAGTATTTATTTTAAACACTTATTTTGTAATTTTTGTAACTGTAATATGGATTATTAATGATTTTTAGTTGTTATAGTCTTATCTGAGGACACTTGGTTTGTAATGTAAACATCACCTTGAATGCATTATACTGTCTTCAAAACCTAGAAGTAAATAGCTTCAACTTTTACATATATATATTAAAGATTTATTCCTGTTTCCTGTTACACCAATATCTTTCAAGTTTTATACACTTTGTTGTATTTTTAGATCACAATGAATCACAAAATTGGTGAATTCTACTATCAACAAACTGTCGCCAAGTGGAAAACTTGCCATGTTATAGTAATTATGCAAACATAAACTAAAATGGTAAATAAATCGAAATACGTTTATCATAAAAGGTTTTTTTAATAGCATGTATGAATGTTTGTCTCACATATTTGAAAGTTTGTTAACTACTTTGTATTTAAAGAGGAAAATACTAATAATAACCCTACTGAGCTCGGCATTTTTTCATCAAAGATTTTCAAACAATAGTTGTTCATTAAGTTGCTATTATGATAAACGTATTTCGATTTATTTACCATTTTAGCTTATGTTTGCATAATTACTATAACATGGCAAGTTTCCCACTTGGCGACAGTTTGTTGATAGTAGGATTCACCAATTCTGTGATTCATTATGATCTAAAAATACAACAAAGTGTATAAAACTTGAAAGATATTGGTGTAACAGTAATAAATCTTTAATATATATATATAGCTTCAAATTATATATATATATAATTTGAAGCTATTTTCTTCTAGGTTTGGAAGACAGTATAATGCATTCAAGGTGATGTTTACATTACAAACCAAGTGTCCTAAGATAAGACTATAACAACTAAAAATTATTAATAACTCATATTACAGTTACAGAAATTATAAAATAAGTGTTTAAAATAAATAATTTATATAAAAAAAGAAGTTTCAATTAGAATATTGTAGAACTTATCTCGCATAAGTATGCTCCAGTATCGGGTATCCAATTATTGCGCCGATTATTTATTAGCCATTGTTTTCTTCTTTCTTCGTTTCTAGAAAAACGAAATAGCCTAAAATCATTTCTAGAATGATTAGAGCAGTTCGGTGCAAAATAACCATCCATAATTATTTCAATAATACTTCCTAAAGTGGAAATACGAATAGAGCTAATGCTAATGGATTGCGTTTCCAGCTACGGTGGGCTTCAATATGCTTGATGAGTCAGCTCGTATATAGAGGAGTCTTAGTTCTGACGAGGTTCTGTTACGTTATATTTTAAATGATGGAATTAAGAGCTTAGCATATGGTCATTATAAAATTTAAATGATTGAATCATGGTGGATTGAATTGTGGTGATATATTGTATACATAGGGTGGTGGTAACAGTATACAGAGTGAAATTATTATATTTATATGAAATTATTATATTTATATGAAATTATTATATTTATTATATTTGCAAATGCCATCAGTGATTGTTTTTATATGGTTTTTGGCCAAGGGACAATTAAAAACCGAATAAGTGTTTGCTTTTTATACGGTTTTTGGCCTAGGGACAATTAAAAACCGAATAAGTGTTTGCTTTTTATACGGTTTTTGGCCTAGGGACAATTAAAAACCGAATTAGTGTTTGATGGTATCTGGCTGATATATTTGGGCCATGCTCTTGATACCTATGCGAATATCCTGATGAGGATATTCGCATGGGTATTAAATTATATTTGCAAATGTCATCAGTGATTGCTTTTCATACGGTTTTTGGCCTAGGGACAATTTAAAACTGAATAAGTGTTTGCTTTTTATACGGTTTTTAGCCTAGGGACAATTAAAAGCCGAATTAGTGTTTGCTTTTCATAAGGTTCTTGGCTCATTATGCTGGATTGAATTGTGGCGATGTATTGTTTACATCGGGTGGTGGTTGGGACCACAATTAAAAAACTTAAACACTGAAGAAATAAAAAAATAAATAAAAAGAAAGTTATGGAGATTGTCGCGGTGCATTTATGCATCGGGTGGTGGTGAGGACAATCTTTAAAAAAAACCTTTTTTTCGCTGAGCAGCATCGTTATTTCATAAATACTAAGTTCACATTCAACATCATCAGTCTCAAAAATACTTTCATGTCATTTGCGATGCAATACTAAAAATGCAGACAAACGAATACAATTTCATTTATGTAAAACAAAAAATAGAGGAGCATACCTCTATAAAAAAACATAAGAGCAGCTGATCCTGGCTGTGAGTACACATCAAAGGGATAAGGGATTCCTTTCCTAGGGTTACAGGTACAGAAATCCTCAGAATCTCACAGTTCACAAACATTAGAATAAATTCACTTTACAAATCAATTTTCAAGAACCCCCCCCCCCCCCTAGAGCATTATTTTTCATCTTAAAATTTCATTATTAGTTCTAACGTCATTAAACTAAAACAAACTTTGTTAACTCCACGGAGTTATGACGCTAGCGAGTTTGCCACTGTCAAAATTTTCAAGGGTAGCGGCCAGTCTATAATAAAGATATTTACATGTTTGTGTATAACAACGGACAAGGGAAAAAATTCTTTTGGAAACCAAATCAATCTTGAATGTAATATAGGAATACACATTTGGAATTTTCCTTAATCGAATTTTTATCATATGAAAAAGTAAGGCTTGGTAAGTGATCTATTTATTTTCTTATATCTTTTCCTTGATTTTTATATTCTAGTTAAAGTGGAGATTTCCGTGTAATATGTTTCCCTGCATATGTTTTTTAATTGGTCCCACATATAATGTTTTCAAATACGAAACTGGGGTTTCACTGCAATAAATTTGTAAATGCCATTTTAATTTATTTTAATCGTTATCCAGTTATTACAGAAAAATTATCTGAAACAGTTCCGCATGTCTTTCAAACCGCAATCGAGCAGAGAGGCGCTGATAGGTAAGGCAAAAGAATACTTTGCATATGGGCCGGGGAGGATTCTTTTTCTTTGACCCAGACCATCCGACCTACCCGAAGGTGTTGAAGACCCAGACCGACCGACTCGTCGACAAGGACATGAGTAGCCATTTGGTCGGCCGGCTACCCGAAGGTGTGGGGTATCTGTTTAAACGGCCGGAAAGTGTCACTCAATTTACACCGAAACACAGCAGGGGCGTCATCCAGAGGGATGTACCTTCCTTCCCCTAACACCAATCTCTCGAAAGGAGTGACGAATCCACACATTTAACATTCCCATACTCTGTATTAGAGCTCCTCTACTACAGGCTGACTTATCAAGCATATTGAAGCCCATAGGGTTCCATACTACAGTTACAGAAATTATAAAAGAAGTGTTTAAAATAAATATTTTATATAAACACTTATCAAGCATATTGAAGCCCATAGGGTTCCATACTACAGTTACAGAAATTATAAAAAAAGTGTTTAAAATAAATATTTTATATAAAAAATTAAGTTTCAATTATAATATTGTAAAATTTAGCTCGTACAAGTATGCTCCAATACCGGGTACCCAATTATTTATTAGCCATTGTTTTCTTTTTTCTTCGTTTCTAGGAAAGCGAAATAGCCTAAAACCCTTTTTATTATGATTAGAGCGTTTCGGTGCAAAACAACCACACATAATTGTTTCCTAAAGTGAAAATACGAATATACTTCCTAAAGTGAAAATACGAATAGAGCTAATGCTAATGGATTGCGTTTCCAGCTATGGCGGGCTTCAATATGCTTGATGAGTCAGCTCGTATATAGAGGAGCCTTACTCTGTATGAACACGTAGACAATTTGAGCACGTCGGGCTAAGCAATTACAGCTTTGTTGTGTACGGATTTCTCGCCATTTTGGATTCGTGCTTTTTCAACTTTGGAATGCCACGTGTGTTTTTCCCACGTGGTAGTGCTATTGCTTAGATCGTTTCTACGCTGACGCCATGGATTTGGATGCATTCGACACGGAAGCTACTCGCGGACTTGCTGGTGAGCTAGACGAAGATGGACTGCGGCCTCTCAAGGATGCCATGATTGAATATTGTGATACTCTGCCCAAGGATGGATTGATGCCCGCTTGGAAGGAAGAAGTGAAAAACGCCGTGAACTTCTGTGCACTGGCAATCTACACTCTGACGTTACACATCAGGGAGCTACTGACGAATGGACTACTCGGACGGGACGAGGACCAAGTCTCCAGGATTCTGGGTTCGTTTCTTTCTGTAAATTCTTTTTTGTTGGTCCAGAATTTGGATAGGTTTTATGCTAGTAATTTAAATGAGATTTATAACTGTGAAGGAAGTAATTCTAGTGATGTAATTAAATGTAAAATGATAGAACTAGGCTTAATTAAAGAAATTAAAGATGAAGATAAACTTAAAACTGTTGAAAATCCAAATAAAAAGAGGAAGATAGAGGGGCAATCCACTATGGGTGCCCCTACTAAAAACCAGAATGGAGAATTAAACTTAAAATCTAATGACCAGGATAACATGGATTGTAGTGAAAAAATTTATAATGATGTAAATGATAATGTTAAAACTAAGAGTTATGCTGAAATTGTCGCGCAACTTGTAGTGTTCAAAAGTGCACCAAAACCAAAAACGGTTCAAAATAGTGTAGCGGTTGAGAAAAAAGACCCAAAAGCGGAATGTTTTTTCATCAAGTTTAATGACAATTACCAGGCTCTCCTTAAAAAATTAAATGAAATCTCAGGTAATAAAGTATCTGGCAAGCTCACAGGAGACATGCTAAAATTGATTCCAAATGTCGCTGACGCCTATAGGGTTGTACAACGCCATTTATCTAGTGAGAAAATCCCCTTCCACAGTTTAAACTTAAAGACGGAAAGGCCCAAAAAGGTAGTTTTGAAGGGGCTACCAACAAACTATAACATTGAGGAAATAAAAATCACTCTAACATCCGAAGGGTTAGATGTAGTCCGGGTTTCTCAACTGAGAAACACAAAAACGAGATTGCCCCTGCCGATCTCCTTAGTCAGCATTAGGCCTACGGAAGACTGGCAGAGGGTATACAGATTGACAAGATTAGGATACTTGGCTGTGAAGTTAGAGGCCTTCAGAGATCGGGGCTTCAAAATCTGCTACCGGTGCCAACAGTTCAATCATTCCTCTGAGAATTGCAGCATGCCACCAAAGTGCCTTAAGTGTGCTGAAGAACACTTCACACGGGACTGCCAAAGACCAAGTACGGAGAAGGCAACGTGTGCTAACTGCAATAGACACTACCCGGCGACCTTCAGGCAATGCCCGAAGAACCCCTGGAACAGAGGAAAGGCACCGGGGTATGCCCCCTCTTCCCCAAAATCAGATACCCCCTTGGAGGCAAAAGGCCCCCTCGGTCTAAACCCTCAGGCACCCCATCAGGGCTCCTCGCACTCTGTGCCACAGGAGACTGAGGAAATGGAAGCTGAGACTGAACCTGCGGGTAAATCCAATGATGAAAAGATGGATGAAATCCTCAAACTCGTCAGAGGATTTATCAGAATGTTCAACCTAGACGATATAAAACATCTGTTGATGCAGCTCGCTGAGTTAATTAAAAAAAATAGCGATCCAATGCAAATGGTCTTTGAGACTTTTAAAATAATCTCGGAGTTTAATACAAACAGTGAGAAACAAACCCGCCATGAATAGGTCCCAAAAAGAAAGTTTTAAAATAATATTTTGGAATGCGAACGGCATATCTCCAAGAATAAATGAACTTAGGAGCTACGTAAATGAAAATGATGTAGATGCCCTGCTAATCCAGGAAACTAAAGTTAGAGAAAACAAAAAACTAAATATTGCAAACTATAATAGCTATCATACCCTTAGCTCAAATATGACTGCTAGAAATCCCCATGGAGGAACAGCAATATATATTAAAAGTAATATTCCCCACGAGGAAATAAACAACATAAATCTTCAAGGTATAGAAAATACTAGTATAAAAATTAAAATAAATAATGTAAACCCATTTATCCTAACTTCAATATATGTCAAAAATATGAGTGGTATAAATGTTGCTGCGCAGCTGGAACTGCTTTTCTCGCGATATCCAAACACAATACTCGCGGGCGACTTCAATGCACACCACCGAGCGTGGGGCAGCAGGAGAGCCAACATACGCGGTACACAGATACATAGATTGCTGAACACAACAAACACTGACATCATTGCACCGTCGAGACCAACCTGCTTCTCAGGTGCCAATGGCTCATTCATAGACTTTGTCCTAACGAGAAACATAGAATACGCTCACACAATTGATACCCTGGATGAATTCGACTCGGATCATCTACCGGTATTGGTGACATTCGATTTGAACACTCCCATTCCAGCCTCTCTGGGACAAGAGAGAGTGAACTGGAACGTATTCAAAAGAGGAGCACTTTTCGAGCCGCACTTAGCAGTACCCAACATTATGAGCACGGCGGATATTGACTCTGCCACGCACACACTCACAACAGAAATCAGGAGAGCTATTGCCTCTGCCACAACACATCGTGAGTCACCAAAAATGCCAACACTTTCCCACCATGTCAAACAGTTAGTTAAACAGAGAAATAGAATGCGTAAGACATAGCAGGCTAACAGAGACCCTACCCTTAAAAGGGAGCTTAATAGACTCACGTGTAAAGTCAGTGAAAAAATTGTCGCAGAAAAGCTGCAACAGTATAAAGAATTAATCGAATCCCTTAGCCAGGAAGACGTATCGCTGTGGCAATTCGCTGAAAGACTCAGAAAACCTCAAATTAAACTCCCGCCACTAATAGATGGCGCTAATATCGCGTACTCAGACGAAGAAAAGGCAGAGGCACTTGCTAGGCATTACGAAAAGCAATTTGAACCAAACCACGATCTAATGTGTCAGGACACCCTAAGAATGGTTAGGCAAACTCTAAACAATTTCAGGAACTCCCCGGTCACGGCTGAGATTAACCCAGCCACGTCGCAAGAGATAGTAGAGATTATTAAAAACCTTAAAAACCGTTAAAGCTCAGGGCACGACAAAATCAGGAATATCGCGGTAAAAAACCTACCCTTAAATATAATATTTTACTTGACCATCTTAATAAATAAAATACTAGAACTAAATTATTTCCCCAAAGAATGGAAGGAAGCGATAATTATAGCGATCCATAAACCTGGTAAGGATGCCTCAATTCCAGCCAACTACAGACCAATCAGTTTGTTACCGACACTTAGTAAAATTACTGAGAAAATAATTCTTAAGAGACTGAACACGCACCTTAGTGAGAATGACATTATAATTCCGGAGCAGTTTGGATTTCGGCCAAAACACTCCACCACTCATCAATTGCTGAGAGTGGTAGAGTACAATTCTTCTGGTTTTAATAATAAGACACCCACAGCTGCGATTTTTCTTGACATCCAAAAAGCCTTTGATAAAGTGTGGCACTGTGGATTAGCTTACAAATTGATCACTCTAAAAGTTCCTGACGCACTTGTCAAACTTTTAATTTCATACTTAAATAACAGACATTTTCAAGTCAGAGTAAAAAATAACTTATCTATAAAATTAACACCCAAGCTCATTAAAAGGAGTGTACCGCAGGGATCCATACGGGCCCGACACTCGTTAACATATATCTAAATGACATTCCCAGGACCCCAGACACGGAGCTGGCACTCTATGCAGACGACAGCGCGATACTTGCAAAACAGCCTTACGTCTCAGTAATGCACAGACAGCTACAACAACACTTAGACATACTCCAAACATGGCTGGAAAAATGGCGAATACAATTAAACCCCAATAAATGTTATTGGATTTATTTCTCTAGAAAACGTAAACCTCCGCCTCCTCTGTACATAAACAACCATGCCCTAAAAGCGGAAAAATCTACTAAATACCTAGGTGTAACGATAGACTCCCACCTAACTTGGAAACTGCACGTAACGAACATAATCAAAAAAGCGTATATAACCATAGGAGCCCTATACCCAATGATAGGAAACGGAAATCTAAGTTATCAAAATAAACTCCTAATTTATAAATCGGTCATCCGCCCGGGAATGCTGTATGCAGCACCCGTATGGGGATATGCCTGTAAAACTACCATAGACTTATTAGAGACAAGACAAAACAAAACCCTAAGGATTATAAGGAAAGCCCCTAGATACTTAAGAAACTCGGTAATTAGGAAAGACTTCAAAATAAAAACTGTTAGAGCCCAAATTAAAAAGCTAGCGCTTAAATTCTACAAAAATTTACCATCTGTCCCAAATGAACTATTATTTAATCTGCATGACTATGATCATCGCAAGGCTAAATCTCGTAAGAGACCCCGTTCGGTACTTAACTTTGATATTCGGTACTAGGAACGTCCCACCTTAATCAGTTGATATTAAATAAAACGCGCGATCTTTGCTTTTCTACAAAACGTCTTAAATCCTAAACTGCTGGGTAACCCTCCGATCTGCATCAACCCCCCAAACTGCTTATACTCTAAATGTGCAACAAACTGCCACACTAGGAGCTAGGTCAAATAATAAAAACAGTAAGTCAAAAACCTCGAATCTCCAACTATGGACCAATGAAATAATGTCACAGTATGAAGATAAGAACCACACCTAGAGATTGGAGATTAAAGGCGCTTCGCGCCTGGTGCTCTGCTCTGGAAGAAACTCTATTCACAACTAGACTGTTCCTCCACCCGGGCCCCATGTCACCTAAATCGTTCATGAAAATAGATCAATAATTTGTAAAATAGGGAAGGGTGCGCGTTCGTTTCATAGGGCGCCCAAAATTTCTGTCAGCGGCTGTGTTCAGATCCATTCAGCTGTACATAAGTACATTTATTGTAAATGCTTTTGTAAGCAGATTTCTGTTTATTGAAGTTTGCCTTATAATATGAAAATTAATTTAAACGTTTTTCACGTACTGCGTAGTGTAATTCAGTCTGTATAATGCTTTCCGAAAAAAATATATTTACTGCTCGATATTTTGTTTTAAAGTAATTTTTTTTTTTCATTTCTTACCCAATTTTAGTTCGACATCTGATAAACCTGCACTACTTTAAGTCTTAAATGTAATGTAACATTGTAACTAACTACATACATGAATCCTGCAATACTATTTACTAATTGTCATTTGTAATTGTAGCAAGAAAACATTAAAAGCAGAATCAAAATAACGGAAATTCATGTTTGCGTGCTTTAAATATGTTGTAGGAAACTTGAAAATAATAGGAACTCGAATTCAACACAAAATAATACTTATGATTAAAATGATTTTAAAAATGCAAGCAAGATAAATTTACAATGAATGAGATGTTTTAAAATCCACCTAATCCAAAGAAAAATATCCAACTCGTGAAATATTTCAAAAGTTACATATGTGCTCAAATATGAATCATAGTTTGAATGAGTTTCAATAGTTATACATATGTAAATAGAAAAAAATGATTTACTTACTTAGAAATGTTTCCATCCGAAATATGATGAAGACAAAAATATCGAATCTCCGTTGTTTAGATCACATAAATAACTAACTAATGAAAATCCTTTTTCTTAAATAGTACATCAAATAACTCCAAATTGAAAACAGTAGGGTAACAACATAGATGCAGCGTGTAAGCATTGTATGATGCGTGGGGAAAGTAGAATGTAGCGTAAAGGAAATGACGTATGGGTATTATGTTTCACATTCGTCCCGCCCATACTTACTGCAAGAACCCCGTTTCAATATACACGGCAGGACGGGTCAATGTGAAATGTAACATTCAAATATCACTTCTTCTTTTACGCTACATCCGTTTTTTTTTTCTTATGCTTTCTTATGTTATTACGCTGAATATAATTTTTTACGAAGTATCAATCAAGTAAGTGTTATCTTTTAATTAAGTATAATAATGCGTATTTCCTTTTAATAGTAATCTAACATCATTTCAAGATTGGTTTATATCAGGGGCGGCAAATAGGGGGCGCGAGGGGGTGCGGTCGCGCCCCCAAATTTTTCCTCGTCGTCTATCGGCTTCTCCCTTTTTTATCGATTCTCCACTGGTCAGTTTTCTCATGCTATGAAGCTTCAAAAGAGCCGACCTTCACAGTGAAGCTTCTCTCTTTCGGCTGGAACGAATCCTTTTCAGCTTGAAAAGATTGGAGGTGATACTACCTTTTTCACTTGAAAATTTCAAGTGCCCGATTAAATTTATGTGTAGTTAGTGCATTCTCATCCATTTCTTCTGCTAGAAATGTATTTCAGCTGCTCAATGCATTATATTCTTTCATAGAAACATCCTATAAAAGACATGCTATTTTCGAAAAGATTCTCTCATCAACAAATATTTTTTCTGGAGGCTCTTCAACACTACAATAGCTACGTGATACGAGGTGGTCTTCCAAAGTTAAAGCCGTAAAAGTACTACTTGATAATTTTGAAATGGTGATTTTAACATTGGAAGAATTATCTGAAAATGATTCTCTCAATGGTGGAAGAGCCGAAGCACTTTTAACATCCATGACATCGTTCGAATTTTTGTTCACTTTGTTTGTATTGAACATTGTTTTTGATTAATGCAATACTCTCTCAAAGCATCTTCCGTCATCTGAACTTAATTTTCAGACTGTGCAAGCTTTGACTAAAGCTACTATTGAAACTGTTAATTCTTTTAGCACTGATGCATATTTCAATCAAGTGTGGAGTTTTGTGACAGAACTTTGCGAAAAAAATTCTTATTCTGGACTAAAACTGAAAAGGCGTAAAAAAATTCCAAGCTAATTCGGAGGCGGTGAAAAAAATCCCCATGATGATGTTAAATCATATCACAGAATCAATATTCAATATGAAATTATAGATTCAGTATCTAATGAAATTGAGACAAGATTTAATGAGAACAATATATCTGTTTTATTTCCCTTAGTTCAGTATTATCCGGATCAGATGTCGAAAACGAAAAAGAAAATGTTTCAACCCTGTGCAAAGTATATAAGTTCCAGAAAGAGGAATTGTTATGTGAATTGCGACTGTTTTAATCAATGGTGAAAAATGAAAACATAGACCATCCCAATTTTAAAAGTCGCCTGGATTATTTTAAAGAGCGGAATTAAAAAAATGTGTTTCATGTCATAACATTATTAGTTAAATTGTTTTTGACTGTGCCAATCAGCTTAGACAGTTGTGAAAGGTCTTTTTCGTATCTCAGGCTGAAAAATTATTTTCGCAGCACAACGGGACAAGAAAGACTTTCATCTTTAACTGTTTTAGCTATGCAACAAGATATACTACTGGATTATGATGATATTGTAACAAATTTTTCTCTTCTTCCAGACTCTAAGAACCGGCGTTTAAAACGTCAATAAAAGGTAAATAAATATAGATATTTGTATTTAGAAAAATTATGTTAACAGCAATTATGTTAACACAATTATGTACAAAAATTATGTTAACAACAATTATTTTTCTCAACATCAGTTCAATTTTGTGATCCCCCTTCCACCACCCCCACCCCATTAACAAACATTTTATTTATTCCATATTGTGCATTTTCATACATACAAATCTCGCACCCCCAAATGAAATGCTGAAATGCCGCCCCTGGTTTATATCAACTTCAAGTATTATTTACGAAAATATCAAATTCTTATAGTATTTCTTATCGTACTGGAACAGTCCTCATTACTCCCGCCTGCCGTACCCACGCTCCTAATGTTCCTTCCTTGAACAAAGTGGCAATTCTTCACGCGCTGGCATAATGATGACCTAGCATAATCGTCATTCGCTAATCGCCATCCGCTAATCGCTATCAATCGTCACTTCTCTAATCTTCCCTCACAGCTGTCAATGTACCGCCCCCCCCCCTCCTTACTTTCACGTGCGTCCTCCCCCTACTCGAGCAAAAAAAATTAATAGTAAATTTTGTAAAATTACAAAGGGACGTAAATTTTACAATTTTGTAATTGTTTTTTTCGTCTTACTTTATTATTGAGTTCGTTATCTTAGTTTTTTAATTCTTCGCTAGAGGCGCTGCAATATTTTCTATTCGTTCGGACATGGTCTCTTTACTATAGATAGACCTAATATGTACACTCATGGACCCTTACTTCCATAGACCCTTACCCAGTTCTGGGGTCCTGTACAGTGTTTCTTTCAGGCATACCTCCGGGGGGACATTTTATGTTAACATAGTTTCTATTTATGTGACACAGCTTTTAAATATATTTATATAGGGCAAATATAAAACTTGCCCTCCCTAAAATTTCATTCGACCCCCCCCCCCCCCGGCCAAAAAGTCCTGAAAGAAACACTGGTCTTGTACGTATTCATTCACTTCTCAATCCCTAATAGTCATTCCCAATATATCGGAGCATCGGCAACGAAACTATTAATTATAAAATCGTTTATTATCGATATATAGCTCTCGTAAGTGCACTCTCTGCACTTAAGAGTACTTACATATTGATTAGCAAAACGATGAAAAGAATATATGTGAACCAAAAAGTCAAATGTGAACCAAAAAGCCATTGAACTCGTCAAGGATACGTGCAGTAAGTATAAAAAGGGCGCTTTTTCCTAAAAGGCTTTTATACATTAAAAAAAAAAAATCCCCAAAATAGAAAGTTAATTTTACTCTAGCAAGTGCCATAAAAGAAATGGCAAAAGGTCTCTCGATTTGTTCCATTTGAGATTCGATGCATTAGCGTCATTAACTGAAATTGGTCTTGCTTCGGTACAGGCCACGGTGTTATATAGATTTTTACGTTCTAGTACAAAGTGAAAAAATTGCTTGTCCGAAAAACTTCGAATTTGAGAATTTGAGGGATGAGTACTGTTAAAACGCATCCTCAGGAATCGTGGGTGTGCGTCCGGGATACAAGAATGAGTCCAAATTTCTGGATAACTAACACATTTATTCACAAGCAGAACGTGAACAGGAACAATATACAGTAAAACAGCACTTAATAAATGCACCACTAATTTCACAAAACAACAAATATTATTCGTGAAAGATTGCCGTATTTTTTTTTCACAAAATAGCCGCTACTATTCTCAAAACATTGACGTAAGCCATAGTTCAATGTAACTCGTATCTCATCAACTGCTCTCCAACTGAGTGGTGACTCCTTTTATAGACTCTCTGTAGAAAGGCCTAGAAATCTCTCATATCTCGTTGAATATTCATTATTTCGAGGTGTTTCTCGAACCTTCAAAAAGTCGCAAAATTATCAAATATGACAACCCCTCCGAACTTTATCATCTGGCAACCCTAGATTCATGACATAGGAAAGTATGCCTGTACGGGTCTTTTTTAACCTTCTGGTTTTCAAAAGTGACTCCAGTGAAAGAATTTAACATGTTCGTAACGGTATGAGGAGTGGGGAGGGGTGTTGTTGAGTCCCAGACCGTCCGACTTACCAGAAAGGTGTAAGGTAACTATTTGGGCGGCCGAGAAGTGCTACCCAATTTAGACCGGAACACAGTGGGGGAGGCGTCCACAGGGACCGTACCCTCCCTCCCCTACCACCAACCTCTCGGAAGGACTTACGGACCCACATGTTTAACGTGATCGTACTTCGCGTGAACACGACGGCAGTTTTGGCAGTGGCGGGAATCGAACCTGGCCTACCGAGTGCAATTCCCGCGCGCTAACCACTGAGCTCCCGCGCCCCCGAGGAGTGGCGGGGTATGAAAACTGTGATACACATACAGCAATGATTCTTAAATTAAAGGTCGTGACCCAAAAGTGGGTCACCGTGGCTTTGGAGATGGGTCACCGCACCATAGCTACCACAGAAAAACTAAAACATAGCTGCTTTCCAGGAAGAACTTGTAGTACAAAAAGATGAAATTTTGCGTCAGTTTCCAAACAGAGTCTCTATGTTCGTTTTGGATGCAATTAAAAAAAGAAATGGCTATACTAGAGGGGAGGAGATTAAATTTTTATGAGGCAAACTAAAAACCTTTAATAACTCGATAGAAAATGTTTTACAATATGCATCAAATTTAAAACATTTCTTACTTCCCCTACAATATACGGTAATGTATAGGGAAAGTATTAGAATCGTGTCGAAAATCGCAACTCGAGTTTTCGACGGATCTACACGTTTCGGGACTTCTAAAACACGAATAATCTATTTTTTGCGTAACGTTTGTGTGTGTGTCTGTATTCACTTTAACTCAGTCAACTGATTGACTGAATTTCATAAAATTTGATAGGTAAGGATGACCCTGGTGCTGATTAGATATTGGTACGATTCATTATAAAAGAACCTTCCTTTTTATTTGCGAAATAGCCCGAAAAAATCGCATGTATCCACTCTATTTAAAAAAAAAATAAATTTACCAAATTTCACAAAATGTAGTAGATAAGTCACTTGTCGATTACCCTGGTGTTGACCAGATTTTAGTACAATTCGGAAAAAGAGAACCTGTCTTTTTCAAGAAATGACCCACTAAAATCTTCAAAATCTAAAATGAAAAACTACCTATACTCAAATGTACCAGTTAAATGCTTCTTTTATACGCAATTTTGGACAATGAAAAGAATAAAATCCACACCATTAATCTAGGACAAGCCGCTCTAGAGACAGTTTCGTCTTTTCGCATTTTTCTCACGTCGTCTTTGAAATACGTCCATAGTCGCCATATGAAAACGAAAATTGAATTAAAACTGCAATTCTACGCTACATTGAATTAAAACTACAATTCTACGCTACATTGAATTAAAACTACAATTCTACGCTACATTGAATTAAAACTACAATTGCATTGAAACTACAAATCTACACGTTTCGAGACTTCTAGAATACGAAAAAGCTATTTTTAGCGTGACGTCTGTGTGTGTGTCTATACAATGTATGTATCCACTTTAACTCAAAAACTAATGGACCTGTGGCGATTGAGCGTCGCCAGGTCCTGAACCAGAGACCTAGTGCTTACAAGACCGACATTATAATCACTGAGCAAAAGCTAGCTCCTCCTCCGTTCTTATAATTCGGGTACAGGTTCCAAGCATCTTTGGTCAGTTGTCTTTGCTGCCGCAGACCGAATTTCATAAAATTTGGTAGGTAAGACTCTTGGATGCGAACGTGGTGCTGATTAGTTTTTAGTACAATTCGGAAGAAAAGATCCCGCATTTTTTTGCGAAATGGCCCGCAAAAATCTCATGTATTCACTCTAGCTGAAATACAAATTCACTAAATTTCACAAAATTCGGTAGATAAATCACATGCGGGATACTCTGCTGATTAGATTTTGGTACGATTCGTAAAAGAACAACCTGCCTTTTTTTTACAAAATGGCCCGCAAAAATCGTCAACATCTAAAAAAAGACTACGTATGTTCAAATGCATCAATTAAATGCTTGTTTAATACATAATTTTTGACGAGGAAAAGAATAAGAACAACTCTATTACTCTAGGACTAACCGTTCTCGAGATATTTGAAAATTTTCGCATTTTTTTATGCCGCCTTTGGAAAAAAGTCCAATTACCAAAGCAGAAATTGAATTAAAAATGCAAATTTAGTGTCATTTTGTGCAATTAAATTCAATTTAAGGAGTTCTTAAAGAAATAAAAAAAAAATGAATTTGAGTCTGCAGGAAAAGTCATGTGCTGCCCACAACAGATTTTTTGTTATTGCTGTCCTGTTACGTGACATATTCATGAAACGCTGTAATCAAGTCCAGTAGTTGATTTGCGATCGTGGAAAAAACAAGAAAGATCAATCATGCTTAATGCATTGATTATGAAACGCTTTCCAACTTCAATGCAATTTTATTTAAACATCTCTAAAATGCAATACATTCCTCGGTAATATTTTAAAACTTTTCACAATACTACATTAATTTATTATATTTGAAAACTTAAACCTTCATCGAAAAAAATGAACTTCATTCAAATCACGGCATTGAAATATAAATTGCCTGGTTTAAACATCTATAAAATGCGATACATTCCTCGGTAATACTTTTAAAATTACCATAATACTACGATAATTTATTATATTTGAAAACTTAATCGAAAACAACTGACATTCATTCAAATGACGTCATAGAAAAAATAACACGTCTGGCTCTCTCTATAAAAGCAGCATTTCATTCATAACATTTTCCAATTCATCACAGTACTATAAAATAATTTATTTTATTTAAAAACTTAAAGACCATGGAGCTACAAGTAATTAAACTCTATGCTTAAAACTTCATCGAAAAATATCGTCCTTCTCTGTGTAAAATCAATGAATATTTCATTCATATCTGCTATGCTGACTCCATGAGCTAAATAATTTTGCGTTAAAGAAATACAATTCTTATACAACTCATCCTACATATTTTGCTGTTTACATTTTACATAAGTGAAAAATAGGCTTCGTTATAGAAATAATCAAATTTGGATGATCATTTAAACTCAAATATATTGTAATTGCGTTGTTTCAGTATGTAGATGCACAGAATTGAAGCAAAAATAAAGCGGATTTATCACGGATACAACACTCAATATGAATTAAAAAGAACTTTAAAAATCGCGATTTTGAGACAAGATGGATGCCATATATCATTTTGAAGTGGATCACGTGATCTTTTCATATCATGGTCACGTGATCGCTTCATATAAGAGGTGTAATTATTATTTTAATTTTCATTTAAAAAACTACTGAATATATTTTGCTGAAATCTTTTTTATATATTTTATAGAATAATTTGAATATTACCTAAAATTTTCGAAGCAATTTGTAAATTTTAAATCCGCTTAGAAAATGTTTGAAAAATTAGCTTCCATGGGGTTCAATGTATTTCATTTTTTCAACCCTGGTTCAATCCAAAACTAATTAGATGATATTATATTCATTTATATTCCTATAGGTTCCACAGACCGTCTGAACAACATACTAAATTTTCATTTTGATAAAGTCATTTTTACGACAGTTATCGTGCTAACGGACAGACAGACAGAATGAACAAAGTCAAAAACACTTTTCAACTTTGTTGTAAAGTGTTAAAAAAGGATTTCGAATCCCTGACGTTACAGCTATAACATGTTATGTGTAGGTACATTATGTAAGTAACTAAAACTAATAGCATTTTAATAATTATCAGGATTCGAACTCAAATAATTCGAAATTTTAGATTTTCGAAACGTTATTTCTTGTAGTGAAACCTAATTCTAGGAACAATGGTGGTAGAGTATCCTACAAGGACCTCAAGGCAGGGGTCAGAGTACCCAGGAGAGGATGTAAGCCTCCCTTTAAACTTCTAGCGAAAAGATCAAAGAATAAGGAAAATATGGTTCATAAAAGGATAGAATTTCAATCTAAGTTGTGCTTGAGGGGGGGGGGGGTCGAACCCGTCCCCAAGTCTCCAGAAAGGAAGAAACTGGGGCCCCCTTGGGCGGTAGAGTATCACTGTTAATAATTCTGTAACCTTTGCTGATATTTTTTTTTTCAGCTCCTTTGTTGATAAATTCAACAAACTAATAAGATAAGCCAGAATTACAGGCGTTCATAAAAATTCCAGCTTCATTTCTGAAATATTTCTGTGTTTATATATATATACAGGGTGTCCCAAAAACATTGGCCTCGGCTTTTATTCCTTAAATATTGATCTTAGACATATATAATAAATTACAAAGTTGCGTAGAAAAAGGTACAGAATTTTATGAAATCAATAAAAAATTTTCAGGGGATTAAATTTGAAGTAATACAAAATTTAAATTTTTATACGGTCCCCGTACAAAAACATTTCCAATGAGTAAAATGTGCCCCATTCACTAATAAGGTGATGTGCAAAATTTTAGCATTTTATCATAAAAAGTCCCAGAGATATGTTTAAATAAAGTTGGTGAGGGATTAAGCACAAATTAAAATGTAAACGTTTACAGCAAGAGTGCAAATGACGCAACGCAGAAATGCATCATAGGCAAATAATATCTACCTCTTATCTTTAATGGATCTTTTTCATAGATGGGGGGGGGGGGGACTTTTACATGCTGACTGAGTTAATGTTTGAAAATTTGGTCCCTGCAGCCGTCTATCAGCCAAACTTTTATTGCCGGCGCAGTTACATTTTTATTGATCAGAAAAACGTTCAGCAAAGTAAAAAAACGGCGGGCCTAAATAAGAGCCAAGAAGTGAACGAACTGATTATAGGTTCAAGCAGAATATATAAAAATGGGTTTTCCCACAGGATTAAACAGAAATATCAAAATCCCAAAATAGAAAATTTCTTTTTTTGAACTCCACTATTAAAGAAACTCCACTATTAAAGAAACTCCACTATTAAAGAAACTCCACTATTAAAGAAACTCCACTATTAAAGAAACTCCACCATTAAAGAAACTCCACTATTAAAGAAACTCCACTATTAAAGAAACTCCACTATTAAAGAAACTCCACTATTAAAGAAACTCCACTATTAAAGAAACTCCACTATTAAAGAAACTCCACTATTAAAGAAACTCCACTATTAAAGAAACTCCACTATTAAAGAAACTCCACTATTAAAGAAACTCCACTATTAAAGAAACTCCACTATTAAAGAAACTCCACTATTAAAGAAACTCCACTATTAAAGAAACTCCACTATTAAAGAAACTCCACTATTAAAGAAACTCCACTATTAAAGAAACTCCACTATTAAAGAAACTCCACTATTAAAGAAACTGTATTATGTGTGCCACTTTGTAGTAGTTTTATTTTTGGAAATCTGTATTCGTTTCAATGCAGGTTATAGAAATGCTTGTTCCTTAGTCACAGCAGCATGAAAGTGCACTCAAAATATCCACCAGTTTCGTTGGTAGAAAGTAGCCTCCTTCTTCAGAATAAGAGGGATCAACCACTCTCATGAACGTATAAGTGTAAATTAGATGTTCTAACCAGTGTCAGACGGTAATTGGCAGATTGTGTATAATGTAATATTGCATTGCGTAGATTAATGTAGGACTAACTGCGGTGTCCGCAGCTAGCGGTCAGTATTTTATCAGTTAGGTTTTTTTTAAACAAATGAACTGAAAATACGGCTTCGTAGGCAGTATACGTTCTAAATAAGCACCCACAGGGAGCGGTCACTAATTTATAGCGGTCATTTCTTTAGCAATTACTCTCTTTTAACAAATGAACTAAAAAACGCGCTCCCATAAACCCTTAATAACACTTTTAAATCGAAAACCGCTATTTTCACTACGGATTAGTAGAAACAAGTTTTAACCCTAGTTGAAACTTGTTGCAATATATATATATTTATACCACTAGGATATATATATATTGGCAACAGTGGATCTTTTCTTTTATCCTTTGCGAATGGCAACACTGGTCTTTTCATTCTGGTTTCCAATGGTTGGGACATATGCAGAGTTTTTTCCCAGGTATTCTTGTTTCCTTTATTTTTCCATCTTTATGTATGTTGTCCAAGTAGAAAAAGTTTATAAATATAATCTATCTATTTATTCAGAAACATAATATTTTGTGTTCATTTTGACAAAATACTTGAAACTGACGAAGAGTTTTGTCGAAATGAACAAATCAATTGTTTAGGTCTAGTCCTTGGTCACGTGTATAGCATTAATGCTTGGATTTTATTTGTTTTCCTATTATCAATTCCATACCATTTATATTTGTTGATTATCTTTAGCTTGATGACTCGAAATTTGCATTTTTTTTTCCCATTTGATTGAAGATTCGCTATTTAATACTTCTTTTTATTTCGTAGGTTTTATATAAAGTTAGGATTTTTGAGTTGCAACTTCTATCTATTCTATCATTGGACTTTCAAATTATTATTATAATATATATATATATATATATATATATATATATATATATATATATATATATATATATATATATATATATATATATATCAACGGCGGATCCAGGGGGGGGGTCATGGGGGTCATGACACCCCCCTGAGCTGGTTCCAGGACTTAGGTGGACCACTAATTGAACATAATGATTTTATTTATATATTTTGTCACCATACAGATTTTATGTAACTACATACCTTCAATATTTAATTAATTTAATATAATATAATAACTTTGTATGATGGCAAACGTTTGGGAAGGAACGCATCGAAAATTTGAATTTTACCGCGCCACACTTGCGCGCGCTTGTCGACTACGTAACGTCTAGCTAGACCTAACCTCAATCGGAATCGGAACGACGAAACTTCAACATATAACATAGTTCTAAGTTAAAAAACTAAAATTTCTTTCTACCTATAATGTGTTTATAAGTGTACCTTTATAAGTATTCTTAAAAACTGTTGCTGCAAATTCATTAATTACAAGAAATGGTAAGTAATCAGTTTCTCATTATTCCAGTGCGTGTGTTTTAACTTAAATGTTATTGTTGTTAATGCTCATAAAGCACCTCATAGGTAGATATGTAGGTACCTACTTACTGAAAGAGTGCTGCGTGACTTATGTACCTACGTATATATTTTTTTTAGACGAGGGAGATTGAAGAGCATTAAGCTTACTGACCTAACCTAAAATCTTAGATAAATTCACACAGTGAAATCAAGTGTATCGTCGTCGTGACCACACTGATTTTAATGCTCTTTAAAAATAAAATAAGAGAGCAACCAACAGAATGAATATAGCATGATGCATAAACTTAAAAATAATCTTGGTTAAAGTTTTTAAAAGCACCTAGCGAAAACTTCGATGCAAACTATTGCGCGACACAAAAACATTGCGCTTCATTAACAGGCATGCATTTACAACAAGTAAATAGTAATCTACCTACCTACTACTTTTTACTTTATTTGTATATTACAGATTTTTAAAAACTATAAAATATTAGAGAACCTGAAATTGTTTTGCTTGTTTAACACTATACTTACCTAAAGGGGCCTAAACTTATGTAAGGTCTTTATGGAAAATGCAGTGGACTGTAAAACTACCTATATTATTATGTTTTTATGTACTTATAACTCATATGTTTACAAAAGTTTGTTGTCTGATGTGGGGTGTGAAATTTGCATGGTGAAATTTGCATGGTTTTGCTTGCAGGGTGATTCTAAGGGAAAAGGAGATGGTAGTGGTGGATTGAAACGTTCATTAAAAAAAAATAGATTCATTTTTCCCAAAGAAACCAAGGCTTGAGATTGCTCACTCGAAAAATTCACCTACAACAACTACAGATGAAAATAATTGCATTGCCGATGCTTCTGCTTCTACAGCTACATTGCCTACATTAACCATAGATGAAGAAAAAACATGCTCTCCTGTTACTAACGATATTCAGCCTACAATATGTACATCGACTTCTGATTCTGATCAGATAAAGACTTCACTTTCTCAACCAACGTTTGCTTCAGATATTGCTTGTTATATAGGGGAAAATATAGATGATTCAACTAAAGCTATGTTGCTTGAAAAGCATTGGCATCCTCCCCCTAATTATACTTTCCCGCATTGTGTTGTTAATAAAAAAGGAAAACAAACAAAAAAATATGCTCAGAAGTCTCACCTTGACAAGTTTCACTGGCTTGTTTTGTCGCATAAAGACCAGGGTCTTTACTGCAAGTACTGTTCTTTGTTTGTCGTAGCTCCTGGAGGTGGTATACAGACAAAAACACCTTTATGTCGACTCGTAAAAGAACCATTAAAAGCTTTCGATAATTTGCTAGGTGAAAATGGTGTTCTGCTAACACACCAGCGAAACAAATACCACGAATTAGCTGTCGAAGCAGGGAAGAACTTTTTATTGACTTTTCATAAACCGGAAATTAACATAATAAACCAAGTAAATAGTCAAAGACTGAAACAAATAAATGAAAATAGAGAACGTTTGCGACCAATCGTAAAAACTATAATATTTTGTGGCCATCAAAATATATCGTTACGTGGCCATCGCGACGATGGTAAATTGCTGAACTATGACAGCGTAGTAGCCGATGAAGGGAATTTTAGAGCCCTTTTAAAATTCCGTATTGATTCTGGCGATATTGCATTGCAGCAACATTTAGAATCTTCAAAATCCAACGCCACGTACATCAGCAAGAATGTACAAAATGAGTTGATAGATGTTTGCGCAGAAATCATCCAGGAAAATATTTTACAGAATGTGCGGGAAGCTAAATATTTTTCAATTTTGTTCGATGAAACAACAGATATATCACATATCTCACAGCTGAGCCTATCATTCCGATATTTGCATGATGGTATTATTAAGGAACATTTTGTGACTTTTTGTGATACCTACGATGCTCTTAGACGTGAAGACAACAATTCAGGTGACATAGAGCCTCGATTGACAGGTGTAGCATTGGCGAAAATCGTTGAAAATCTGTGTACCCAATTTAACTTAGATTTATCTTGGTGTGTGGGTATTGGAACTGACAGCTGCTCGGTTATGGCATCAGATACAAAAGGTGCAGTGCAAGAATTGATGAAAATAGCCATTCATGCTAAACGTTGCCCGTGCAACAACCATGTGCTCAATAACTCATTGGCAAGATCATCCAAAGTAGTTTCCTGTCGCAATACATCTGGCACAACGAGAAAAGTTGTGGCATTTGCCAATGCATCCGCTAAGAGGCATGAAATTTTTAAAATAGAACTCGGAGCTGCCATGCAAGGTATTTGTGAGACACGTTGGGTAGAGAGGCATGATGGGCATCTTCAATTTCAAGGAGACAACTTAGTCAAAATTTGTAGCGCTCTGGAGAAGATTTCTGCTTGGCAAGACAATAAAACTGCCAATGATGCGCATTGCTTGCTGCAAACATTGCGCAGTTCTCACTTTATTATATCCTCCATCTGTTTAAGTGATGTATTAGGTGGGTACTTCCCTAAATTATTTTATTTCTTATTGTTTGGCAAATGAACTTATACGAGTATACTAAACCTACTTTAAAATTATGTTGTTGTTTTGTTAATATTTTATGCTACGAGTACATACCGTTTATATTAAGTTATAAATTCTTAGTTTATGCACTACAGTCACTTACTTTTTATTTTTCAGGTACTACTGTATCTTTAAGCAGAATACTGCAATCGAACTCAATTGATTTAAAAAAAGCTACGGACGCTATTAATGATACTTTAAGTGTTTTACAAAATAAAAGAGAAAATGTGGACGTAATCTACCGACAGCTTTTTGAAGAGGCTAAAGAAGTAGCTGAGCAGCTAGATGTAGAAATTAAATGCCCCAGAATAGTATCAAAACAAATACATAGGGCCAATAACCAAACTGCTCAATCTGCTGAAGAGTATTTCCGCAGAGCTATATACATCCCTCTTCTAGATTCAATAATAAGTGATCTCCAGGACCGCCTGTCTCCTGATGTACTTAATTTGTTTCAGCTAAGCGTTTTCATGCCAAAAAGCGAATATAGTAATGAAAACTGTGAAACAACTAGCTACCGACTATACATTATTACTAGATAACACTCCAGTTTCTGTCATTGTAAATGAATATCGGCTGTGGATGGTGAAGTGGCAGGCGTGGCAGCGGAGGCAGGACATACCGCAGTCGATTTCTGATCTTATTTTAAATTGTGACATCGATATGTATCCTAATATAAGAAAATTTTTATGTATTATGGCTACACTACCTGTCAGTGTAGCGACAGCAGAAAGGTCTTTCTCTACGTTGCGCAGAATTAAATCGTGGCTAAGATCTTCAATGGTTGAAGATCGCCTAACCGGACTGGCACTTCTCCACGTTCATAAAAACGTACCCATTGACGTAAATGACGTAATAACGCGTTTCGGGAGAAGACGTAAAAGAAAATTTGATTTTGTTATTTAAATATATGTATTTTGTCTGTTTCTATTTTGTTTGTTGGAAACCCTTGTCGTACCACCTCTTCACTTTTGCGGAGTTTTGCGTCATACCCCTCGACATACCTCTAGCTGTTATGACAAATCATTCACCACGGTTATGGAATATAAATAGGCTGCCTCATTCCGTGCGTGATAGTGCTTCTCTGGATGTCTTCAAGAGAAGATGGCAATATGTACGTGTATATGTACAAGTTATTATGTGTTAAGTTTTTCAAGTGTACAATAAAGAATAAATATTTTTAAGTACAGTACTTACGTACATTAATAAAATACCTACTTTTTACTTGTATCTATTGTTATCAAAATTAAATTATAAGTTCTTGACTTGACCACGACTATGTGACCCCCTCCTGGCGCCAAAGCTGGATCCGCCCTTGATATATATATATATATATATATATATATATATAATATAATACAAAAGTAATCAGATGAAGAAAACGTAAGCATACATAAGTATGAAAAAAGGCTTAACGTAGATGGCGCAATGCTGCACAAGTACGTAAAGCAGTTATATAGCAAATAAAAGTATGAAGGAAAAAATGGGAATCAAGCCAACGGGAAAGCATAAATGGCCGAGGGGGATTGTGACCCTTCGTTCCCGGTTATAGCATGCTATTACACCTAGGTAACACTCCCGGAACCAAATACTTTGCCGAAACTTGACCTCCGAAATGGTGTCGAACACAAGACACTGACCGTGGAAGTGAGTACAAAACTCAAGAATCGAAGAAAAGTCCGAAGTACAAAACCGAAGTAAAACACATAATGAAGAAAGCCAAGAGTCGTTAACAAAGGAGAGTGCAATCCATATATAGCATTATACTACCACTAGGGTGCGCTATCAGCAAGTTCCGTGTAGGTGAATCGTACAGTTACCATCATAGGTGTGTACAAGTTATATCCTTAAAATAAGCGTTTTTTACACGGCTTAAAATAAGCGTTTTGCGCGGTACCCAGGAGTTATCCAATCAAAGATAAATAATGCATGTGGGAAAATATTACGTGGTATATTTGAAATTATTAATAATATTATTTACAAATACTTCCGGATATTGGTAATTTTGACAAATGCGTTTAAGATTATTGATGTGGAGAAAGTGAAACCGAGGATCAGAAAGTCGATGTATTCGAAATAGCTGGTTTAAAATGATGTTTCTAAACAATTGAATAGAATTACAAGATTGGTATGATAGCAGCTTTATGATAGTGAAGTTGTAAGAATCTTTTTTATCATATAGATTGGTGATTACATGATTATGGAGGGTATCTATATTTAGGTCTAAAAAGTTTACAGTTTGACTAGCGCTAGGCTCATTAGGAATTAATTCTAGGTTAGATGGGTAAAAATCAATATTAATTAGTTCGGAATCATCAATGATAATACAAATTAAGTCGTCAACATATCTATATATGATATATGAATTAGAGTTAAAATGACATTCATAAAAATAAAGATATAAGTTAGCGAGTATACTACTACTACAGCCACCTTGTGGTACACCAGATGTTTGTAAATAAATGTTATCACCTTGGATAATATAATTGTTGTATAACACAAAGTGCAAGAGCATAGGAAAGTTTTTGACATTAAATGCAACATTATTGGAAGATAGATAGTCATGATAAAGAGAGATAATAACTTTATATATATCTTTAATGACAATATTATTAAATAGGTCTTTAAAATCAAAGGTATGGAAACCAAGAATGTGTGGAAGCTTGCTAAGGTGATTTACTAAATCAAAACTATTGTTTAAAATGAAATATCCTGAATTCCTAAATTTAAGAGATTCATTAATTCTATTTAAACAGTTAAGCAAAAACTTACTAGCTGTAGTGGTAAAGGTATTATGTCCACAAGTGACTGTTCTAAAACTGGGAGGTGATTTATGGAATTTAGGAACCAAAGTAACATAAGGAAATTAAAAAAACTTACAATTAATATTTAATTGTGTATATAATTTTAGCATTTTAGTTTTGATTTTGATTGACAGATTATTAATGGGTTTAAAAATTTGTTTATTTTTTAAGTAATTCTGTAACAGAGAAACATAATATTTTTTACAAATGATGGCATAATTATTAGAAGCTTTATCTGCATAAGTTATGACAAAATGTTGTTGTAGTTCTTTAATAGCAGATAGGAGTTGTTTATAAGGATACCTAGGCTTCGTTAATTTAATGTTTATAATAACATTTTTAAGTAGATGTAAGGTAGTATACTTCCATAGACGGAATGCTTCAATAGGAATGGAATGTGAACAAGCAAGTTGATATATGAATTTATCAAAATCAAAAGATATAGACTGAAGAAGTTGTTTAGGGTGATGGCAGAATGGAATGCGAAATTTAGACCCTTTATTCATAATATCCCTAAGTATATCATCCTGAACTATACTGAGATCCCCAGTAATAATGTGTCCATGAGAGGAGTTGACATAAGGGGCAAGATTTTTATTGCTGCATACACATGATGTAAGGTCATCGGAGTTTAATGTCTTGGAAACTTCATTATATATATATATATATATATATATATATATATATATATATATATAAATTAAAATAGACCCAACGTTAGGCTTGAGAATAATTCCTATATAAATATAGCAGGCACTAAATAGGTATTTAATACCTCTCGTTCCCTGCTCCATATATAAGGTAAACAATTGAAAACTGGATGTTTAGAAAGCCTGGTAATAATATAAGCCAGTAACTACACCTAATAATTAAATTAATATTTAAAAATTTTTATAAATCATATATGTAATACAAGTACTAAACCTCTTGTTCCCTGCATTAGCATACATGGTGTAAGTGCATATATATATATATATATATACAGGGGGATTCAAATCGATGAGGCAGAACATTAAAGGGTGATAGAACACCCCCTAAAAAAGCACTTTTCGTCATACAAGACATGGTCGTAACTCAAACGTTTAAGCACTAGGGGTTAAAACGTACTGTTGCATGAAATGATGGAACATAAGAATGACGGAGGAGGTTTGAAAAGGTGAGGAAATTACAGAACACATTTTAACGATGAGCAACTTGCAGAAACTACTCAAAACAAGAAATCGAAGGAATTACAAAACAAATCGTAATGGATAACTTACAGAAACTGCTCAGGACAGCAACCGCCAACATGTATGCAGGCCTCATACCTGCGACGCAGTGATCGTCGCACATTAGCGAAAACACCAGGCATTTATCGTACAGCAGCAACAGAAATTCTGGCAACAAGGTCCTCAACAGAATCGACAGGGATATCGTAGGCTCTCATATGGACCCATGGGATATCGTATGGGGCTCTCATATGGACCCATAGGAAAAAGTATAAACATTAGAGATCGGGCGATTGTGCCGACCAAATGGTGGGACCACCCGTCACCCCCGATAGAAGAGGCTGAACTACTGCCCCCCTCTGCACCTCGAAATGTAAGAGCTGTAGGCCCAAATCTGACCTTCGAATTCCCCCGTTTCAACTTTTCTGGAAAGTGCTCCCCTAGTTGAGTAGCCTACACAAAGAAGTATCTTATGTGCAGTGCAGTGCAGTACGTGGGCTCGAGCTCGTGGGTGCATAAGGTTTTTTTAATCGTATTTTTGAATGTCTAATATGTTAGTTCATGAATTAATAAACATTTTGACCTGCATACCTTCGACTACATACCTTTTAACATTGGATTACTAATTACCTTATTACCCTAATGTTAGATACTGAAAATGCTATTTAGAAGTAAGTGCTTACCATTTTTTGCTTATTATCATGTTATTTAAAATTACTTAGAATTTTAAATATATGGCAATCAAATTATTGCTATTCAATTAAAGCTAACTGGATTCTAAATTGTTTTGTTGCTAATTATAACGTCAACAAATCTTTTAGAGTTTTCTTAGTTTGTTTTAAAATTTTATTGTTGTCATATTAATTAAGAAAACTGCCTAGGCACTTGTAAAATTAAGCTTTGTTAGGTAATTGTGAAGTATTTAAAATCATTCAATGTTTAAAATGTATATTTTATCAAGTAAGCTTGTGTCATTCATTGCATTTACCTAGTGTACTTAATATGTTGTCATAAATTATTCAGTTTCCTGCAAATATTTTAAAATTACTTTAATAATGTTGTTAGTTGTGTGATATTTTATAATAGACTAGCAGTATGTCCGTTCTTCGTACTGATTATATAATACAAGAAACTTAAAATTCAGAATTTGATGAAGTTTCGAGTCTCTATTTTTGAAATTTTATAATAATTCTAATGAAAAGAAAATAGGTGAGCTCTACCGTGTTGAGATAATAAACAGACAGATAGATGTACAACATACAATTTTATATATACTGTTAATAGCAGATAAACCCGACATTGTCCATGATTTAAAATATGTGCAAATTACTGCAGTATTCTAAATGACATTCTTATTCAAAACATTCTATTAAAATATTTCATTTAATTCTCCCTTCACTTAATTCTTCTAAATTTAATGATCCTTTCTGTGTTTTCTATACAAAATTCTCTTCAAGCAGTTCTGAAGAATAAAACATCCTCGTTTAAAAACAAATTATAAAATATATATGAAATTGGACCAATATAGACTAAAATAAAAGCGCTAAAATGGTATAAAAATGGTTATAAAATTTTCTTTTATATCGATTTCTTTATTATTTAAATCTTAAAAAATTTAATAATCGTCTGTCTAATAAACACATTTGATTTAATTGCGTTGCTAAGCATCATGATATAATTTTCTTAATAAATTTGCGGAAAATATATCATCATCAGAATTCTATTTTTATGGAAGGTTTATTTGTGAGATTTTTATTCATATCTCTACAATCCCTGGTTCTAGAAATTCGAAACATGGACTAAATTTTAAGTGGGGCTATTTCAAGGATACCCACAGAATTTTCATGAAATTCGATGCAGCAGTTCTACCGTGGTGATGAGATAGATAAACACACAGACAGATAAATGTATTTTCAATTTTATTTATATATATAAAAAATGTCATTCTTTTTTTAAGATATTGTCAATAGTAAGAAATCGTAGCAATAAAAATGCTACACTGAAGTTATGAAAATAAAATAATGTAAAATGTAATATTTCACACACCAAATAACATATTTTTAACCGTTTGATAAATAAGTAATTGCATTTAAAAGATTTAGTATCTTAATATATTGCATGCATATTTTTTATTATTTGTTATGGCATTCTGAAATTTTAAAAGAATTGGTTAAGAAGTCATTTGTATTTAGGTTATGCACATTTTTGTTTGATGTAGCGAGTTATTATGTTATTGAAAATTGTTAAAATAACTTGGAAAAAAGCAAAGCAACTAACTTACAATTTCAAGTTACTGTATATTTCATTATATTATAGTTAATGTTATTTTAATAATACAAAGCTAATTTAATCTTTCTTACATTTCACTTCAATGGAATTGTAAATGAAATATTAATACCAAAAAGTTCTATTATACAGCTTTATTAAATTTTCAAAGCCCCTGAGGTATTTCAAACTCTATAATTAAGCAAAATTGTTTACAATTTGTTAATGTGTGGTAGTAAAAAAAGGAATATAAGATGTGCTATATTAGAAAACTTGAACTTCTACAAATTATAGTGCATAGGTTAATGAATGACATTCAACTAGTATTTTACCTTAATTCTAAATAATTTTACAATTTATAACAACAAAAAATGAATAAAATAAAATGAAATAAAAATAAATAAGCACGTAAGCATATTAAAAGTTAAAATTTGAGTTTCTTATTAATGATTATCTTATGATATTTAAGGATATAGTATTCAGTAATCATTTTAGTTTCTGCATACTTTATCTGTAAGTACGCATACTTTAGCTGAATGTACTGAAGAATTATTCAAATAAAATGCCTGATTAAGCAATAAATATACAGGGTTCTTTATCAAACTTTTATTAAAACACTAACTGAATGGAATCCTTTTATTTTTGCTCCCACAGTGAATTTGAGTCATTATAAATATTTTATTTTAAGGAAATGTACAGCATTATTAATATTTTAAATCACCCATTTTAATGAACATTATCGAAAATACTTCCAAATTTCATTAATATTATTTGATTTACTGATAAATTATAATTCCTTTACATCGAACAGAGAATTAAAAGGAAAGCAAATAGCAAAAGCTCCGATCGCGATCTGGAAGACCTACTCGCAGTGGGCCTACAAGCCAAGACGTCAAAAGTTAGTGCTCCGGCCTCTGCTTTCGGAGGTGACGGACCACCCTGATCAATCTGTCATCCTGGGAATGCTGCATCCAAGGCGTTTGGTGCAGTCACGCTGAAACGGGGTGGCGCTCCGTCGTGTTTGAACCACATACGGATTTGGGCTTTCCTCGCAGTCCAGTCCGCAGCTCCGTACATGAAATGCCTGCCGACCTTCGCCTGATTTATGAAATAATCCATCCCGTCTGAAATCCGCGGTAGAACTGACGACGAGTACGACAACAGGCGCTTAATCGACGCCTCCTATAGCAGAAGTCCGAGTACCCCCCCCCCCCCCCCTCCTGAAAGTGAACCGCGCTGCGCTCTGTAGGCCCAAATCTGGCCTTCAAATTTCGGCCAACCTTTTTTGGAAAATTCTCCCCAGCAGCCCACACAAAGAAGTAACTCATTAAGTAGCTGGCTAGTGGATGTCAACGGATCTTTTTAGACAATATTCCTTTATCGTGTTTTGAGAGTCTGTAATTTCTTATTTCCATAATTTGATACGGATTTTGCATACCTTATTACTTTATCGTGATACATTACTACATATTGTAGATGCTCCTTAGAAGTAAGTGCTTGCCATTTTTTGTTACTTATCATGTCATTTAAAATTACTTATAATTTTAAATATATGGCATTCAAAATATTTAAATTATATTATTCCTTCTTGTCTAAATTTCTTTCAATTAAAGCTAACTGCATTCTAAATTGTTTTGTTGCTAATTATAACGTCAACAAACTTTTTAAGAGTTTTCTTAGCTAGTTTTAAAATTTTATTGTTGTCACATTAATTAAGAAAACTACCTAGGCACTTGTAAGATTAAGCTTTGTTAAATAATTGTGAAGTATTTAAAATCATTCAATGTTTAAAATGCACTCTTCTATAACATTCACACTTATTTTTGTCAAACGTAAATGTTTCGTGTATACAAATATGGCATATAAATGCAAGTAAATGGAACAATATCGAATGGAACTGTAGCAAGTAAATGGAACATATTGTGGATTAAAATATTTCATATCTTTCTTATTGGTAGGTCATTTCTCTTTTCATAATTAAGTAATTAGATAAAATTAATACTGAATCTCGATTTATATTATTTAGGCCTATCGTAATTATTCATTCCATCCAAACCCGACAGCAATGAAATATAAATGACCAATATCAGCAGTGCTTTTTACTTAGTAATCAAGTAATACGCCCAAAAGTTCATTTTTTACCACATTACATGAAAGTATTTAGTTATCGACCATAAAAAAAGTTCGCACAAAAAAAAAAAAAATTGGCACAGACGAGTTAACATGAGGGGAAAAAAAATCATCAGCTCTGAAATATTGACGGACTTCGACGTTCGTGCGAAAAAGTTTGAAAAGAAAAAATGAAGAAAAAAACAAGACACGATTAGCTGATTAATAACTAAAAATAACTTTGGTATCAATGTTGAGAATACTGTTTATAAAATCAGCAGAAAACGTTAAAGAAAAATTCTAAAAGTGACTTTGCTTATAAGCATAATCTGTATATTGTTATCTCATTTCATGCATTACAAGGTGTACGTCTAAATTTAAGAAGCCGTTTATTTATTTATTTATATATATATATATATGACAAACTATTAGAGATATTCCAGTTATATCCCCTTCCCCTGGCTGTTTTTTTTCCTATTCAAATTTATCTTTAAATGTGCAAACAGCCAATAATACATCATGTGAGATATTACCTTTAGTAATTTTCCAATTAATCTTAAATTTAATAATACATTTCATTTATCATTAATTTAACACAGCCATTTCTCATTAATACCATAATAATACCATGCAGATAATAATACTCAAATTTCTCAATAATATAGAATTTAATCACATTTATATATTGTGAACAATATCACTTACATATCAACCCTCTTCTGTTATTTCTCATATAAGGGAATTGTCATTACTATTAATTTTAAATTTAAACTTCAGAAATCATAACTTATCTCCTCCCGATCAATATTTTCCTCCCCACAAACGAAAATGGCCCACTTTAAATTCATTAATTATTTCAGCAATTAAAATCCGTCCTAATACAGAGAACGTCGCCAAAATGTGAAAACTTCCACTTACCTCTTCATCAAAAGCAGGTCAAAGACTTTCCAAAGTGCATTATCGTAACCACAATGAAGTGCATGGGATTCAAAAACGTTCCAAAATGTATCGTTGTAACCATGAAACCACAATTGATTCCATAGGATTCAAAGCCTTTCCAAAGTGCATCGTTGTAACTACGAAACCACAAATGAGTCCATAGGATTCAAAGGCGTTCCAAAGCGCATCGTTGTAACCACGAAATCACAATTGATTCCACAGGATTCAAAGGCTTTCTAGTGCATCGTTGTAACCATGAAACCACAATTGATTGCATAAGATTCAAAGGCTTTCCTAAGTGCATCGTTGTAACCACGAAACCAACAATTGAGTCCATAGGATTCAAAGATGTTCCAAAGTGCATCGTTGTAACCACGAAACCACAATGAAGTACATAAGATTCAAAGGCTTTCCAAAAATGCATCCTTGTAACCACAAAACTATAATGAAGTGCATGGGATTCAAAGGCTTTCCAAAGTGCATGGTCGTAACCACGAAATCACAATTGAGTCCATAGGATTCACGTAGGTATCGTCAT
The DNA here is from genome assembly GCA_951213105.1 of Amaurobius ferox. NCBI lineage: Eukaryota > Metazoa > Arthropoda > Arachnida > Araneae > Amaurobiidae > Amaurobius > Amaurobius ferox. Next base: position 43,199,346 of record OX578152.1, read on the forward strand.
CCAATTTAAATTGCAACCCATCAGGTATTGCTCGCAGACCGCATAACACAAGTCTCCATTGTTTTAGCATGTTCTATTTTACACTGCTGTCGAACTGCTAGTATCAGATTAACTCTTTTTCCATTTTCATCTTCCTCCCCGCGTAATTTTAGGTACTTACGCCCACAGCATTTATTTAAAAGATTAAAAAAATCATGTATTCTTTCAACATTTGATGCATGTGCTGGTTTGTCAAATGTCTAGGATTTAAAGTTACCTAATTCTAATTAACCTATACGAAGAATGGGTATTCTCTGTCAGTTGAAAATATTTCCAATATAACACTAATATTGTCATTACAATACTACGTCTATTTTAGCATTACATTGGAAATATTTCCAATATTTGGAATATATTGACAACCAATACTAGCTAAACATTTGGCATTTGCATATATGCCAATATTGTATATAAATGGCCAGCCATAAAATTGACATATTATTGCTAAAATATCTACATTTTCATATTGGCCCAATATTGGGTCGATATTGGTTGCCAATATTCTTCTTTGACTCAGACCGTCCGACCTACCCGAAAGTGTAAAGTATCTGTTTGGATGACCAGGAAGTGCCCCCCCCCCACACCAATTTAGACCGGAACCCAGTATAGGGTCGGCATCCACAGAGACCGTACCCTCCTTCCCCTATCACTAACCTTTCGGAAGGACTTACGGACTCACATATTTCCACATGAACGGTTTGGGCAGAGCCGGGAATCGAACTCAGGTCGTTCAAGTGCAATCCCCGTGCGCTAACTACTGGGCTGTCCCACCCCTAGCTGCCAATATTGGCATGCTACTAGGGTTAGTATAAATTTAAGCAATGCTAAGATCCTTAAAAATCGAAAGCATAAATCAAGCTGTTTTTAAGAACAGCAAACGCCCTAAATCAATAAAAAGAACCTGGATTCTTTGACTTGCTAGAAAAATAGGGAATTTTCTTGAAGACAAATTGTTTATTTCCCTGACTTTCTAAGTTCGAAATATGAATGAAGAGATCAGTATAAAACAAACACAGAGACTGTTAGTTCATCGGTTTATTAAAAACATTTTGTAGAAGCTCAGCAGAGTATAAATAAACATAAATGAGTGGCGAAGTTCTTACAGTTTCAAAGGATGAAAGTACAAGGAATACACATCTTCCATATCCTTTTTTTTTTTTCATTGGAATCACACTCTTCGATACAAACCATAACACTCAAAAGAATTAGGACTGGCACATGGTATTATGTACATGGAGATTGTAGGGCATACTTTCAAATCTTTTTTAGAGTACAATGGCACTAAATTATCATCTGCCACCAGAGTGTATAGTACAAAAACAAGTGTATCACAATGCTAATAACAAAATTTAGATGAGATAGCAATAACAAATTAAAAGTCTAAAATGAAAATTATTTTTAAATATGTTTTTAAAACTGCATAAAATATTCTGTAAATGGAGACAGATAGAGGGTGCTTTAATTAAAATCTAAAGTATGATCTTAGCAAAGTTGCAACAGGCATTAAAAACAAATGTTAATTAAATGATAATGTATCAACTAAATCAGTGATAGCTGCATCACTAAACATACTTTAGACCTAGGTTCATAACTTTAGAAGGTGAACGTCTTTGGGTAGCAATTAAAAATATTTATGTTACGCATTTTATATCAAAAATTTAAAATATTATATATAATAAGTGTATTATATACTTTATCATATACATTATGTATGATTCAACCTTAATAAAATATATAGTTTAATTATGCTGGAGACATAAGTTTACAATTCAGATTTATTCAAATTATTTTTCTTCAACTTCATTACAAACTCAATATTTGTAGATTAATTGTTCAGAAATGTTTTCTTTCCAGTACTTGAAACTATTCATCATATTCGTTTGAGATCTTTACATTTGGACAATGGCGGCAAAAAGATGGACAACTCCAAGTGTGTGAGATTTAAATTAACCACAGTCAGAGCTAAAGGTTAGATTGTGTGGAACAGGAGATTCAGAACAAATATTGTGAAGACTGGTGCAAACCAAAGCGAGTACAGAGAAGTATAGCGACTTAAGACTATCAGAATTTCCCAAACTGTCGTCTACATAGGTTTCTCAGCATGTGTTAAATTGCGATGGTAAATTCATTTTTTAAATGTTTATTATATAAACTGATTCACTGTTAATATTTTTAACTCAGGGCAAAAGGAATCTTATATGTAAACTATCTTTAAGCAGCAATAAAAGGTATAGGCTGTAGTCAGAATTCTCTATCCTCGCTATGCCTTCGAAAGGGAGATTGAGGATCAAATTAGAAGTTGCTGTGTTGAACCTTTTGGAGAACCAATATAATTATCCTATCAATAAGAAGGTACGACCCTTACACCTACTCCTAGTCCACACCACAGACCAGAAATTCCAACCGATGTGCCACAGTGTACCATGACATTTCTGTAAAAAATTGCTACTAAAGTGTTACAGAAGTATATTTCAAGTTTAAATTTTTATCAGATATGTTTTATGTTTTTGCTATTGCATTGAATTATATACAGAGTGTTTCAATAAAAGTAAACACTGGAAGTTTTTTAAACTATTGGTTGCAGATATAGTTCCAGTTGCATAAATGCTTTAAATAAGGAAGTCATGAAATAGTAATTTAAATAATGTGCAATATATTTTTTAATTAAAAAAATTAACTTTTTATACAGACCCTCTAGCGAAAAAGTCAAATTACAAAAATACTGTCCATACCATATTTAGTAAAACTGACAAAACTTTCAGTGTAATTCGATCAAATTTGACATAGTTATCATTGATTAAAATTCTCATTGAGAAATAAGGGGGCATCCACAAATCAATTTCAGTTACAAATAGTTACTAAAACTTTTACTACTCATTCAAATTTATTTTATACAATTATTTCAATAAAACTATTGCATTACCATTATGTAAATTCACTGTTTGTATTTAAGTATCTATCTAAGTAATTCTGATACACAATTAAAGTTTAAATTATGGGGCAGTTCAGTAATGACGAACTCTGTGAGATAATTATTATTTACACTGTATGCAACTGATCTCCTAGTTCGGAGTGCAACCAATTTAAAAAATCAAAGGGGATACTTATTTTTCCATGGATTTTGTTAGAAAACACGATAGACCAACAAAATCATAATAATCCGGTTTTTTATCTTATGTAAGAGTTAACATAATTTTTAACCAAAATCATCTGTCTTTCGTCTAACCTACCCGAAGGTATAAGACAACCAGAATCATCTATGTGTTTTTAGACAAACTGATGACTGAAAATCATTTTAAAACCTTATTAAATTATTTCTATGAATCAATTTGATTTGTGAACAAACAGCCCCTGGATTCATTGATTGTGGTGATTACAATTGTATCATAAAGGCATGATAAAGTGGTGCAAGTCAGGAAATTTGACAATTTATTTATTGTGTCTTAAATTTGCAGTTTTGATTTTAGTTTGACTAAATGAAGTATAGGTACCATTTTTGTAAATTAACTTCTTTTGCTAGAAGGGCTGTATAAAAATTTAATTTTTCTAATTTTTTGCAAAATATTGCACATTATTTAAAATACTATTGCATAATTTCTTACCTTATTTAAATCACTTTTGTAATCGGAACTATGGCTTACCATATTAATTGTTTTCCAAATTTGGACAAAATAAAAACTAAATAAATAAAATTATTTATTGAACACAAGAAAACAGCATTGAAACCTGAAATATTTCGACCATTTATGTGTTTGTTGCTAGTGTGACCTTTCTAATGGAATATTTGTCATTTTTAATTTTTCTATAAAAGTTTGAACATTCTAGATCTATAGTTCATTTCACTGAACATTGGACTTAAACTTTTACACCTGCATTAGACATAGTTGATTCGATAATTTTACCTCATTCTTCAGATCATTTATTATAAAGAACACCTTTTCAACAGGAGCAGAAGTATCTGGTAGACAAAATATATACTCCATAACTCAGCTGAAACTAAATCTTAAAAATTTTTGATCCCTGAAATTCTTCAAAATTTGAATTTACAGTTTCTTTTCTTCTCAATTTATTTTCATTATTTTCCGTGTATCACAGTTCTTAGACTATCATTTTTTAGCCATCACCACTTCATCATACAATTCATTTACTATATTTATAACAGCATTTTAAAGTGCTACATTAATTTCTTTTGCAGTTGTTTTAATTGCAATCAATGTAATATCATACTCCCTTAGCCATAAGAATTGTTCTTTCAAATTAAAACTTTATTACAAAAGATAAATTTCAAACTAGAACAAAATGACAAGCTGGCGAGGACTTCAGGACATATCTTTAAATCGGGGCAATCCTGTTCAAAACGGGAAGTATAGTAAACCTAAGTCTACAACCAATAATTTAAAAAAATGTTCATTGCTCACTATTTTTTAATACCCAGTCTGTTTCTTATCATTATATACCAACAGAGAACTGAAAAATGACTGTAAACTAAGGGTGTCGCAAAAAGAATTGTATCCACCTTAGTGTGCTGTGAAATGTTGCCTTCAGCTTAGTGTTCCACAAAAGTTAAAAAGATTGGAAATTTCTGCCATAGACCTTCTACCTACTTTAGTAGATAATGTATTCAAGCTCTGGATCATGATGAAGTTGATTACAAAACTACACCTAAAGAGGTAGGCTAAGTTATATGAATTATCTCTCGAAGAAGTACTTTAATGCAGGAATGTAGAGACCAGCTGCCTTCCCTATTGTAGGCATCTGCAATTGAGTGTTACATCTATCTTATACTCAGAGATCTATGGCCAAAATCGCTGGCAAAGGACTCTAATTTGAAGCTATTTTAAATGATTCGCACAACATCCTGTCTTTATTTAAATTAAAAGATTTTTTTTTTTTATGTTAAGAACTGTGCCTTAAAAAGAGTGCAAAATATATTGAACATTTAAATTCCCTAGTGCTAACACTAAAATTGTGTTAGTATTAAGTATATTTACAAAATAAGTACATCATTAAAATGCAGTTTTAATTTAAATGTATTACTGCTATCTCACTCGCAGATAAAAATCTTTTTTTGTTAAGCAAAGACAATTAAGTGACTCAACACATTTTTAAGACTTAACATAGTGCAAACATGTAGACCAAGCCTGGGCAAGGCATCGATTGCAGTCCACCAGTGGACCACCAAGAAATTTTAGGGTGACCATCTAAATTAAAAGAAAAGTATCATAATTTCCAAAAAATTATCATAGTTTTTATCAAATTCAAGTTATCAAAATTAGCAATTCAAGTCATCCTGGTGGAAAATAATTAACTATTTTCCTTGATTTACAGGCAAACGCTTCAAATTCTATGCAAGATCAGCAGTTTATCATTATACACCAAACTATTCAAAATTAGTGGACAGTATGTAGTACAAGTCTCTATCGATGACTTAATGAACTTTCATGATTCCACTTTAAATTTATATTTGATATTATTTTTTTTTATTGTTTGTAAATACATTTTTCATCATATAATGTAATTATTATTTTTGTTACACTGTAACAAATATATGGCGAACCATGACACTTGAAGAAAATTAGAAATAGCTCTTGGGCTGCAAAAGTCTGCCCAAGCTTGATGTAGATAACCCATCTCTACAATACAATACTCAAATACAAACACTCCATAGCAAAATAGGTTTGGCATTCTCAGTATGAATTACACACAATAGCTGTAATGAACCAGCTAACATAAAATTTAAGATATTCTTGCCATATTTCATAACGTCTAGAGATGATCCAAACATTTAACAGTGGGGAAAATCAAAATTTGGATCTTGTGTTGATAATGAAATCAGTCGTGTTATGCATCTAGAATTTGTTTAGAATTTCAAGAGAGTGTGGATTTAGGAAAACGTGTGATTCGGCTTTATAAAGACTCTTGAAAAGTGGATTTAGTTCCACTTCTATATTAATTATATGCATATTATAAATGAAAGATGCAGTGGAAACTGGTAATAATGAACCCCAAAAGGAACATAAAATAGTTGTAGCCATACACATATTACGGGAAAAACACTGACCCCTATAAGTATACTCCTAAACTTTTATTTCCAATGTACTTAAAAATGTATGTAATGTCAATAGAAGAATTTCACTTATATTTACAATTGTATCTCTCTATTAAAAAAAATGCCTGCAGTTTTTTAACCTTTCATTACAAATAAACAACAAAAGGTACAGTTGTGAAATTTTACATATAGATTAATATGTATCCATAAATGTGTAAGATGGATTTAGAATTTTGATTTAGGCATTAGTTAATTAAATAATTAATAACATTTTGTACTGCCAGTGGAGACAAAGATTTAATAGGTCAAGCTGACTTCCAACTTCTCTGTGATGGGTTGCTGGTAGAAACGTCACAAATATGACCAAAGACAATGATATGCTTTATTATTGATTTTTATAAAGCAAATATTTCACAACTATTTTAGTCATAAATAATTATGATTCAAATGTAAATATTATTACAGTTAACAATTATGCCTTATTATTATCCTAAAAAAAAATTAAATAGAATAATTATGAAAACAAATTTATCATGATAACGATTTTTAGAACTTTTAGCACCTTACTGTCAATTTAACTGAAATCATTTAATTTCTTGGCATTTTAAACCACATGTGTTATACAATTAGTTAAATTTTGAATTAAATATTTACCTAGTTATTAACAGCTCAGATTCGATTCCTTACATTATTATAAAATTCCACTAAAGTGAAAACTATTTTATCACACTAGGAACGAAAATCGAACATGCTCTAGAGCTACTGACAAGCCATCATCAACTTTCTACTGCTTACATTCACAAAAAATATTTCAGAAACAGCAAGCTCAATTTTTAAAACAGAATTTATTAAAAAGAAGTTTGTCTTTCTGTTGCAGATGCATACATCATACAAATTCCTGTTTGCTTTTTGGCTTTCATGCTCATGAGTGTTCGAACAAAGGAATTTGTTTAAAAATATTATGTGAGTTACTCAGGAATGCAATTTGAAACATTTTTGCAAGGAATTTTTTTTTCAAATTTGATTCACTATAATCAAAATTCCCTTATATATCAGTTCACTACAAACAGTCTAATTACACTACATGAATAGAACTTTCACCGGGACTATATTTGTTATAACCCAGGTTCACTATAATCAGTTTCCATTGTATTTGATTTTTACAATTTAACCTTATTGAATCATGACAAACATATTTACTTACTTCAAATTAAAGAATAAAACATGTTTATTTTATCATATTTGACATTGTAGTGAGAAAGCAAAATCACCAACTTGACAGTAGGATTTTATCACAGACCAAAGCATGGTATGTCAATATCATGGCGTTTAGCTAAAGACATCTCCAGCTCAAGGCATTTAATACTTCCTTATGAGCGTTAATTACAACCTTACAGTGTTCAAATACTTATGTGTACTAGCAATTTTTCTGTTAATGATCTTATTCGATTCTGTACACTCCAATATTTTGCAATAAATTTTACTTCATTTATGTGCGTAGATACTTATATTTCACTCCTCATGCATTACTTCAACATTTCTTTGTAAAGAATGTTGGAAGCTGTGCCTGCACGTGGAAGTATCACCACACTGCTTTATACTAATATACCTTAAATCAATAGCTACAATGTTTAAAGCAATTACAAAATATCTCAGGTCATTATATTAAAGCAGAGCACAAAAAATCCTAGAGAAAAAGACATAGCAAGACGCTTGGTTATGGTCAAACTGGGTTACTGTGTTACCCTATAGCTGTAGTGGGCACCGAACTGACCATAGTTAAGTGTAAACTATGGACTGTACACTCTGGAATAAATTAATCCATGCTCAACTCTTGCGTACTTAGTGGTGGGTTACAGAGATATCTGTTAGTGGTTAAAAAAAAAAAATTCCTGCAAAAATTCAGGTTTCTAGCTTTAAGAGTTGGGGAGATACAGTGCGTGAGAAAGAGAACTTTTATATTTAAAGATACAGCTTAAAACATAACAGGAATGAAGGCATAATTTCAATATTATGATATTAAAAGCAAAATTATCACCCAACAAGATTACAGACTCATTGGGAAAAGAAGCTTTTTTAAGTGGACGTATAGCACCAAAGGTCAGTTTAATACTATCTATGGCAAATAATATCTCAAATTTCACATCATTAAGTTTGGGCACCATTTTTCAAGAAATAACATTACACTATGCAATAAAATCACTGACAACTTGGAACATATATGAAAGTACTTAAAATACAGTCAAGATTATTTGCAGTACAACAGAATCCTTGTTTTCCTCAGTAGTATACAATTTGTCACTGATTATGCAGTCAAATACTTAATCTTACTTAATGAGTTCTTACAAGCTGAAAAAGTTTTTATAAAAAGCATAAGCTCCTTACCCAAAATAATTTCATAATAATGTAACATTTGTAAATGGTGCTTTGACTCTAAAAGAGTAGCAATTTAAGAATAAACATTCAAATTGTGCCATATCTTATTATCACACTAGACACTAATTGTGTTACGAAGCAAATTAGTAAAATAAACTGAAATTACTCAACTATTTATCTACAGAATAAAATATGTCAAAGTTTGATGAAAAAGGTTTAGTTCTGAAAAATTAAAAACATTTTAATGGCATTTATTTCTTCCTTGAAAAGTGTTTAGAAATAATTAAAATATATGCAATACAGACAACTGTATTTTAAACAACTAGTTGATCTTCAAAATGGATAGTTCTAGTGCTAAACATATTTGACATAATTTTCTATTAATTTGAATTACATGCATTTTTGCATAAATTTAAGCTCTTTATTGAAAATTTATGAACACAAATAAATTATGGAAAACATAGCCTGGACTATTGTGTATGTTTAGATACTAAAAATTTACACAAGCTGTTCATACTGTCTTTATTACATTCATTCATAAGAATCTAACAATATATAAAACTGAAAGTTTCAATTTGTAGTTTAATAGCAAATGTGCTTAGTGTTCTCAAAACTTAAAACTTCTTCAATTGCAGTGAAAACTTTCATGCATGAGTAGCTGCAATTATAAAATGAAAGGAAAAGAAAAAGTAGGAAAGAAAAATAATTTACTTTCCTTAGACACTGCAAAAAAATCAAATTGTCATGGCCTGAGTGGTTTGTATTTCTTAAAGCTCAGATTAAAAGCAGGTGTTTCAATAAAATGAAATATGTAAAATATTCATTCTCTAGTTTCGTCATTGAGTTTCACAAGCAGAGAAACAGTTAAACATATTTCTTGTGAAAACCATCACAAATGCAAACAAAATAGCAAAATACTGACAATTTAAATACACTGAACATGAATTTTCTTAAAATTTTTAAGCCATAATCACAACTTATTATGGCTTACATTAGAAAGCCATTTATAGTCAGGTATTCAGGGGTATCCGAAAAACATCGGATTTTAGGCTGTTAAACAGTTATCAGAACAAGTTTAGTTTTGCAAAAATATTCTATTTTTATGCTGTTAGTTTCCTGATCTATTTGATAATTAGTAAAGCTTTATACTACATGCAGCCAAAAAAACTACTAATACATGTTGAGGTTGCAATAATTGGAGCACAAAAATGTGCAGTGAAAACAAAGTATGATGCAATAGGGCTGCATATTTCTGTGGGAAATTTTTCATGAATTATTTTACAATAAACAAGTAAATAATGAAAAGAAACTCTGAAATTTTTAATACACTGTTTTTTAAATAAATAAAAAGTAATCCAGTTTTTTTATAATCAGCAATCCATTTTCAAATTTAATCAATTGTATAGAAATTGAAAATATGTTTAAATTAATTTAAATACTAAATTTCATGCTTTAAATTGCACTATGAAATTTATACATTGTTAGCAAGATATATTAACATCAAAACCATATCTTTCTACACTAGCACAGCATTCTTTGTGCATTTATTTTCTGCTTAATAAGTTAAAACACAACAACAACAACAAAAAATGTCCCAGCCCCATTATGCATCATACAAGAAAATGTGCATGTGCAATGTGCAAGTTATGATATGTCAATGTTATGATTGTATGAAGGCCTGGAGCAAGCCAGTAGAAAGCACTTTAAACAGCATGAAATAGATACTTTGATATTTTCTATAAAATTCATTTTTGTGCAAAGCTGCATAAAAGACTATAAAACTCAGATAGCTGATAAACATAAGCGAATACAAGGCATTCAGTTCAAAGTGCGATTCATGCTTTTCAGTTATGCTACTTCCACAACAATTAATTGATCGCTAGTAATGTAAGCCAACTAGCAAACATTAGTAACCTTCTGTTGCTTTTGTATCAGAAAATAATTGCATCATCCCACAATATAAGTCTGCATGAGCTGAAATCTCTGACTTTTACACAGCACAACCTGATAGTATCTGTGCTCAAACCCAGCCTGAGTCCAAACAAATTTAACAAATTTTCATATGTAGAACTCGAACCCAGTCCAACTAGAAGAACCTAAAATCTTGGTATAAAATTTTTATCCAAATGTGTCAATAACATGAATTTGCAAATTTTTTGTAAAAAACATTTATCTTTTTTAAATATTGAATATGTTTGGCAGAGTCCAACCGAATTTTTAAAAATAAAGCTCAAGCTCAGCTCTGTCCAAAATCACTTTTAAGAAGTCAGGTTTGTACCTGTCCACGATCAGTCTAAACATAAGCCCACAGGCCAAACCTGAGCATGCATCTACTCTACAACTATCTCAAGCATCTAATTTTGTCAAAGGTAGGTATAAAGATACCATTTGATTTAGTAGAAAATTGTTTTTTTTTTTTTTTTAATTTAGAAATGCTTGTTACAAAACTTTCTGTTATAAAAGATTTCATTTGCTATTGTTACTTTTGTCCTGTAGCACAAAAGCAACAATATGACTGCTTTCTCTTTACAAACTATTCAACTGCGGGAGATAATGCTTCATTTGTCGGCATTATTAATGATCAATAAAATATTGTGGAAGCACTATTCGAAGACAAAAGCATGGGTTGTTAAGTTTTAAAGTTAATGCACTGTATAATGTACATACATATGTATTATTTTAAATACACCAAGTAAAAAAAATACATATACACACATGCAATCAAAATCATTTTAATCTGTTTCAAATATAAGTTTTTTTACAAAGAAAATATATTTTAATGACTTCACTTTTTTTTTACACTTAACTTGCAACTTCATAAACAAGATAATCAAGAGTGAAAATAATTTTGAAAAAGTTAATTCAGGTGTTAAAATTTTGATAATGTGTTTTCAAGGAATTTCGCTACTCTCTGCAATTTCAAAATATAAATTAACGAATTTTCAAGCAATATATGAATGGATATTTAAGGATAGTACAGACATAAGTCTATAATAAATCATTTAAAGGTCAAATATGACATAATTTTTATTTTAAAAATGTATAGGGTCAAATGTCTTTAAAAATAAATTAATATAAACTATAAGAAAACAGAGAATAAAACAATTTTCAAAGTATAAAATTCACTATTGCAATATTGAGGGGGAGAGAGAGGGGGAGGCAAAAGATGCCTTTCAAAGAAAAATTATTCAGTCTTCGTAATTTGTATTCTTCAATACTCTTAAATATTCGTAAACTAATTTTCATTATTTTACATAAGAGTACTAGTTAAGCTCATTTAATGTTATCTATAACAGTGATTGTAATATCAGTTACATAATATAGTAGCGTGATCAAAAAATAATCAAAATCTATTTCTCTACAAGATTTATTTTATACTTTTGTTCATGTAAATAACACCTTTCCTCCCAACAAAATAATAACATTTGCAGGTTAAAAAAATTAAAAAATATGCATTTGAAATCCATTTCTCCTCAAGTTTTGTCTTTTACCTGCAAGCAATTACCTCAAAAATTTTTTTTCAAAACTATAATATTTACAGATCGCTCAATTTCAAACTTCAGATTAACAAGATGTCTTGGACGCAGTAGGGAAGTTCTTTCTGTAGTTCACTACCTGATGCTGAACAAAGAATGAATTATCTCTATAGTATTTTTTTTATTTACACAAAGACACAATCTGGTAACCTGCCACTAAATTAAATGCCCTTAAAAAGAAAATGAGCGACCTCAAATTATTAACGGATTGAGCAGAAATTTGATATGCAGACAGTTTGAATGTGGAGTTTGAAAAAGGTAAAAATGGAGTCTATGGAAAGGGAGATTCAATTTATTTTTTAATACATAATATGTTATGGATCAACCTAATATTATAAATAATGCTTGCGTATAATGCAAGAAATAAAACTTTTAAGTTCTTATTTTTTGTTTTTCGTTCATTAATAGCGAAAACGGTTTAAATACATTTACACCTTTACATACATCGTCAAAAGTGCTAATCCTCGATCTTTATAAAATCTCGGCACTTCATTAAATCTTCGGGCGCTTCATTAAATCTCGACAAAACCGATATAATGGAAGTTCTGCACTGTAATGATGATGCACCAATCGTAAATAAATTGAGTGATGGTGAAATTCGCGATATGATATTAAATAAAAAAATATCAAAGTAGTGACGATAAATGTGGAGAAGAAAAAATATCAGTTGATAATCTTATGCAAACAATCGATTATGCAATTAAAGGTCTTGAACAAAGAAGCTTTATAATCGAGCAGAAATAATGTCCATCTACAGGATGAAGAAAACTCCTTTCCCATAAACCAAAATTAATGAACTAACAAATGTTAATTCAAATATTTAAATGAAATAATAAAATGTAATTTTATCATTTCGTTTCGTTCATACATTCTAAATTATTAATGTGTATATTTTTTCTTAGAAATTTCTTTTGCCCTATTTTTTAGATTAAATAATGTTTTAATTGATTATCTTAACTTTTGCCATTATTTTTACTAAAAATAGTGCTTTATAGTGTATTTAGTTAATATTAAATCTGAATTTTATTCAAATTCTATAATCCAGAAAAATCGAAAATCCGGAATCAGCAAAGTCCAGACGAGTCCGGATTTTTGAGGTTGCACTGTATCAACATTTTTCATAAAATATGTATTGTATTCTCTTAAATAATTATAATAACCAGTTAACATTTCTTAAAAGAACAAAGAATTTTTTTTAAAAATTCAATATAATTGATAATATACATAATTTTAATTAACATAGGATAAAGATTTTTAGGATGCTATATTGCCAGGTAATATAGTAGAAAAGATACATATAGCAAAGAATGAAACAACCAGAAATGAACTATCAATGCAGTAAAATCATAGTCCTCCACTCAAACATTAGAAGGGCAATTATTTTCTGTAATTAATTATGCAATAAATTAACACTTTGGCAATTATTTGGTATAAAATTATCCTGTGTTATTCAAGTTAGGGCTCTTATGCACCTAAAATTAATATGTTTCTGAAAATAATCTAGGAAATTCAGAAATTTACATCTTTGATTTTCCAGTTATCGGTTTTTGTGTTAATATTTGCAAAACTGGTTCAAAATAGCTAAGTATACAATGCAATGCACAATAGGTGCTTTTCTGTTATCCTCTAGAACAGGGGTGGCCAACCCGCGGCCCGTGGGCCGCATGCGGCCCGCCTTGAATAATTTTGCGGCCCGCGAGATTCATTACAACTTTACAAAATACGATTATTTTGTGCAATATTTTTGTTTCTAGTGTAGTGTTTTGTAACAGATAAATCCCATAACTGTTTCTATTTTATCACGTTGCTTCTGTTTTTATACATACTTAGAAGTGGGCAGTATTGCATTGCAGCGATGAGTCAAGTCAATTGATGATGAGTCAAGTGCCTAGCCATTGGCAATAAAATATATATATATATATATGCGGCCCGCGGGATTATAATGTGTTTCCGAAGTGGCCCGCAAGGTCATTTGGGTTGGCCACCCCTGCTCTAGAACTTCAAATTTTGTTTGATGAGCCCAGCAGAAGCCATTAATTAAGCAAGCAAAAATTATGAGTTAATGAGGACAATTCTGATTTTTAAGTTGTAACGTAAGCTGACCAGATATCCTCCAATCTTAAGGCTAGTCCTCGAATTTTAACTATCGTTCTCAAAAAATAATGTCCTCAAATCCTGATATGTGCCATCAAATGACATTTCAATCATTTTAATAATTTACACTACTAAATATGCTCAGCAGAGTGCTTAAAAATCACTGAAGCATAGGAATACTAGAATCAATTCAATTTATTAAATTTTACTAGTTTATTTATAAATTTTAAGATATGAATTAAAATGATGAAATGTGTTGTCTGTCATTTTGGATAGCGTTAAAATAGTGTTATTTTTGTTTAGTTGTTTATTCCATATATTTTTTAATGTTAAACGTACAACCATGCAGACATTTAAAATTAATTTAGTAATAATTCAATTTCTCCTGATTGCTACATTAGCATATGTGAAAATTAAATGGCTGGTAAAAAACACAGTGATCCAGAGAAATTAAATTGTTTTTAAATTAATTTAAAATGTTACACAAGAATAAACTTTCATGATATACTTGGCATATTTTATGAGTATGTTTTGTGATAATAGTTTTAATATAATATGCTAAGATGTAATTAAATCTGTGGAAAATGATAATTTTAATTACACTCCTGTATAAATAAGACTATCATGTATAATTTAAAAATATATAATTTGTAATTATAAATTGACTAATGTTCTAGAATGATGAATTTTTTCAAGGAAACAGCACTGATTTGTCCTCGATTGATGAATTTTTTTACATCATGCTGATTTATCCTTACATCAAAGTTTCAAAATCTGGTCTCCTTACATATCTTTTCTTCTTTATTGTTTTGTTGCCTTCCCCTTTCTGATCAATAACCGTCTGAGCCAACCCTATCCCAATGTTTTGAAATCCGAACAGACCCAAAATCTTCGAGTTTCAAACTGTTATATATATATATATATATATATATATATATATATATATATATATATATATATATATATATATATATATATATATATATATATATATATATATATATATATATTTAATATATTTTTAAATATAAACTGGGTGATCTGTGCTCAGAATCATGTAAAAAGGTTTATATTAAGTTGTCTCCGTATTACTGACATTAACAATAATTTCTTATATACATTGATTGCATTGGCACGCATTTACACTTTGTCAAAATAGGGGTATAATAAACCCTGGCGTGGTCCAATTTCAACCTGTCTTGAAACTAAGAGAAAAGTGTCCCAACACAGCCCATAATCCAGGATTGAGTCCATGCAGATCTCAACTGCTGACTGTACTTCCACCTATTGGTGATGGAGGATATAAATCCACCCTTGTCGCTCAGTCTCAATTAGATTTTGATATTTTGCTACTCACTGAGAAGCTGATTCTTTATCGGAAACTACGAAGAATCAAATTGCAATAATGCTCATATCAGGGTTCCCATTTCAGCGCGAACCCGCGAGATTCTCGCGCAATCCATGAAAAATCTCGCGTAAAAATTTGAACTGCGCGAGAATTTCTCTCTCTCCAGTTCCGGCCTAAAATTATTTTTTTCTTCAAATTTGATACCGAGAAATCCGATGCCCGATACCGATCGGGCATCGGCCGAAGGATCGGGCATCGGCCGAAGCAATCGGCCCGATCCAGATCGGGCCGATTGCTTCGCGACCGCAAATCACGATCAGTTGCCTCGTTGTTGCGAATCGCGGGCCGATTGCCGAGCGGTCGCGGACCGCGATTTCGTAGCTACGCCTGAATCGCAGTCAATCACGATTTGGGTACACTAAAGTACTACGTATTTCTAATTAGAGAGATATTTTATAGAAAACTATAAGTGTCTCCTCAGCTTGCGCGGGTGGCAAATTCGATCAAATAAAATTTTGCTTTTTTTTTTTTATAGGATTCTTTCACGGATTTGAATTATGCTCTTTCCGTGTACTTCCCGCATTTTTTGTGTTTTGCTCGAGAAATTTTCTTCTTTCCGCGGACGAAAATCCTTTCCCCCGTACACAGTATGTCTACAGGTTACAAAAATCCCGAAAATGTCGTGAAATTGGCCATATATGCCCAAAAAATGTTACAAAATTTGAACAAAGCAACGAATTTTTTATCAGAGACATTCCTTTCTTACATGATCTGAAAATCTGTTTCTCTGCGATTGCGAAAACGGCGTTCGCATACGGCGATTCCCACATTTTCTGACGAGAGATGACCAATGAATATCTTTTTGCCATTTTCACAATATATTTGCAAATCGACTGAATTTTTTTTATAATCATGTCGTTTAATATACAAATAATAAAAACCAAACCATTTTTCTACCGTATTATTAATAAAATGAAAGGTTATTTTGCAGCAGCATCACGAAAATCTGCATTTGTACGCTATCCTCGGCATACCTCGTTTAATTTGAAAAATATTTCCCACTTTTCCAATCTGTTTGCATCGACTACAGTGTTTGTAATTGTTTCGCGTTTCATACAGAAAAATTATTTTACAAACGTATTATTTATGAAATAAAGGGCTATTTTGAAAACAAAAAGAAAAAAGTCGAGTCAAACAAAATGGCTAAAATCACATGACTGGCTTGAGATTCAACAAAAGGACGATGCAATCCTTATGTTCTGCAAGTTTTGTAAAAAAAAAAAAAATCCATTTTCAAACATAAAGTCAAATTTATTACCTAATTCTATTTGCCTAGTGAAATAGTTTTCGGCGATCAAAAATCGTTAAAGTTTTTAATTGCTATTGCTGCATGAAAATTGATCATAAAATGATTTTAAAAATCAAAATATAAAGTAAATACAGTCGGCCCTCGACTTTTGCAGTTTACAGACAAAAAAATCGTAAATTCGCATGTGAGTCATTTTACATAAAATAACCCATGTAGACGTTTTTATGTCAGCAAATAAAATCATAACGTAAGCATGGGGGAAGTCAGGAATTTGAGTATTTTTG
Source organism: Amaurobius ferox (assembly GCA_951213105.1). Classification (NCBI taxonomy): domain Eukaryota; kingdom Metazoa; phylum Arthropoda; class Arachnida; order Araneae; family Amaurobiidae; genus Amaurobius; species Amaurobius ferox. The sequence continues at coordinate 43,216,381 of OX578152.1, forward strand.
CTAACAAATGGGGGGGGGGGGGGGGAGCTATGAAATTACCAAAAATGTGCTTACTTAATACTTAAACGACTCCTAATTAATTTTTAAAAAGAATGTTAGTAAGAATGTTAAAAGAATGTTAGTTTTAAGAATTAAAAAATTTAAATGTCGAAGAATATGAGTTATAGTTAATGCTTTCTTTTTTATTACTTTCTAAATTAGCATGTTAAAAAAAAATGAAATTTTAAGTGTCTCTCCTTATAACAGAAAATCTCTCCCAAAATTTCTTGGAAGGAGAGAAATTCTCCCCCTCTTTTCCTGACTTAGTGGGAACCCTGGCTCATATTATACTGCAATGATATTTCTTAAAAAAAAAAAAAAAAAAAAAAAAAAAAAAAAAAAAAAAAAACGGAGGGAGGGGGGGTTATGGCAAATTTCATTTGTATTATATTTGAACAAGCAGTAAGTAAATAAAATTCCAACAATCTATAAATATCAAATTTGGACCACAGTAACCTTTTTTAAAGTGCAATTAAGCTAGCAAATTCTAGTCATTTTACAGGCAAAATTTTATGTAATTGCTCAGAATGCAAAATAAAATATTGCAATAACATCTACTTATATGAAATATGACATGGTGCACATGTAAATTTCCAGCATTAACAGTAAAAAATTGAAAGCTATGTTTTTACTAAAATTACTTTATATACAATAGAAAACATTGCATTTCTTACAAAGCTCATGAATTTATTTAGCACAATTTATGTTTAGTATATTTTACAATGAAAACAAAAAAGTGCATTTAATTATTTTAAATTAAATTTATCTTGACATAGATTATTTAACTTTATTTATAAGTATACTAATAACAGCTGGCTGAATTAGTAAAAGTTCTGACTTCAAATTTAATATGTCAAACAAATAAATAAACATATTTAAAAATATTTCTATATAGAAGATTGTCACAAATAAAAAATATGTGTAATTATGTTCATAGTTTAATACAGTAAAACCGGTCTAAATTGGAACTTGAAGGGACCAAAAATATTCTGCTTCAACAAGTTATTAAGTGTTTGGTTTTGATGGGGCTAAAAAATATTTCCGCTTTATAAAGAGTTTGTTTCAAGCAGGTTTTACTGTAAATGGAAGAAAACATTCATACAGTTGAAGAAACAATTAATTTATATATTTACTGGGTATATGCATGCAGTAAACAAACACTCATTGTTAGTATAAGAAAATTAATATTAAAAAAATCACCGGTTGGAAGCTGTAATAATACAGTAGTAGACTTACAGCAGAACTACTTATCTTGGCTGAAACAAACCAATATTTTATCAATTGATAATATTGATATTTTTTGCAAATTAAATGCACAGCATCTTAAATCTGATATCAACAGGACTTGGGCAATTACACGTTTGTAAAATAGAACTAACATTTGTAAACAGATAAGAACATAATTCAGAAACATCAGTTTGAGCTCAGTTGTAAGATATAGATACATTTAATGGAATATTTAATGTAGGAAAGAAAAAGTATACCACATTTCTGGAGATGTCCATTTTCTGAATGTCAAATGTAAGAGTTCTTAATATACATTTAACTTACTATATCATCTTACTCAAAAAATAGTTTTTTTTTAATTATGTTATGCATGAAGTATTCTACTGCAATTCCAAATACAAAATAATAAAACTAAAATCTACATGCAATTTAAAAGTAACATACAATAAACTCACCAAAAATCATTTTGTAAAAATTCGAAAACAAATAAGACATAGTTTAAAAGTCTATTATCAGACATCCTTAAACAACTTGTTATATAAAAATAGTTATCAGTCAATAGTGCAAACATCACTTTCCAATCACAGACAAAACTATTGAGTTCAGAATATATTTAAATACTTTGACAAGGCAGTCACATAAACTTGCTTTTCCATTTTCTTAAAACAATTAGATACAGGGAGACCCCTACGACTTAATATCTTAATAAAGGGAGGAAAAGAATATGTAGCTTCTGAGTCACTATGGTTAACCTGGTTATTCTGCAAATAATTTCCAACTGATTTTCCAACGTTTATTTAGATTAAGTTAGATAAATACAGAATGCATATTTTGATTTATTAAAACAAAATATACAATCTATAGATAGATAAACTTATAGATGGATAAACCTATGGACAGATAAACGCCTGTCATAAGATGAGATAAAGTTGTAAAAGAATAGCTCAGATCCGCTATTCATAAAGTTGCAAAGGATTTCCTCCCATCCACTGTGAGCTTCTGCATGCGAGTCATACATGGCTCCCATTCAATATTATTATTTATTATATGACTCTCTACCAAACACACATACTATACCATCCATTAACATAAATCAATTACTCTACGCTCCCTTAAACTCACTAATAACAAATTTATCAAGTTTAATGCCTCAGACTTTTTATTTCAAGTTTTCAATTACTGGTCATACTACGGAAGCAAAAGGGACTTGCTCTCTCTAACTTTGTGGGTCATATCATTTTGCTCAAACTAAACTATCTATATATCAATTTTGCATTCATTTCATTGTTTAAAACATGAATTTTAAGATAAAGGAGGAAGAAAGTCTCTCTAACTCCATAGTTTAAATATTCAAATTCTGACTTGTAAGGGATGGTCTCACCTCTAACTTCATGAGCTCAATACAGTTTTCCGTTTAGTTTCTTCAGGCCATGCAATTGCATCATGTTCTGGCAACACCTTTGACCCGAGATATAAAACCTTTATTTCACCTCAATGGGCTACACAGATATGGATTGAGTGCTGGCTTTTATTGTATAAGTACAGAAATAGATGCATGAAAGCTTAAGAATTAAATTAATGTAATTATATTTATACAGGTTTCCCTCCTAAGTTCACATGTATCCCTTTACCTTTTGATTGAAGTGTTCTAGCGTTGCAGAAGTAGGGTTTATAAATAGAAAAATGACTATGAGCAATCGATTTTGAAAGTTTGTAATGCTTCTAATGGCAAATTGAACAAATTTTAATTCTTATTTTAAAAACAAAGCAAGATAGACAAAAGTTTTCAATTATAAAATTGTAAAGCATTCCCTATTTAGTATGGAAAGACAATCCGGTGTGCACATAACATGTACGTGAAATTTAAAAATGCAGTACATGAAAAGCGATACTTATGCAAATGCCTTATTTACGACTGAAATACTTCTGAAAGAAATGCAAGAAATACGTATGGAAAAATAATAATTCGTGTAATAAGTTAATATCAATTTATTTAGAATTATCCTTTTTGCAATAAACAGTAAATGTTGTATAAAAATGGCAGGCAAATGATGCAGTACAATAATTATCACTTTACATTAGCCAAGATTTTATTGTTTGTGTACATATTATGTACAAATAACACATTTTTCCATACTAAATAGAGAACACTCTACAACTTTATAATTGAAAATTTTCATCTATCTTGCTTTGTTTTCGAGACAGAAATTATAACTTCTTAAATTTGCTGCTAGAGGCTCTGCAAACGTCCTCCATCTATAGCACATTGTCACTTACCTATTACTAAGCCCTGCTTCAGAAACTCTAGAACACTTCAATCAAAGGTTAAAGGGATGCATGAGGACTTATAGGAGGGAAATCTGTATAATGAATCATTATACAAGCAAAGACTATTCAAGTATACTGAATTAATCTAATTATCCAAATTATAGATGTCAAGTTTATGAGGCTCCACTATACATAAAAAATTAACCAAAATTTCTTTAATTAACAGTCACAATAAATATTCACTGGGATAAAAATTCAGTTAAACATAAAATAAGCTGCCTTGAACATATTCAATACAAATAACCTATTATTATTATTATTTTTTTTTTTGAAAAAAAAGGGTAATATCAAATGCACAATAACCATACCTCCAATATGGTGGTTACTAGTATACCCAAGGTTAAAATACTTTATAAATAAATCAATTGGCAAGGATTTCATACTTCTAAATGTTAAAATATGAACAAATAAAATAGTTAAGCATTATATCTTAAAACAGAACAAACAAAAAAGAAAACATACTTATATCATATATAACAAAGCAAAGAACATAAAATATAAAATTCATTTATAAAAGTTATTACTCTTATTATCTTCAAATATCAAGAAGAACAGAGTTGAAATAATGAATAAGTTGTGCAACTAGTTTCTTAAAATACTAGCATATTATAGCTAATTTATTTCATTCCTTGCCATTTTAGATACATTTTATATGGTATAGAAAATATTATTTTAAAGTGAATTACAGTAAAATCTTTATTTTATAACCCTTGATTTAACAAACTTCATACTATGATAAACTTACATGATTGTCATTTGACGCAGGGTCGCTTAAGGACTGGGAACAGGATCTGTCCTTTAATGGTATTCTGGTCATTGAGGCATTGAAAGCAACAAATATACCTTAGATGCCCCAATGATCACAGTTTTAAAGATAAAAGAGAAATTCACATAATTTAAAATCCTGACAAGTATGTTTCTTTTCATTCAGTCATATGTTAAATTCAAGATATTATTAAAATCCTTTATCAATATAACTGATTGGACAGGACTAGTTCAAAGACTTTTAACAATGCACTGCGAGATATATGAAATTGGCTATGGTGTGATACTGTTATAGCTTTATGAGTATGTTTGGATCATGATTGCTTGGTAAAGCATCTATACAGAGAGGGTGCCCTAATGAATTTGATTCACAAAATTTTAACAAACATTTCAAAATCAAATATTTTTTAATTTTGTTTTCTCATCTAAATACTAGTACTGTTTTCATATCAATATTTCAATGTGTACATATAACTATGCTTTTGGGATAACAAAAATGCAATAAGAAAGCAAATCTGACAATAGTTAAGATTAAATCACTAAGTAGGCGGTCTTTCCAATGAAGATGTCTGGCCTTGCTATTACAATTTAGTACTTTTTACAAGGCAAAAACCTTGGGCCTTTAAGAATTTTTACACATAACCTAAAATTCAACACATAAAAAATTATGTACAGCTTAAACTGCTGCAAATGTAATAAAACTAAAATAACTTCTTTAAAAGCAACATACAACACAAAACATAGAACTTATGTGTTAAATCAATAAATTTAATATAGTCATGGTAGTTTTTGGATTGGTTTTCATTGATTGTTGTAATGAAATAAAATACGATTTTAAGGAATTCCTGTTATTTTCAACCACTTTAATTTTCTGTTCTATTATGCTTAAAAGCATTCAAACTTCGGATATTTTTTACCGTGATAATTGCAACAGAATAAAATAATATTATCTTTTGCTACTTATTTCAACTGTCTCAATTTGGAATATAATGACCAAATGTGAATTTTCATAAATTGGCAAGAAAGCAAATGCAGAATAATTTATTCTTTGAATTTAATGATTTGCATATGGATTTCTATAAATAAAACCAATATTCTTACATTTGAACTTCCTTTTGTTATCTTTAATATAGCAATGGATATTTTGAATCACAATAAGATTTAGAAAGATGAGCAACACATCCCTCTGCCAGTCAATGCATAAAGTAAAAATTTTACTGTAAAATCTGGAAAATTGTCAGTTTAAAGCAGGTGAGCATAATGCTTATAAAATACATCCTTACTTTCTTGTTAAAAATATATTAAATTCTTAATTTTTTTCTGACACAACACTGCAACCTTAAGCTTTTAATACAATAGAATATGCAACAGCCTTAAATGTTAGTCGCCATAATATAAATAATCATACAAAGTTGCATAAATTTAAATCTATCAGAATAAAAGTTTTTAATTCGTACAAATAAAAAACTCAGTTATTGATGTAAAATAGAAATATGACCTATTCAGATGTATTCATAAAAATTGATATAGTAAAATAGATATATACAGCTCAAATTACATTAAAAAAATAAGTGTCACTCTGTACAAGTGATCTAAACAGCACATCAGAAAAAAGGTAAATTAAGAAAATTACCACTTTTACAATTTAATATAAGTAAAAGAACAGCAAGTATCAGTTGAAGATTTTTTAATATACCTCAAAACACTACAACTAAAGGAAGGGGTGGAGTGTTAGTTTGAAGCAAGAAATTAAAAATTTTTTCATTATTGCTTAGTTTTAAAATTTCTTCCTTGGTTTTTCATAATATCAAATCACATGTCCAATGACAAAATTAAAATAAAAAAAGGCATAGCATTGAAAATCTAAATAATGCCTAGAATGGCATCTAGTAGTGATTATAACACATAGCCAAAAAAAAAAAAAAAAAAAAAAAAAAAACCCTAAAATGATTAGAATGAATATATATTTCCCAACACTAATACATGCAAAAATGTATGTAAATGTTGTGAAAACATAATGTTCATGTTTATAAGAGAATAACAATCATCCTAATTTAAAATATTTATAATTAAAATCTTTGCTATCATTAAAAAAAATCTTATCATTACAAATCTTTGTTACATTCTTGAATGTATATTATTAATAGTTTTAATTGGCACAATAAATAATCATTGAAAAGTAAAAAATTAAAGAGGTATCAATTAGCTCATGTTGTTCTAACGTTAATTCTTTTAATTTCCTAAAGATTTCTCTTTGGATGATGGGTTCTGGGGGTGATGGGATCATGCTTTTTTCTGACCGTGCAGCAAAACCTTTAAGCCCTTGTTGGCAAGGGGCACGGTCTGGGTCGCAAAAGATTTCTCTTTGAAACTTTTATTTTGATAGGATTTCATCTTCTATAAAAGATTATATAAAATAGAAGCTCTATAATTTAATTTAAAATTTAAATGGAAATAACAAATGTATATCAATAAAACTGAGATAATAAAGCTAACAATAAGATATTCTTTAAAGTGAAAGTAGTTTTATAAACATTCCTCAAAAAGATGTGCTTTTAAAATGTCCTTTTATAATTCAAATTTAAATTAATAAACATAGAAAATTACTAAAATCCTTAAATTGTTATATAACTAAAATTTTCATTGTTTTGAAAGAAATATATATATATATATATATTCTCAGATTAATGCTATGTAAAATCAGCTATAGACTTATTCTGTTTCATCTTTGGTTTAATTAGCCTAATGCAAAAATTTAGGTAAAAATTACTGGTAAAGAAATAATATACTTATAAAATCCACATATTATGGTGTTATAATTGGGTTACAAAGTTACAAATTGGGGTACAAAGTTATAATTGGGCTCCTATTACAGATAACATATTGTTATCAGCAATGGGAAAGCAATTTTAAACAAATAATGCATTTATTTTTTTATCGTATTGCAAAAATACACAATCCAGTATGAAAAATATATGAGAATTCAATACATATCATATCACATATTATTTTAAAAATATTTATATAAACAGGAGTATTGTTACCAACAACTGATTAACAAGTCAATTTAATATATATGTTAAATGTATCGATGTGAGTATATATCATGCATCTCACAAATTTTTACTCATAGGAAACAAAACTTTACTTAGCTCACTATTAAAAATAGTAAAAAGTGATATTTTAATTACATTATTCAAATATTATGCTTAAAAAAAAATAAGTATATTTCAACCAATGGAAGCTCATATACATGTATATTAAATATCCAACTGATACTTACTGGGCAGTTAAACATAATTAGAAAACAGTCATACTTTGAAATGGATGGCTAAACAAAATTATAGCACATATTTCTTATGGTTGTTCAGTAAAAAATGAGGCACATTCACAAAGTATTCACTAATTGATAAAATTTAAAACTAATAATGCTAAATACTAATCTTTCCGCTGGGCCCACTTTAAATCATCAGTCCTAGGTTTACAGCTAAACACAGATTCAATCACATATTCTAATGAAGGCCAAAAACAAAGCTTCTCCAACGGATAGTTTAGCCAGCCAGTGGTTATGCAGAAATAAGTCTCATGAGGTGCGACGTGGTGGATACGATGATGACGCCTGGGTAAGATGATGTGAAAATCTTGGAGGAGTGTTACCCAATAAGGTATTCCGAAGTAAGTGTGGGACCACTTATGAATCTGTAAAAATATGTAATAAATATAAAGGAAACAACAGATATATGATAATAGTAGCTAGAAAATCACTGAAAAAGATATATTTATAGTTCCTATCCATTATTCAAAATAAAAATTATCTGTGTTTTCTAGGTTTTCCCTGTTGTCCATCAAAATTCCAGATAGTGTATGCTATTATTTTAGCATAATGTATATATTTAAAAAAAAAAATTACTTTTGATTTCATCGATATTTAGTAAGGTTGGAGTTTGCAAAAATAAGAAATTTCTTTCTTAACTGGTTATTGAAACATAATTTACTTTTCTGTAAAGAATAAATACTTTCTAGACTAAATGGTCATTTTATATAATGAATAGAGTATTTCTAAAGGATTGCACAACTAAATTTTTCTTGATCATAGAATCATGGTTTCAATTTAAGAAATACTCCAAATAAGACAGACTATCAGACTAATAGTATTGGTAAAGTATGATATTTTAGTAAAAATGTACAAAATTCAAGTTCTTATATGGCCCCTCAACAAAGGCACTTCCAATCACCAAATTGTTCCTTATTCATTTAAAGATCTTTGGGGGGGGGGGGGGGGGGGGAGTTCTCAAACATGCAAAATTGGCTGTAAAAAAATTGTTACAGTTATAAGACACTTTGACCAAAGAGACAGCAAAAATACAGATTTCAATAGTTGCACAAAAATTGAATTCCATTAAGATAAAATTTTCATTCGTAAATTCACATGAGTACCTTTTCTAGCAAAAATTTTATACAGTTTCCAATTATCCATCAAAACTTCAATTATAATTATATCTCAGGTAATTTTGATAATATGGCAATGGAACTTTTTCATTTGACTAAATAGGTTATGGAAAATATTTTTGCAATTGAAAATGTTTCAATGAAAATTTTATCTTTTTTTTTACTAAAAGATGCCACATGATCAAAATTAGCATACGATGAAAGTCCACCTTAAATAAAGCATTTTTAAATTGGAACCATGGATCGACAACAATCCTTCAAGAGATATTTAGTTGCGCAATATATTTTTAAACACTCTGAATATCATTAATTAAACTTGGTACAGAATTTTCTGTACTTCAAACAACCCTTTTATGTGTTAATTACATATGTAATCAAAGATATGATCATTTATTAAACAAATCAATCAATCATGAATTGGTTTCATGGGAAACTGTAATGTAAAAGATTTCTTTGTATGAAATTTTCAACAATGAAAAGGAAACTGCTGTGCTATAATATTTTAATAGACAACTAAATTACTTTTGCATGAGAATACAAATCAAACTGCACAATCACACTCTTAATGTAAAGATAAACTTAAAAGTAACCTAATAATTAAAACTTGGAAGTTGAGGCAAAATGCCTTAAAAGGCTCCCCCCCTCCCCCATATTTAAAAAAAAATGTCTTATGCTTATACTGTCTTTTCTTTTTGCTTATATTGGCATTAATTTGTGTTTTATCTCAACATTCCTCTTTTCCTAACAGAAAAGTGCAGTTGAAGTGTCTGACTCAAACATTCGTAATGAAAAATAAAGAAGATTGAAGTTCAATACAAATTGCTAAACAAATACTTATCTAAAGATTCTATTCATTATGACTAAACTTTTATTCAAGTACACTTTTTAAAGTTGCCCGATGTTACTTCCTCAAAAAAGAGATACATGATTCAAATGTTTGAAGTTCTTGATTACACTAATCAATTTATGAGAGATCATGATGACTATAGAGTTCCCTAAACCCAAATTGATTACTATGAAAAATATCCCCTTGATTTGGAGAAAATAATTAATATGTTAATAAAAATTATTTCTAATATTTTACCAAGAGTAGGTAAAATATATATTGGATGATAGGGGGTACAAATGGTTTGATCACGGCCAGGTTTATATAAAAATATAACCTGAACATTTCTCAAACATATTGGGAAATAATATTTAAAGCAAAGGTTGAAAAATTTTATAAACATATTTGAATTAAATCTATAAAGGCCATTCCAAATATTATAGTCAATATTATCCAATCCAAAAGTTAAAATATTTGACAATAGTTTGAGAAAAGATTTTCAAATTGCAACTTCAATTTTATTGGGCCACATAAAATGTTAACGAAAGAGATCAGTAGTAGGCTGCATAAAACTTTGTCAGGGAACACATGCGGCCCAACCCCTGCCTTAAGCAAGCAGCAGCAGTCCCTGCTTGCTGTGTGTACTAGACATTTTACCTGCCACACTTAAACAAACTGTGTTTCATACTTGTTTACACTACAGTAAAACGTCGCAAATCCGGAATCTTCCAGACCTCGGTGAGTCTGAATTTCGGACTTTAGGTCATTTTTTAAAAAAGTATGGATCACAATATGCCAAATAATTTGTTCTAGAGAAATAAAGCTAGAGGATTGGGACAATTACGAGACTTTCCCCACAAAACAAGTGGACATTCAACCTCTGAGCCAAATTATATACATTTTTAAAATTTTGATTTCATGCATTCCCATCGACACAATACACATAGTATACACCTAAATTTGGTCCAAATCATTTTAGTGGTTTTCGAGATTACAAAGGAGCCAACAATTTTAACAAAATCTGATTTTATGGGTAAACTATATGCATGTTTTAGAATTTTTCTTTTATATTCACACCTACATAATATATGAAATTTGCCATCTAAATTGTGTCAAAATCATTTCAGTGGTTTTTGAGATTATGAAGGGTCAACGATTTCCATTATATACACGCCGGACTGAGAAAAGTCATTTCTGATATCTAGGGTTCTCACCAATATATTCATGATAAAAACTCGACTTGTGGTTTTTATCTTACCATACATTTCTTAGGCTATATCAGTTAAAGTAAAAAGTTTGCTAAATCTACTATTAAAATCATATCTATCAAGAAAATTGGTACAAAATTATTTTAAACTGACAGTAGAAAGTACAAATGTTTTACATAAAAAATGTTAAAATATAGATTTTATAGGTTGACTTGGTAAAAATATAAACTTTATAGACTGACTTGAAATATAGACTAATGCGAAAATGTATAGACTAATATAAACTTTTAGTTGGGAATTCTAGATAACGGAAGTTTATTGTAATACAAAGTAAAGCTAAGTAATTACAATAGAACAGTAAGATAGTTCAGATCTTGGATCCAGGTTCTGATAGATATGTACATCTATATAAATAAAATTGAAAATCTGTCTGTCTGTTTATCTCATTTCATCATCACGGGGGTACGGCTGAACCGATTTTGATGAAATTTTGTGGGTAGCCTTGGAATAGCCCTACTTCAAATTAAGTCCATGTTTCGAATTTCTGGGACCAAGGGTTGTCTAGATATTAATTAAAACCTTCCATAGAGATCCAGAGGATATTTTTTCCACCAATTTATTTGAAGAAAATTATATGATGTCGCTTAGCAACAGATTAAAATCCAATGTGTTTATGCGACAGATGATTTTTATTAAATAATAAAGATATGTATATAAAATTAATTTCACTGATATTGCATTTTTGATTGGATTATATCAATTACGGTCTTCAGGTTTAAACATTATTATTATTGATATTTTCGGGGATTATTGATATTTTCAATTTATTACATCATTGTTTTATTTTGGTAAAAATTGTTGAAACTCATACATTGTACGTAGTACGGCCAATCTTCTTCAAATGCATAGGTATATCTTATAATCCATGAGAATATAAGTTACAAGTATATTGGCATATATTTTGACATATATTGGAATCAATTATGGCCTTCTGGTTTAAAGATTGCGGAGATAATTGATATTTTCAATTCACTGCATCATCTCTTTCATTTTCACAAAAATTTTTGAAACTCATATTACAATGCAGGTAATCTTCTACTAACACATAGGCATATTTTCTAATTTACGACAATATAAGTAGTACAGATATATCTTTCCATACAATTTCAGTGCTTTCATTTTGGTATATATTAGAATTAATTATGGCCATTAGGTTTAAAGATTACAGGATTATTGATATTTTCAATTTATTACGTCATCTGTTTTATTTTGGCAAAGATTTTAGAAACTCATATGTTGTAGTACATGTAATCTTCTACTAATACAAGGGTATATCTTCTAATATTTGCGAATATAAGTATCATGGGTCCCATACATTTTTAGCGCTTTTATTTTGCATTTATTGATTCAATTTCATATTTTTTGTAAATTTGTTTATAAATGGGACCAGGATGTCAGGATTTTTCAAATCTACAAGTAAAGATAATTTTGAATAGCAAGGACAGAGACTCTTAAACTTCTTTTTGGAGAATTAAATTAAATATTTTAATAGAATATTTTGATTAACAATGTCATTTCGGAATTTGCACATAATTGTGAATTTTAAGTTTTTTACTCCGTACGAAGAACAGGTTATGCTGCTAGTATGATATATAAATACTTTTAAATCAATGAATTCCTAATCACCCGATTGGTCATAGGCTACAAATATTCCTAGGAGAAAAACAAAACAGTTCCAATGATATATTTGGAGTATTTTTTCTACTTAATTGTGAATTTTAAGTTTTTTTACTCCATACGAAGAATGGTTATGCTGCTAGTATGATATATAAATACTTTTAAATCAATGAATTCTTAATCACCTGATTGGTCATAGCTACAAATATTCCTAGAAGAAAAACAAAACAGTTCCAATGATATATTTGGAGTATTTTTTCTGCTGAATAACTGAGGAACTGGTAAGCCATGTATCCCAGGAAAGGTATTGTAACCATAAAATTATCACCATTTGTTTCTATAAAATCATGACGTGTAATGGCTGTAGGATCGATGTGATGCTCCCGAAATGGACGAATAAAAGCCTGAAAGTAAAGAGTCATTAGTACTAGGAAAAATTAAACAATATAACAAAATACAAATAATAGGGAAGAATAGAGTATACTGCAAGTCTTTCCAGTTATGGATTTTTATAAATATCTTGTTATAATTATATCTTAACTAAACATTTACCTCATATACAGTCAAGCTAGGTTATAACAGCTTTGGTTGTAATGACAACTTGGCTATTATATCATAAAATTTACAGATAGCTTGGATATTAAATCAAAATAAATCATCACTGTATTTTAATATGGGGTAATTTTATGCTTACTGTATATGTTTCTCAGAATATTTTCAGAAAAAAGACTTGTCCCAGAAAAAAGCGACTGTAAAATGCCTCTTTTGGATACCGAAGGAAACACTGATATAGCATGGAAAACACACACACACAAAAAAAAAAAAAATGTGAAATGCCTTCTAACATACATGATTTTCTTCATTTACCAAATCTTATGATGAAACAAGAAATCTTGACAAAGACTACCAATTTTTTAAAGATTTGTTAAAGAATTTTACAAACAAGTGCAATGAAATATTTCAAATATTGATGAATTTGGCAATACAGATGCAGATCTCACAACAAGCGAGGTACTTACAGACAGTGACATAGTAGTAGAAAATGTCAAATCATCTCTGGCTATTGCTTAAGAAGATGATGCTGAAGATAAAAATGATGAAAATGATACAGTGGAATCAACACTGAACATGAGATATCTTAGAAGACATTCACATAATAGATAAATCTATGAGGCATAAGTTCTTGCAAGTGTTGAGTCAGTGGGAGATGGCACTGACAAACTTTGAGTAAACATAAAAACTCAAAAGAAAATTACTAATTTTTTTCATAAAATTTGGTGTGTATGAAATTTTATTTATCATATTTAAAGATATGATTTTTTGCTGTATTAGTCCGTATTTTTTCTCAAAATAGAGAAGATGATAAAAAAAAGTACTACATGCACCAATAATGCCATTTGCAAAATGTATATTATGTACAAACATTTTAAAGTTATTTATTGATTATAGAGTCACTCAGTTATAGAGTCAAAATTTCGGCAGTTTCTAATGTTGTTATAACAGGTTTCAACTGCATATGATAAAAGTATCCACCTCAAATGTATTACATATTATAATTTTTTTTTTTTTCAAAACCAATCTAGTGTCCTAAGGTGCCTTACACTGGAACTTTTTGCGACAGTGTCTTTAATGAATAAAGCATTGTTATCAACTTTTCTGGGACATATTTCAGTTATATTACCAAATTTAAAAAACTTACACAATAGCCACTGAATTTAAGCAGAAACAACTTTATACACTACACATTTATTGAACTAACAATTTAAGAATTTAAAATCTAGAAAAATCAAACAAATAAAAAAGAAACAAATAAAAAGTATTTTAACAAATTAAAAATGTGGAGACTTCTTGAGTAACAAAGATTTGAATCTAATATATACAGTATATTAAAATTATTAGTACATATAGCAGTCACCTCAAAATACAATTCCATCAGATGTTCCAATATGCCCACTATTATGTGTCCCAAAGTACCCCAAAAGGCTAATTATTTTTCTGATGGCTGTTGTGTCTTTAGAATTAACTCTACAATGACCATTTTACATCAAATTTCACAATAAGCATGCCTGTTTCTTTTATGTGTAGTTTCCTTTAAATAAATTAAAATTTTAATCCAACTGTTACTGTCTATATAATTTACATAAATGTTTTTTGACTGTTATAAAGCTAAAAAGTTTAGTACATTATCTAATTTCAGTACAGCTTTCAAAAGACAGCAGCAAATGCACAGGAAGGCAGGCCATAGAGATGGAACATAAAATAACAAAATTTTAATCCCAAACCAGATTTGAAAATTTAAGGTGTCCCAAGGTGCTCCACTCTCCCATATTAGCGAATGATGTTTAACTACATTTACGAATAAGGATTATCATAATCCTTTCTGTTAAAGCAATTTCAAGTGCCTTCCAAGTTATAACATAATTTAAAAATAAAAATTGTACAATTATTAGCAGTCAAAAATTAATCAATTTGTATAGAATAACTAATATTATTTAATTAAAAGAACACTCTAAAATCCAATGTTCTCAACAAATTCAATATTCTGAGACAATCATGAAATTTAAACCTTTCAGACTCAATCTTGCTGAAAATCAATAGGCTTATTGATATGTTATCAATTTTAAATAAGCATATCAAATGCAAATCGAAAAGCTACAAATACTACAATGCATATAAGCATATTAACAAAATATCAAAGCCATGAAAATTGCTGAAATTATGTTCCTTATGGGGGTGGGGTGGGGAGTAAAATAATCTTGAGTGGCTCATGATAAAAATAGATTACATTCATGTTTGATTAAAAGTACTTAAGACTCCACTTATTGAGTTAATTGTCTAACATGGGTGTGTCTATCCAGACCCTCTTAGTCTCCTGGTGACGTAGAAGGTTGAATTTTTTTTGCACACTTGCACAATTTTTTGCAGAACACGATGGAGCTGGATTTATGATGCACCACCTCTAGGGATAGTGAAAATGGGGGTCTTTCTTAAAAAAATGTCCAGACTCTCCAGAAGCCTTCCAATGACTTAGAAAGCTAAATCTTTGCACATCCATGATATCAATCACGGGACAGAACCTAATGGAGTCGGGATGTAGATGTATCACTCGAAAGGAAGTCAAAAAGTTCTTCCAAGCTGTCCAGACCCCACCCCCCACTCCCACAGAGGCAGTTGAATCTTTGCACACTTATAGTATCAAAGTACTGAACAAAACGTACTTACTGACAGGTTCTGGATGTTTCCTCCTGCAGACATATCTGTAGATATCCTAAAGAATAGATGGAGTCGTCCTATGTTTTCCAATACTAGAAATCCAGGGATAACATCTCACACTGCACACTCACTTTGACCTCATGGGTTTGCTGAGAAAGTGTCAAAAATCTTCCCTGATTGGCTACTGTTTTTGACATTCTGCTCGTCAACTGTTAATCACTTTATGTCCACGCCCTAAGTACTTTAATAGCCCAACCCACCTAAGAAAGATCTTTGGACCGTTTTGGAAGCTTATGGGATCTATCTATTATAAAAGATATCTACAACTACAAACATACCAAAATGAGAGGGGGCATCGGAAAATCTTTACAAACTCTCCAGAAGCCCCCTCAGAGACTTAAAAGCCTGAAACATTACACATTTAA
This sequence comes from Amaurobius ferox, assembly GCA_951213105.1. Classification (NCBI taxonomy): domain Eukaryota; kingdom Metazoa; phylum Arthropoda; class Arachnida; order Araneae; family Amaurobiidae; genus Amaurobius; species Amaurobius ferox. Next base: position 43,232,538 of record OX578152.1, read on the forward strand.
CTCTTATAGTATCAACAATGGGAACAAACCTTATGGAGCTAATTTTTGATTAAGTCAATTTTTAACGTTTCACATCTACATTCTTGAACAAAAAATAACCTATTTAATAAAAGTTGCAATTTAACCTTTTTATAGTGTTAGTTTCCCTGTCTTTACCAGGCTTAAATGCTAGTTTCATATATTTTACAAATTATTAATGTAATACTGAACAAGGAGAACAAGGAGTGACTGAACAATAAAGACCTAAAAATGACTTTCAGAATTTTCCTTTAAAGAAAGATCAATAGTGAACTTCTGTTTTTGCTTTTCTATTTTTGCGAATTCTTCGATTATACTTCGGAAATTTTTATTGTCATAAACAAATGCTTCAAATATAACATGATTATATTCAATAAATTTTGAATCAACTATTGCCTTTATTGGTGGTCCCACTTTTCATCGCCACTGCATGGTCACATGCAATCCACTTGGTGAGTTGGATAAATTGCAGAAAGGAAGAATAAATGGATCAGTCGCAATTTGTATTATACATCAGAAAAAAAAAGTAGAAAAGTTAAGCATTAAAAATAATGACTGAGTTTAAAATCTCAGTCTTCAAAACAAAATTTATAGGTGTAAAATGTATTTAGTTGATTCGCCTTACTCATCGGTCACTGAACAAGAAAAGTACATAAAAACCAAATGATTTACAATTTTAGTGTTAATGTTTTTCTGTATATTTAGTGACCAAAAAAATAAAATTATCACCTTAACAAATACATTTATTACAAATATATAATGAATAGCAAGTTTTAAAAATTAATAGTTAATGGCGAATTTGTAAACCAGAATTTATATTCACACATAGGCAATTATCGAGGTGTATGTTACACAATTATTAAAAAAAAATTCCAAATGTAAATCATATTAAAAATGTAGATAACTCTTTGCAAAGGCATACAGTAGTTTTGAAGATACAACCCCTTTTTAGACTAGCAGACAGTCAAAATTGAAATGGGTAAAAAGTGCAAAACAAGATCTATATAGAGACAAAATTGCCTTAACAAATCCAATGCGAACTAATCAGGAGAAAGTGTAATAAAAATAGATTTAGATTCAACCAATTACAGAGCAGGAAATCATAACTAAGGCAGAAGTGATTATAAACAAACCCACAGGTAAGTTTAAAAAAATAGAGAGGATTTGAAAACATCAAAGAAGATAACAGTTATTAAAAGCTACAAAATAATGTTTTGTAGTTTTTCGTTAATTTTCTTCTTCAATTTTACATAAACCTGTACGTATAAATAAAATTACATATGTATGAAATTCTAGTATATTTCAAATTCTAAATATTACTGCACTGTAATGTTTGATATTATTTTGTGGTTTTAAACAATTTAAAATATTTTATTATATATATTTTACATAATACACTTCACTTCTACTTTCTGTTAAAAATATTGTTGCCCTTGCATAATTTCAAACTTTTACACATCCAGAAATTTGCTACCCCTTTGAATCTGACAACCTAGTCTTGGGTCTTGAGGACCTGGTGGAATTTGTTACTGCATTTTTGGTTATATATAATCCTCCATTTTGTCTCTGGTTTTAGATCAGTTAGTATTTAGCACTGATGAAGGGGATCCATTGCATTGCTGAAACAGCTTTATACTGCAATGCATTTCATCTATGTGCAATACCATTAGCCATCATCTCCTTAATTGTCTAGTAAAATCATGAAAAACAATTTTAAAGAATAATTCTGGTAATAAAATAATAATTAATATTGAAAAATATATAGACAAATTTCCAATACTTTTCCAATGACAGGCACATCAACAGAACCCCATGTGTCAGCACCCCAATGAACTAGGCCACTTATAAAATCAGCAAGGATCACACCGCACACTGAAATAAATCATCAATTACAAAAAATCAACAATAACCATATAGAAATAAAAACACAATATAAGCAGCACATAACTTTCCTACAGGCTCAAATTCATTTTTTCTATATTTCTTTCATAATCCATTGAATTGAGATGAATTGCATAAAATGACACATATTTATTTGAAAATTATATTCAAATATAAAACTTTTTTTTGTTGTTATTTTTTAACTTATTTCATTATAAAACATTGCTAACTTGTAAAAGTTACCAAAAAAAAATTTTTTTTTTTAATATCTTGAAAACAGTTCATCTTAGAAAAATGGTGCTAGTCTTATTTGTTTTGACATCAAATAGTACTAAAACATGAAACAACCATTTAATCAATACATTTAATTAAGTAAATTTTGTTCTGTATTGCAGATTTTGGCAAATTTTATGGGCCATTTTGCAAAAATAAAAAAAGTTATTATTCTTCAAATCATACAAAATCTAATCATCATCAGAGTAATTCACAAGTGACTTATGTACCAAATTTAGCGAAATTTGATCAATTAGTCTTTGAGCTACAGTGAGGGGTAATACTTTGTACAGACAGACAGATGATACACTAAAAACAGTTTTTTCATGTTCTACAGGACTCGAAATGTGCAGATCTGTAGAAAACTGGAGTTCCAATTTTTGGCATGATTCCAATAAACATTACCATTTATTGTACAAAAAGTAAAATGTTATTCCTAGATCATAAGATAGTGATCACATAGAAATAAAAACATAGCTATAAATCATTGTATATTAAAAAGAGTTATTTCTTAATCATAAGTTGGCTATCATATAGAAATAAAAATACAACTAAGAATCTCTATACATTAAAACAAAGGTTATTCCTAGATCATAAGATGGTGATAATCTTCTTGCATAATAAAATAGACCAAGAGCCTGTGACAGTTTTTGTATATCATAAAATTTGGGAAGTATAGATATAGGGAATATGGTAAGATATGATGAATGTTTGAAGATTTAGCATAACTCCACTGCTCCCTTTTAAAAGGCCTAAAAAACAGCATTTTTATTTAAACCAATGCTGAATTTCAGTTGCTCAGGTTGCAGTTACACAAACATTACAATGCATTAAATGTAGACCACTTTAGGACCAGTAAAACAGTTTTTATCCCACATACTTCCCTCCTTTTTTGTGATCCAAAATAATTACATTTGCATGAACATCAAAACTTTTAAGAGCCTGAAATGTTGTGGAAATAGTCACAGCAGAAAAACAAGCTAGATGAAAAACTTTTAAAAATTGGTTTTCATCTACTGAAATATATAGGAGCATTTGAGCAAAATATAAAAATTTTCAAAAATGGTCATGAAACCAAAGTTTCTTTTTTGGGGTGATTTCTTATGGAATTGCCCAATATCATAGCATATGACAAGAATCATAATAACAATATATATAAAAATAAAAACATGAGAAAAGAACAAATCAAAATAAACATTTACATTTCAGTCTTAAGGGTGAGCGTCAGTAAATTTTCTACCCTATCCGCAGGGCCGGTTCAAGGATATTTTCGTGTGTGGGCAAGACAGTTTGGGGCCGCCCTTCACACACACACACACATATATATATATATATATATATATATAATACAAATATATATATATATATATATATATATATATAATACAAATATATATATATATATATATATATAATACAAATATATAATAAAAATTTTCTTAATGTTTCCTTAATAATTCCTTCCTTCTTAATGTGACGCAACAAACCCATTTTCCATTGGCTAATCTTTATCCAATGGCATGATTCACATCCTCCTAAGGGTCCGCTCCCCCCCCCCCCCCCTTGTATTGGCGCCCCTAAATTTATGATTTTGTGACCTTTTGGGTTCCCGTGTTGCAAAACTCCGCGCCATCCAGACTGACAGTATTGTTTGCCGTTTTGTACACAATAAATTACACATATAAACTTGTCTTATCACAGTGTGAGATCTATTTCTGGTCTCACACTATCAAATTTTATTCTCATCTAAATTTAGAGTTTTAATTTGCGGTTTAGAAAATGTAATGCCTTACATTTCTTTCTACATGCATACATGTATGCATAATGCAGCAGTAATTTATAATACATAACTGAATTTTGGACTTTATTTGTAATTTCTCTGCACACAAATGATGTATTGGAAAATAATGACGGGGTCGAAAACTCGAATTTTCGACGGATTAATATACGTTTTGGACATCCTTTAACCCATATCAATTATTTTTAAATGGATGTCTGTGCGTGAGTGTAATGTAGATATGGGTGTGTATAGGAGTCTAGAGAGACAAAATTTCTAGAACAAATGGAGTGAAGTGAACAAAATTTATGATTTTAAAGGAAAATGAACACTCGGAAGGTCGCAAATTTTCAAACTTTTTTTAAATCATAAGAAGAAAACGGCATTCAAAAATATTAAATAAACAATCATATTATATGTAAGTTGACATGAATAACATCTATGTTTGGGGTTTCTGTGTAGGGGAAACGAAGCGTTATGAAAAATGTAAACCTTTTGGACATTTATAATAATAATATCAATATTTTAATATTCAAAAAAATTTTCTAGAAAACAAAAAGTGTATGTCCCAGCGAGTGTTTTTATTATTCTTGTTTGCATTTTAAACTATAAAATAAAGATATAAATAGTAAACGACAAAAATACATACTAGGAAATTTAGTATCAAAATCTATATTTATTATTAAGAAAAACTTTTATAGTTCTCGAGTAATCGTCTTGTCAAATTGAAGAAGATTGAAATTTTTCCATTTTTCAAGTTAGTAACATCTCAAAAACTAAAAGAACTAGCTTTGAACAATAAGCATAAATTTATATCTCTGTGAAAGCCCTACAAGTGTATATAATTGGATTTTAGATCGAACTCTATTTTTTGGGGGAGGGGTGGCTTAAACTTTGAAACATAAAAATGAGTTTTATTTCCATGTTTCATACTTTCATTCGAAATATCTTCGAAAGTATAAAAGATCGATAGAATTATATTAAGTGATAAAAATATGTATGAGGAAATTTAGTTTCTAAATTTATATGTATATTTAAAAAAGCTTTTATATAGTTTTCGAGTAATCATCTTGCCAAGTGGAAGAAGTTTGAAAATTTGAAGTATTTCAAGTTTGTAATGCTTATATCTTAAAAACTAAAAGTGATAACTATAAACAATTAGTATGAATTTATTGCTCTTTAAGAATCCTACAAGTGTATATAATTGGATTTTAGGTCACTTTCTTGGTTTTTGAAGTACAGTAGTTATAATTTCGATATTTTAACATATCGAAATTATAACCACTATACTTTAAAAACCAAGTTTTCCAATGGGTGGGAATATTTGAAATGCCACGATTGTTGCAGATCAGTCTGGTTACTTACTCTTTTGTGAAATATTGGTGCACAAGCACGAGATATTTTGCTTTGTTTAAAAAAATTAGGAAGTCAAATGAATATGGGGATTCTAAAGATGTTTAATGATTGGTGATGTTTGAACAGAATAGGTGGAAATATACGTATTCAATTACGTATTTATGTGCCGCCAGACACGTTTATAGATTAACTCAAATGTAAAATCTCCTCAGTAAATTTAATTTTTATACTGCAAATCAAGTTAGTATAATAATCGAATATATTAAAGTGGAGTCTATATGGTCGGAGTTTTCAGATGTAATCGGGGTGAAAATTAAAAGCGCTAGCTAGTTACAAATAGTTAATTTGTATTGCTTTGAAAGCCTATAAACGAAACAAATAAGTCTGAAATAATCGAATAAACTTATTGAACTTTACTGGAGTTTTATCTTACAAAATAATATTCACGCAAGGCAATTTTGTCTCCATCGGACTACAGTCACCGCCGATTATATTTTTCTGAATTTATCAGGAATCAAAAGTAACTTACTCATTATGTAGTGTCATGAAAGTTGCCCTCATCATTTTTTTAATAAAATTTGAATTTTTAATTGCATAAATCTTATGAATAATTTGTATATCTTAGCAGTAAAACATTATAAGCAAATCAAAGAAAAAATTTTATGAATAAATTAGGAAAGAGGAGAGATGAAGGAAAAGCATTTCAATCCCTACGAAGCTAAGATATAATATAACAGGACAATTCAGAATTTTGCCGGTTATTATCAGCAATTTATTTAAATAGCTAATCTTTAATATTAAATTTAAAATGCAAAAATATTTAAATTTGTTTGTTTTTGATTTCGTAGAGAAAAATCTGGGATTCTATTTCGAAGCAGTTTGTGACTGTCCATTGTAGCCCCTCTAAAATCTGATTAAAATACAAAAGGGACATAGAATATAACCCCTATACTTCAAAAATCAAGTTTTCTAATGGGTGAGAAAGCTATAGTATTTGAAATGGCACGATTGCTGCACATCAGTCTGGTTACTTATTCTTTTGTGAAATATTAGTGCACAAGCATGAGATATTTTGTTTTGTTTAAAAAAAAATTAGAAAGTTAAATGAACTTGGGAATTCTAAAGATGTTTAATGATTGGTGAGGTTTGACCAGAATATGAGGAAATATACATACGGAAATATACATAATAATGGAATACTACCCAAATTACAACAAAATTTTACACTTTGACTAATTTAACTTTTGCTTTATTGTATCACTGGAACGAATTACCCGGTGTTGACTGGGATGCAAATAAACCCCCGTTACTACATTTACAAATAACACTACTCAATTTTCTTCAAATCCTAAACCGACTTCAAATTACCAGTACGCTATCCGCAAAGCGAAAAAAAAATAAACGCTCTCCGTGCTCCGTGATGCAAAATATAAATGAATGAAAGATTAATAACCTCTAGGAGATGAACGTGGCATTAGATCGTTACGGTAGCTGTTAAATCGTATGATTAGCTGTTAGATCATATCTATGGCTGGAAGTTCTTCTTCTTCTTCGACCCAGACCGTCCGACCTACCAGAAAGGTGTAAGGTATCTGTTTGGACGGCCGGGAAGTGCCACCCAATTTAGACCGGAACCCAGTGGGGGAGGTATCCACAGGGACCGTACACTCCTTCCCCTACCACCAACCTCTCGGAAGGACTTACGGACCCACATGTTTAACGTGATCGTACTCCGCGTGAACACGGCGGCAGTTTGGGCAGAGGCGGGAATCGAACCCGGGACTACCGAGTGCAACCTCCGCGCGCTAACCACAGGGCTATGGCTGGAGGTTCTGTAACTGTTAAATCAAGAATAAAGCTGCTAGGTCATATCAGTAGCTGGAGATTATCTGATTTTGGAATTTCAAAATTCGTTAAAAATCGAATGTAAATTTTGGTAAAAGGCCTTCCAGATGCATTAGTTCAGGTATAGATGAGACTGTGTGAAAAAATTCAATGAGATAGATATCGGTCGGCATTGTGGACAAACAAACAGATAGATTCTTTTTTTTTTATTATTATAGATTCACTGGGGGGTGAAGACGATTGAAATGTAATGTTTAAAATGCCCCTGAGTTTGTGACAAGTGAATGAAAATATATAAAAAAATGTTCGAAGATACAAAACCTAATCCAAAAGCAGGAAAAATATATAGAATAGAAAAGGGGACAACAATTAGGAAAGAAAGATGGAGGGAGTAAAAATTAAAAATATTCTAATTTTCTGCCGAAAGATAAAGTGCATAACAAAAGTAAGAGAGAGGGGAAAATCATATTTGCAATCATTAGAGAACAAGGCGGTAAAACGCGCAATATTTATTTTCGTAATTTTGAAAAAAATAATAAAAGAAAACATCTGAAAAGAATTTGGAGATACAAGGGCCCAACAGAAACACAGGAAAATATCTAAATGCTTCCAAATTCATTAAAAAAGGACGGGGGGGGGTTAGAAATTAAAAAATATGAACTTTCGAGTGGGGTAATAAAAATAGGGTGTATTAAGAATAAAAAATAAATTCCATTCGTTGGAAAAGAGGAACGTCAATGTTTCATTTTGTCTTGGTTTTGAAAAAAAAAATGGACAAAAAAATACTACATATCATACAATACAACTTTATATAAGAATAATAATAAATCGAATGTTGGCTAGAACATAGGAATATTAAATGAATTGTTTGAGTAGAAATAAAAAAAAATCACAATATCGAAATGTATATTACAAATTTTAAGGTTGTTTAATTAACATTTTACTGAAAAGTGTATTAAATTATAATTATAACTAAAAGTGTAATTATGAAAAAATAAAATAGTATTTACGGATTATTGAACGTATATCTAGACAGAAATTTGTATGCATGAGCAAAAGAATATGTATAATTCCCATATTGAGTCTATAGAATAAATTTATTAATTTATGAAACAGCTCTAACAATTTATAAACAACTTTTGCACTTTCATGCAGATATTCATAAAGGAATATTTTGCATCATTTTTTTTTTCGTTTTGCAATGAAACTGGAAAAAATACAAAATTAAGATCATTTTACACCACTGCTTAGTTATTTGCCTCTGAAATTCCTCATAGAACAGCCACGGGGCGTATTATTTTGGATAAAAACATGAAAAATTATTCTTTTATCAATATTATTCTGGGGCTAATACCAAAGACTAAATTCAGTACCAAATTAATTTTATTTGTTGAAACACATTAAAAATCGACAAAAAATGTAGTCAATTAAGAAATTTTGCAAAAATATTTTAAATAATTGAAAGAAAAAGTTACCCGAATAGTTAGAACTCAAAAGACAGCCATATTTGTCGATGGATTTGTGAATCTCGCACGGCAGCATAACACAACACTTTGAATACTAAGAAGCAGCAGGGCCCCCACAAAGGGGGGGTCAGTTGGTACTACAGTACTGGGGCCCGGCGATTGTTAGGGGCCCGTGAACATTGCTGCGGATAAAATTTTTATACATTTGTGTTTGAATATATAATTTTTTTTCTAAATTAATTGAAAGTTTTGAAATTTACGTATTATGTGTAATTATAAAATTACAAATATAAATTATATATAAAGCCTAAACGCAATGTGTAAGTTTGAATGAAAGAAAAGTACAAAACGTTTTGTAAACATCTGTTTGGATTCTGTGTCTCATTTTTAAAATAGTCAAAAGAGTCTCAAAGAAGGGCCCCTTCGTTCAATACAAGCCTTTGAAGAGTAATCAATCATTTGTAGAACGGAAGGGGGACATACTGGCCAGTGGCCATGCTTTGGATAGCTAAAGAAAGGAAAGGCTACCTCTAGTGATTCTAGCTCTTTGATACAAACCGTCTGGGTAAAGATAGCTTCAGTGTCATTGTGTTCAGAATGTGAGGCAATAAAAACCGATCCGGGAGACATTTTCTAGAATTGCACCAAAACAGATACGTTTATGACCCTAGTGGGTAAGTTTCCCCTTGCTCATTCATTCATGTTTACAGCTCATATCAATCACGTCCAGCTAACTACTGACTGAGACGACCCGTCTAGAAGTTTCTTTTGTGAAATTATAAGTTTGGGAAGGGGGCGATCCAAAGAGCTAGCCTGGAAGGGGCGATCTTATCTTCCTGCTCTTTGAGGTCGTAAACCAATTAACGCGACGGGGTGTCGTGACCAATTAACGCGACGTGGTGTCGTACTGAATGATGTAGAAAGAAAAATTCTTGTTTCTCCCTCCTGACATGAACTTGCTTCCCATTTTGATTTCCGAGATAGCCGCTATTAGAAAGCACAAAAAGCAAGTTTATTTTAATTTCTCATGCAATTATATTGCAATCTCATATGCGTTTTCAGTGCTAGTTGCTAGTGCAACTCTCAACACATTATTAAATCTTGTAAAAAAATGATTCGCTGAAACAAACCCCAATGCTACCATCTAAGATTTAAGGTATGTTCAAAATCATTTTCTTATAGTTTTCAAATATTATTTTCAGATTTATTAATCTTAAACAAAGCTAATTTTAGATTTAATTAAAATTTATTTTATCAAATTTCTATGCTGTTTTGTAAAATCAATCGTCTAAAATAACTATAATTAAATATGCACAAAAATCTCTGAGAAAATATTGCATTATGAAAGGAAAATGGATTATTTTGTGTTTATAATGCTTTTTTAAAATTTCACTTATGATTGTATGATTTTATGTTGAACTTGGTAATTACTAGAAATATTCAAAAATTTCCCTTGCGTCATCTATTTTTTGGAATTGTCTAAGGATGGAGCTTAGGCGATGATTTATGCAGTATCAAATTTCGAAGGAGGGGGGGGGGGGGGGTTGAGGAATTCACTAAGAATTTCAACCTCTGGTTGTGGGGAGGTGTTAATTCAATTTAAAAATTTATATTTTCCTTGCAACATCAATTTTTTAACACTTTACAACATAGTTGAAAAGTGTTTATGACTTTGTTCATTATGTCTGTCTGTCTGTCCCTTTAGCACGATAACTGCCGTAAAAATGACTTTATCAAAATGAAATTTTAGTATGTTGTTCAGACGTTCTGTGGGACCTATGGGAATATAAATAAATAATATCACCCAATTAGTTTTGGATTGAAACCGGGCTGAAAAAATGAAATACATTAAACCCTATGGGACCTAATTCTTCAAATATTTTTTAAGCGAATTTAAAATTTACAAATTGCTTCGGAAGTTTTAGGAAATATTTAAATTATCCCATAAAATATATAAAAAAAATTTCAGAAAAATATATTCCGTAGTTTTTAAAATAAAAATTAAAATAATAATTACACCCATTATATAAAGAGATCACGTGACCCACTTCAAAATAAAATATTGCATCCATCTTGTATCAAAATCGTGATTTTTAAAGTTTTTTTTAATTTGTATTTAGTGTTGTGTCTGTCCTAAAACCGCTTTATTTTTGCTTAATTTCTGTTCATCAATGTTCTGAAACAATGCAATCACAATATATTTGGATTTAAATGATCATCAAACTTTGATTATTTCTACAACGAAGCCTAATTTTCACTTATGGAGATTGTAAACACATCAAGCTGTAAGATGAGTTGTATAAGAATTGCTGGATTTTTTTAAAGCAAAATTATTTTGCGCTGGAGTCTGCAATATAGTTGATATGAATGAAACAGTCATTGATTTTACATAGAGAACAGACGATTTTATATCAGACTTTTTCGGTGAAGTTTTAAGCACAAAGTTAAATTACTTTTACCTCCATGGTTTTAAGTTTTTAAGTAAAATAAATTATTGTAGTATTGTGATGAATGAAAAGAATTTAATAAAAGTTTATGAATGAAATTTTTACTGATTTTTCATAGAGAGCCAGGCGATTTATATTTCAATGACGTCATTTGATAAAGTTCATTTTCTTTTGACGAAGTTTTCAAATATAATAAATTATTGTAGTATTGTGATAATCACAAAAATATCGTCGCTGAATGTATCGCAATTTAGAGATGTTTAAATAAAATTGCATTGCAGTTGGAAAGTGTTTCATAATCAATGCCTTATGCATGATTGATCTTTCTTATTAAAGATGAGCTTAAATGATGACTGATATAGATTCAGCATCATATTTCAGAGGAAGTAGGGAACCTCCTGCCCCCTCTGGAATTTACTTTTCTAAGGATTTCTACTTGCGGTCTTTCATCTTACGGTCAGAACATTTTCTTGAAACGCGTATTTTGATTGACTATTGAGCTTAGGTGATGACTGATGGGAATTTAGCATCGAATTTCAGTAAGGGTAGGGGGCTGAGGATTTACTAAGAATTTTCACTTCCAGTTCTTTTCCCAATACTGGATAAAAAAAAATCATTTTTCTTCAAACATTTATTTCTCAAAATCGGCTATAGATAGAGCTAAAGGATGACTGATATGGATTCAGTATAATATTGCTTAGGGGTTAGGAGAATTCATTAAGGATTTCCACTTCTGGTTCAACAGATGTCACTTCCGATTAAAATAATTATAATTTTCTTTACAATACACATTTCTCAAGATTGGCTGTAGGAATAGCTTAGATAATGACTGATATGTATTCAGCAACGAATTTTGCAGAGAGTTGGGATCACTAATGATTTACACTTCCGGTTCTGGAGATGTCACTTCCTATTTTCCCCAAAATTTCTTTGACTATGCGAAATAAGTGTGCAACTGAGTATAAAAATATTTCGTTTAAAATGAAATGTACACACCACTTGCCATTATATGAACGATCTTTCATAAACTGTGTTATATTGTTGTTGTTGAGACCCAGACCGCCCGACCTACCAGAAAGGTGTAAGGTAGCTGTTTGGAAGGCCGGGAAATGCCACCCAATTTAGACCGGAACCCAGAGGGGGAGGCATCCACAGGGACCGTACCCTCCTTCCTCTACCACCAACCTCTCGGAAGGACTTACGGACCCACATGTTTAACGTGATCGTACTCCGCATGAACACGGCGGCAGTTGTGACAGCGTGCAAATTCAGCTCGTAAACCACCGGGCTACCGCGCCCGAAATATGCCAACAGCACGCGGTGTTCCCAGGTGGTCACCCACCCAAGTATGTCAAACCTTGTACTTAATAAATTTTATTAAATTCAACTCTATCCCTAAATAATACATAAAACAAAAAAAAGGTACCCCCCTCCCCCTTGTTTTTATCTAGGGCCCGCAGCTCGAGTTAGTACCCGGCCCCAAAATTGAATGTGGGGGGCCTGAGAAGCAGCTTTTTACTTGTAGTCATTGTGTTTGTTATCTACATGGTCTCCAGCTAGGCTCAATGCCTAAATCAGCTAAAACGGTAGACGACCAAAAGAATGACCATCTGGACTAATCTCCTCCCTCCCGTCCTTTTAGAAGTGCGATCATAGAGGCCGCATCCATGTGTTTGCAATTTGAATTTGAAACCAGGAAAAAATTCTGAGAATCGGCCCTTGGGTTTTTCCCAGTATTTGGAGAAAACAAAGTCCCCTAAGGCCCCTAAGGGATTGCAGGCTGCACCCAGCTGCAAATTGTTTAAAATCTGGTAATCTCCCAAGTGTTTGAGCGCACGTACTTTCAAGCAGAACTGTACATTGCTTCGAATTATATTAAAGTGGCATAAAATTGGTTCATTTTCGAAATATTTTTTTAATACTACCACAAAAGTCATTCTTACTACACCTAATTTCACATCCAAATGGCCGCCCCTAATTCGTCCGCTGTGGGCAATTGCCCACGCCTTAAACCGGGCCTGCCTATCCGCGCTTTGTTAACTTTCGCGGCACACATATTTCACCAAAATTCTGCTCAAACAGTTGCGAAATATTTTCTGAAAAATAAAATGCAATGCTTAGGTTATATTAAAACTAAATTTAATGCCCCAAAAAACATAGAATATATTTTTTATTTTAATCCAAAATATTTTTGGTGCTGCAATCTGTTGTCGTAATTTAATTCATACCGATTATTTTTATTTTTTAATGAACATTTTTAAATATCTATTCCTTCTAATACAGTGTTAAATACAACAACAGATCATATATAATAATGCCACAATCACGGAAAGGCAATTTATCATTCTATAAATTTGATAAGGGATCTGAATGTACATCACTGAGGACTGCAGTTTTGTCTTCAAGTTCCTTTGTCTTCAAGTCCAAGTTCAATTACGTTTCCATGATTATGGCATTATATATGATCTGTTGTTGTATTTAATAGCGTATTAGAAGGAATAGACATTTAAAAATGTTCATTAAAAAATAAAAATAGTCGGTATGAATTAAATTACGACAACAGATGGCAGCACCAAAAATATTTTGAATTAAAATGAAACATATATTTTATGTTTTATTGGGTATTAAATTTAGTTTTAATATAATCTAAGCATAGCATTTTATCTATAAGAAAATATTTCGCAACTGTTTGAACAGAATTTCAGCGAAATATGTGTGCCGCGAAAGTTAACAAAGCACGGATAGGGCAGAAAATTTACTGACGCTCACCCTTAAGATCTTAAAATTTAATTTTTCGCATTGGAAAATTTGGAGGAGAAAATGCATAGCAAATCCGGGCTTGACTAAGCTTTCCTGTGACCCTGGGCCCAAGCAAGCATTCGGGAGCCTCCTACTCATAAAGCATTGGTGACATTCCCTCAACCAACTGAAATAAACTTCCAACAAGGAATGATCAGAATGTTCCATTTATATTAATAGTGGAATACCATTTTGACTAATATATACAGGCCCGGTTTAAGGCGTGGGCGGCGTGGGCAATTGCCCACAGCGACCGAATCAGGGGGCGGCCATTTGGAAGTGAAATTAGGTGTAGCAAGAATGACTTTTATGGTCATATTAAAAAAAAAAATTGAAAATGAAGCAATTTTGTGCCACTTTAATATAAATTAATTTACTTTCTTAGATAGTATTAAAATATAAAAGGATAAAATCGTTTTTCTCCCATAATTATATCTTTTTTGAAGCAATGTGCAGTTCAACGCTTGGGAGATTTTAAACAACTTGCAGCTGGGTCCAATCCCTTAGGGGACTTTGTACCCCAAATACTGGGAAAAACTCAAGGAGCGATTCTCAGAATTTTTTCGTGGTTTCAAATTCAAATTGCAAACACATGGATGCGGTCTCTATGATCCCACTTCTGAAAGGACAGGAGGCAGGAGATTAGTCCAGATGGTCATTCTTTTGGTCGTCTACCGTTTTAGCTCATTTCGGCATTGAGACTAGCTGGAGGCCATGCAGATAACAAATATAGTGACTAGAAGTAAAAAGCTACTTCTTACTAGTGTTCAAAGCAATGTGCTGTGTTATGCTGCTGTGCGAGATTCACAAATCCATCCACAAATATGGCTGTCTTTTAAGTTCTAACTATTCGGGTAACTTTTTCTTTCAATTATTTAAAATATTTTTGCAAAATTTCTTAATTGACTACATTTTTTGTCGATTTTTAATGTGTTTCAACAAATAAAATTAATTTGGTACTGAATTTAGTCTATGGCATTAGCCACAGAATAATACTGATAAAAGAATAATTTTTTCATGTTTTAATCTAAAATAATATGCCCCGTGGCCCCGTTTGTTCTATGAGGAATTTCAGAGGTAAATAATTAAGCAATGGTGTAAAATGTTCTTAAGTTTGTAATTTTTCCAGTTTCACTGTAAAACGAAAAAAAAAATGCTACAAAATATTTTTACGAAGTATAACATCCTTTATAAATATTTGTATGAAAGTGCAAAAGTTGTTATTAATTTGTTAGAGCTGTTTTATAAATTAATAAATTTATTCTATAGACACAATCTGGGAATTATACATATTCTTTTGCTCATGCACACAAATTTCTGTCTGGATATACGTTCAATAATCTGTAAATACTATTTTATTTTTGCATAATTACACTTTTAGTTATAATTATAATTTAATACACTTTTAAGTAAAATGTTAATTAAACAATCTTAAAATTTGTAATATACATTTTGATATTGTGATTTTTTTCATTTCTACTCAAACAATTCATTTAATATCCCCATGTTCCAGTCAACATTCGATTCATTATTATTCTTATATAAAGTTGTATTGTATGATATGTGGTATTTTTTTGTCCATTTTTTATTTCAAAACCGAGAAAAAATGAAACATTGACGGTCCTCTTTTTCAACGAATGGATTTTTTTTTTTTTATTCTTAATACACCCTATTTTTATTACCCCACTCAAAAGTTCATATTTTTTAATTTCTAACCCCCCCCCCCCCCCCCCCCGTCCTTTTTTTAAAAATAATTTAGAAACATTTGGATATTTCCCTGTGTTTCTGTTGAGCCTAAGTATCTCTAAATTCTTTTCAGATGTTTTCGTTTATTATTTTTTTCAAAATTACGAAAACAAATATTGCGTTTTTTACCACCCTGTTCTCTAATGATTGCAAATATGATTTTTCCCCTTCTCTTAGTTTTGTTATGCACTTTATCTTTCGGCAGAAAATTAGAATGTTTTTAATTTTTACCCCCTCCACCTTTCTTTCTTAATTGTTGTCCCCTTTTCTATTCTATATATTTTTCCTGCTTTTGGATTAGGTTTTGTATCTTCGAACATTTTTTTATATATTTTCATTCACTTGTCACAAACTCAGGGACATTTTAAACATTACATATCAATCGTCTTCACCCCCCCCCCCCCCAGTGAATATTCGATTATTTTACTAACTTGATTTGCAGTATAAAAATTAAACTTACTGACAAAATTTTACATTATAGTTAATCTATAAACTTGTCTAGCGGCACATAAATACGTAATTGAATACGTATATTTCTACCTATTCTGTTCAACCCTCACTAATCATTAAACATCTTTAGAATCCCCATATACATTTCCTAATTCTTTTTAAACAAAGCAAAATATCTCGTGCTTGTGCAACAATATTTCTCAAAAGAGTAAGTAACCAGACTGATTTGCAATAATCGTGGCAATTCAAATATTACAGCTTTCCCACCTATTGAAAAACTTGGTTTCTGAAGTATAGTGGTTATAATTTCGATATGTTAAAATATCGAAATTATAATCATTATATTTCAAAAACCAAGAGCAATAAATTCATACTAATTGTTTATAGTTATCACTTTTAGTTTTTAAGATATAAGCATTACAAACTTGAAATACTTCAAATTTTCAAACTTCTTCCGCTTGACAAGATGATTACTCGAAAACTATAGAAGCTTTTTTAAATATACATATAAATTTAGAAACTAAATTTCCTCATACATATTTTTATCACTTAATAATTCTATCGATCTTTTATACTTTCAAAGATATTTCGAGTGAAAGTATGAAACAAGAAAAAAAACTAATTTTTATGTTTCTAAGTATAACCCCCCCCCCCCCCCCCAAAGAAAAATATAGTTCGATCCAAAATCCAATTATATACACTTGTAGGGCTTTCACAGAGCTACAAATTCATGCTTATTGTTCAAAGTTAGTTCTTTTAATTTTTGAGATGTTACTAAGTTGAAAAATGGAAAAATTTCAATCTTCTTCAATTTAGCAAGACGATTACTCGAGAATTATAAAAGCTTTTCTTAATAATAAATATAGATTTTGATACTAAATTTCCTAGTACGTATTTTTGTCGTTTACTATTTATATCTTTATTTTATAGTTTAAAATGAAAACAAGAATAATAAAAACACTCGCTCGGACAGACACTTTTTTGCTTTCTAAAACAAAGTTCTGAATATTAAAATATTGAAATTATTATTATAAGCGCCCAAAAGGTTTACATTTTTTGTAACGCTTCGTTTCCCCCACACAGAAATCCCAAACATAGATGTTATTCACGTAAATTTACATATAATATGATTGTTTATTTAATATTTTTGAATGCCGTTTTCTTTTTATGATTTAAAAGAAGTTTGAAAACTTGCGACCTTCAGAGTGTTTATTTCCCTTTAAAATCATAAATTTTGTTCACTTCACTCCATTCGTTCTAGAAATTTTTGTCTCTTTAGACTCCTATACACATCCATATATACATTATACTCGCGCACAGACATCCCTTTAAAAATACATCATTTGTGTGCAGGGAAATCTATATAAATAAAATTGAAAATCTGTCTGTCTGTCTGTTTGTCCCATCATCACGGGAGAACGGCTGAACCGAATTTGATGAAATTTTGTGGGTAGCCTAGAAATAGCCCCACTTAAAATTTAGTCTATGTTTGAAATTTCTACGACCAGTGGTTATCGAGATATTAGTAAAAAACGAAACTTTCCTTTATCTCATCATCACGAGAGAACGGCTGAACCGAATTTAATTAAATTTTGTGGGTGGCCTTGAAATAGCCCCCCCAAAATTTTGCCCAAATTTCGAGTTTCTAAGACCAGGGGTTGTCGAGATATTAATGAAAAACGGAACTTTTTTTATAGGAGTTCTACTCTCCAACTCCGTGGTTTATCCAAACGCAAAGGATAAAAATCGTTTGTTTAAAACGTCAAAGGGAATTAAAACTTTATTTTTGAGTTTGATGCAGGATTTTTGCATTAAATAGTCACTATCTGAAAGCATGAATTGTTTGAAACATGAATTTAAATGGAAAAATCTACCTCCATGTTTTGTATTTCACAAGCTTTTACTCAACGATTAGAAGTATACAGATTTTAATAGTTATTTAATTTCGCATTTTATGAGGAAGATTCTATCTTATATCGTGTTGCTCGGCCAAGGAATGAAATTAAATATGTTTGCTAATGATTATTATTTTTTTTTCGATTTGAATATTAAATAAATAAATGGGTATTAAAATATATCTTATAAATGAACGGTTTGATTTTTTTTAATTATATTAATTGCGAACTGCATACACCACTTTCATTTATTTTAGCAAAGAGGTTTTAAGCTTATATATTGTGTTTAGCTAATAAACTCATATTTTGTTTACCCAATAAATTCATTTATCCAATTGTTTAAGCAGAAAAAGAGTTGAATGGGTATATCTTCTAACAATATTTTAGTGTTTTCATTTAGTATATACAAACTGGATCACGATATTTTATTCAGATCTGCGAATTTAGAGCTACGAATTTGGCTGGATATCGCTAACTTGGCAAATTTCTTAAAAGTTACCAAATTGATTGAAATGTCCCCAAATTGATAAAAATGACGTAAATCAATGAAATTTATTTTGTTTTCTTAAAAGAAAGTACTGAAATGGTGTTTCGTTAGCATTTGTCTGTCAGTCCAACCGCCCTACTTAGTAACACATTTAGCGAATTTTTAAAATGTCACCAAATTGATAAAAATATTTACAAATCCATAAACATAATTTGAAATTGATAAATTGCCCTAAATAAACGAAATTGTGTTTTTAGGGGATAATATTTTGATGATGGTTCGTCAATTTATCGCCAAGTGGGACTGTCAGTTCTACAGTCCCACTTGGCGATAAATTTGGCGATTTTTTAAAATGTCACCAAATTGATAAAAATATTTATAAATCCATAAAAATATTTTGAAATTGATAAATTGCCCTAAATAAACGAAATTGCGTTTTTTTAGGGGATAATATTTTGATGATGGTCCGTCAATTTATCGCCAAGTGGGACTATCAGTTCTACAGTCACACTTGGCGATAAATTTGGCGATTTTTTAAAATGTCGCCAAACCTTCATTAGAGATATTTAGACGATATTTTGACCACCAATTTATTTGAAGCAAATCATAACATGTCGCTTAACAACGGATTTAAATTTAATGTGTTTATGAGGAAGAAGATTTTTATTAAATCTTTTCCGATTTTAATGATGAAGATATGTATATAAAATAAATTTCATTGCCATCGTATTTTTGACTGGATAATATCAATTACGATCTTCATGTTTAAACATTATTATTATTGATGTTTTCGGGGATTATTGATTCAGAGATTATTGATATGTTCAATTTCTTACAGCATTGTTTTATTGCGGCAAAAATTGTTGAAACTCATATATTGTACGTTGTACGAGTAATCTTCTACAAATGCACGGGTATATCTTCTAATCTAAGAGAATATAAGTAGTACATGTATATTGGCATATATTGGAATCAAGCCTTCCGGTATGAAGATGGCAGGGATTATTGATATTTTTAATTTATTAAGTAATCTGTTATATATTGGTAAAAAATTTTCAGACTACATATTATAATACGGGTAATCTTTTACTAACACTAGGACATATCTTCTAATCTATGACATTATAAGTAGTACGGGTTTATCTTCCCATATAATTTTAGCACTTTCATTTGGGCACATATTGGAATTAATTATTGCCTACTGATTATAAGATTACGGATTTATTGATATTTTCAATTTATATATGTAATCTACTAATATAGGTTATATCTTCTAATATTCGCGTATATAAGTAGTACGGGTCCCATACAATACGCTATTATTTTGCATATATTGATTCAATTCCCTACTTTTTATAAATTTGCTTACAAAAAGGACAGGATATTTTATTCTTCAGATCTACCCGTGAAGATAATTTTGAATAACGAGAACAGCCATTCCTTAACTTCTTTTTAGGAGCATTATGTTAAATATTTTAACAGAATATTTTGATTAAAAATGCCATTTAGTATACTATAGGAATTTGCACATGATTGTGAATTTCCTGAAAAGTTTATTTATATTATATACTCCGTACGAAGAACGGGTATGCTGCTAGTTACAAATAAAGTCCAAAATTCAGCTATGTATTATAAATTACTGCTGCATTATGCATGTAGAAAGAAATGTGAAGCATTACATTTTCTAAACCTCTAAATTTAGATGAGAATAAAATTTGATAGATCAATGAAATAAAATAATTTTCGTAAGGTGATGGTGATCCTGTTCCTAAGGGAGATTATTCCCTCCTGCTCTTGCCTATCTAAGATACTTTGCCCTTAATAGCTTTCTCGTATAATCACGAAAAAAGTCCAGTCCTCATCCGCACACCTATGCGTCGATCATCAGTACTGACGAAGCGGAATTTGTCTCTAAACTTGCCTCCAATCAGACACTGTCTAGTACACTAACTAGCTAAACACCAATTCAGACGCCTCTGCCTATGTTGAAGGGGTCAGTGGTAGGCGCTTTAATGGACGTCGACACTTAATCCCATCAGTCGTCCGAATAATATACATTGATACAGGATGCACGGGCGATGTCTGATAAGATTCGAACCACGCCATTGGTGTAGATGTGACTCCACTCCTGACTGCACGATCCACTCGAGCAGTTGTCTGTCTGGAGCGTTCTAAGCCTCTGCGACGGTTACATGGATCTTCTTTGATCCACTGTTCCATCACCGAGCAACTACCATATCGTTCCGACCAAGATGGCGACTGGTACGTCTGTTCGACCAACCAGTTTCCATTGGGCCATTGATGCGACTTCTCTCAAAATCCGACAATTGTTCGTAGTGCTGTCGAGACGTCTCAAAGGCATCTTTGTACACAATTTTCAGTATCAAAGCAGAAAATCCAGTTTCAATTGCTCGTAAGTAAGAATATCAGACATTTTAAATGCTGCACGATATGTCGTTCCCATGCGCGCTGTATGAGCCCTATAACGTCATTGGCGTTGACACTTTGATCATTTGCATAACTCTTAAAACGAAATTTGCATGCTCAGTTTCGTGGCTGTAGATCAATTTATATATATATATATATATATATATATGAAGGGCGGCTCCAAACTGTCTTGCCCACACACGAAAATGTCTTTGAGCCGGCCCTGAATATATATATATATACAGTGACCGCCGGTTATAAGATTCAGTGGTTATAAGAAACAGCCGTTTATAAGACTCAAAACGACAGAAACAAATACAAACTTCGTTTTAACATTAAAATTGTGTCGCTTATAAGAAACACGATTCCGCTTATAAGAAACAGTTTTCTACAGAAAATTTGTTGATTTCCTTGCGACGCTGGTGTAAAAAAAAAAAATCGATTTGTTTAAGGTTAACTGAAGGACGAGTTGTTATCTCTTGTCTCTGGGCGTACGGGGAGGGGGTGGGAGTTTGCTATGTAACAAAGGATGACAGAGGATTTCTCCGCAGAAAGACTTGGGGAGTACAACCCCAAACCAGTAAGAAACGAGCTTTAATCTTTTGGCAGTTAAGGAAACGTACTGATAAGGAAAGGCATCTTTGCTTATGCACTCAAATAAGATTCGTACAGCTTTAGTTAGTCATTTTATGTTTTGCTAGTGAAGCATGTCGCAAACCCTTACTTTGCTTGAAAAGCAAAGTTTACTTAAAAAGTATGATTCTCCACCTCCGTGTAGTCAATAAGCAAGAAAACAACCTTGCTTGATGCTATCCATATGATCGCAGGCGCATGGAAAAAAGTTTCTGACATATGCATTTTTAATTGCTTCCGTAAAGCAGGATTTTTGAAAAATAATGTTGCCATACCAGCAGAAGATGAAGAAGAATTTAAAGCACCTTTCGAAGAATGGATTCACATCGACGAAAATTTACAAACATCTGAAGAAAACAATGATGATGACATAGTGCGGAAATTCAGAATGTTTGCAATGAAGAAGAAAATGAAGACGACGTTCCACAAGAAGAAAATTTTCCTACAGCCAAACAGTCGCGAGAAGCCCTAACTATAATTAGAAAAACTCTTGAACACAGAGGGGCATCAGAAAAAGTTTATGGACTGTTTTATGATTTAGAAATGGATGTACGTAAACTAATCACAGACTCGTTAGCACAAACAATACTGGATAAGTTTTTTGCTATTCTTCAGTAATAGATTACGGTATGTATGAAAATGTACTATGCTCTTATACATAAATGAACGACCTATGAGTTTTACTTTTTATTCTTATTTAACTGCATACTATATGCATATAGATAGCAATTTAAGTTGTAAGGCTTAATTTGTAAAATGAGAAATATTTTTGAATGCAAAACTTAATTTACAAATGTATTATGTACGTACTAATATTTTACTTATATACATTTATCTTTTAAATTCTGTAAAACTGTGTTCAATAGTTAGTATTTACAATGGAAGAACGATATTTAAAAAATTTCCGGATTTAAGAAACAAAACGAGCGAAACGAACGTGTTTCTTATAAGCGGCGGTCACTGTATATATATATATATATATATATATATATATATATATATATATATATATAAATTATTTATATTAATAGTACATTTTAATGAGCAAAAATGACACTTTTAATAACTTTGTTGTCAAATATATATAAATTTGTACTCTTCATAAATTCTAAACTGTTAAATACTGTTCAAATTGCAAACAATTCTTTGAAAAATACTTTGATTTGTTTGCTCCTTTTTTAAATAAGTCAGTTTTGGGGACCCTTTGTAATGAGGGTCCTGGGGCCAGGTCCCCTGCCTTAATATAGTCGTGTACCAAATGTGTGGTTACACATTTTAAAACTGTATATAAAGTTTAAATTAGTTAATACCACTGTCAGTATAAAACTAATGCAATAAGCTTATAGGCACTTTAATCTGGCATGTTGCAACTTATGTTATAAATATTAGTGATTTAATTAGGAAATTTCAATTAACTTTGGAACAGTAAATTTAAAAAGGTAACTAGACTTACAGGCAGATATAAGAATAGAGCTCCACTGACTAGGTTGAAAGAAGTATACTAAATGGACAAAGTTGATTGCTATCAAAGCAAGGCACAGGAATACAGATATAATTTCTTGAGTTCTTTTCCCTAAAAAGAATAAATATAGAACAATTATTATTAAAGAAAAATTAATCATACTAGCGAAAAACATTGAATTCAATGTAAAGTACAATGACATATACATATGGTTATTATTATTACCACAGACATACAATATTAATTTATGGTACATTAGGTATTAGTGTGGAAGACCCAGGCCACCAGACTCACCCTAGGGTATGAGCAGCTGGTTGAGTGGCCGGGTAGGTATTAGTGTTAGGTATTAGTGTGAAAAAAATGTAATATTAGCATTTTAATGAAAATAAAAAGTATTGAATATTCAAAATGTGGTGAAGGGCATAAGGTGAGGGTGGGCCCTCTTATTGCTCCAAAATTCTTATTGTAAACCTCCTCTTTTTAATTTAATTTATTTTTCTTATAAAAGCTAAATGTCTGGAAAGTTACAAGTTGCACATGAAAACTCACAAAATCAATACATTGCTTCATACATATTTTTATTATCATCTGCTGACAAAGAAAGATAACGAATTTCTTTTCCTACGATGTTCCGCCCACTTGAGTGCGATAAAATTTGAGATTTTCAAATTTCTTATTAGACTACGATACATTGAAAGTTTAAGTTTCAATTTTCAGAATCTACCATTATTTCAGTATTATAAGCGTTTTCCCCAAAAATCGCTGGAATCCGGTGAAAATTGTCACAATTACTTTAATTCCCGGCCGTCCAAATGGTTGCTCATGCCCTCAGGGCGAGCCGGACGGTCTGGGTCTTCAACAATTACTTTAATTCCGCTTATAATCCCCCCCAAATCCGTTTTTACTTTCAATGCAATACATGGTAATGTATAGGAAGCATTGGAATCGTGTCGAAAATCGCAACTCGAGTTTTCAACGGATCTACACGTTTTGAGACCTCTAGAATACGAAAAAACTATTTTTAGCGTGACGTCTGTTTGTGTGTCTGTCTATGCAATGTATGTATCCATTCTAACTCAAGAACTACTGTAAAAAATTTTATATTCAATTTCTGTTAGATTATTTAAAAAATAATAGTCTTTTTAAACCTGATTTACATTCCATCAATAGTATTAAATTGAAAATTATCAATATGTATAGTGATTTAAATATTAAATATAAATATCTTAAATTTCCTTATATAGTGCTTATTCCAAAATTTCATAAAAATCCTATTAAATTTAGAACAGTTACTAGTGGCCATAATACTTACTCTACTACTGCGAGTAAATTATTACTAAATTCTTTAAATCTAATAAATAATAGTTTAAGCCAGACTAGCAATAATTACCATATTCTAAATAATAGTAAAGAATTAAAGAATAAATTAACATCTCTTAGAAAAATAATAGGATTTCAAACTTTTGATTTTAAAGATCTTTTTAATAATATTAAGATATCTGATCTATATGATGTTATTTTAGCTCTATATAATGCTTATATTACACCTCTTTCAAATCAAATTAAATTTATAAATTTTCCTAAACTTCTTCACTTTGTTATTTTCAATAATTATATTTTTCAAGGAAATAAATTATACTTACAAGTCTCAGGAGTTCCACAGGGTGGCTGCAGTAGCAGTATGCTAGCTAATTTATACCTTTATCATTATGAAAAGTCATTTACTTCAATAGATTATACTTTTTACAGATATGTTGATGATCTGATTTGCTTAGTACATACAGAAAATTATCTCATAGATATAGATTACTATCCAGACAATTTGGAATTAATTCCTAATGAAGCTACTATTAGTAAAAATGTTAATTTTTTGGATTTAAATCTTTTTATTGATCCTTCTAATAGAATTGTTACAAATTTATATGATAAAAAAGACTTTTATAATTTTAATATTAATAAAATCTTACCTTTTAATTCCTGTAACTCGATTCAATTGTTTAGAAATATTATACTCAATCAGCTTTTCAGAATTTATAGATTATCTGATAAAAAATTTCATGCTATGCATATCAATAATCTCAAAATTACTAGTAATTTATATAAATATCCCTCTTATTTAGTAAATAGTATTGTTAAAAAATTTAAAATAGCTGGATTTTTATAATTCTTTTCATAGTATCATATAATTCTATTCATAGTATCTTATATTAGCCAGACATCTCCATTCTCTTGGTTTTTTTTTTTTTTTTTTTTTTTTTTTTTTTTTTTTTTTTTTTCATTCACTTCCCACTTCAGCATTACTATTATTTGCCCCTCTTTTTAGTAGCTCTTTTTGTATATTAATACTTTTTCTTAACATTTCGCTTCACAGTTTTTCAATTCTTATGAATGGCAACAGTAAATGGTTTTTTATTTTTTTCTTTACGAATGGCAACACTGGTCTCTTCTATCAGTGTACCCTGTATTGACTCGATTGTACATACGCTGTGCTTTTTCCAGGTATTCATTTTTTCTTTTTTATTCCTTCTTTATGTATGTCGTCCAAGTAGAAATAGTTTATAGATTTAATCTATCTATTTCTTCAGAAACATACAATTTTGTGTTTGCTTCTACAAAAAACTTGGACATGATTAGATTTTTGTAGAGGTTAACAATTCATGATTTAGGCTTAGAGCCTCGTCCACGTGTAATGCGTTTGTGCTTGATTTCGTTTGTTATACTTATTTCGATTCCATACCTTTATATTTTTCATTGACTTGTTGATTCGATATTTATTTTATTTATTTTTTTCCCATTTGCTTGAGGATTAGTTGATTTTTACTTTTGTTTTGTAAGCCTGTTAGATAGTTGAATTTAGCTTAAGTTTTTCTTTTTTTGTTTCCATACCTTTTAATTTGGTTGATTTTCTGTAACTTGATAGCTTGTGTTTTGTATTTTTTATCCATTTGATTGATGATTTGCTGTATTATATTTTATTCTGTGGGTGTTTTTAAAAAAGTTAGGTTTATCGTGTTACATCTTCTTACTTTTCGTTCATTGGATTTTCAAACTTCTATTATTATATATATATTGTAAATTGTGGGTAACCCTGGTGCTGATTAGATTTTGGTACCATTGCGGATAAAAAAACCTGCGTTTTTTTTTTTCTTCCGAAATTTAGTGTAAAAGTTGTCTGCATCCGCTCTAATTGAAACACTAATTAACCAAATTTCATAAAATTTAGTAGATACGTCACTTGTTGGTTATCCTCCTGGTGCTGATTAGATTTTAGTATGATTCGGAAACAAAACGTCCCTTTTTTTTGCGAAATAGCCCGCAAAAATGTTCAAAATCTAAAATAAATGGCTACGTATGCTTAAATGTATCAGTTAAATGATTTTTTCATCTGTTATTTTTGACGATGAAAAGAATAAAACCAACCCCAATACTCTAGGACTAACCGTTCTCGAGATAGTGAAGTTTTTTCGCATTTTTGCTATGCCGGTTTTGAGAATAAGTCCAGTTACCAAATGAAATCGAAAGCTGAATTAAATGTGTAAATTCAGCGCAATTTCAATTAATTATGCCTGTTATTTGGGCAATTAAACTCAATTTAAATAATTATTAATGAAAAAAAGAGAAAATGAATTTGAGTCTGGAAAGCCATATGCTGCTCATATCAGATATTTTCATTTACGTTTTGATTCTTCATAACCCATGTTGCTTCGATTAACATGTAACTTCCACTCTTATTTAGGATGTGTCGCGGGTGTACCCCAATTGCATAAATGAACTAAGATGTTGTAACGCACTGCTCCCGAGCAGCGGTCCAAAGGCAAGTCAAAAAATCTGATGTGGGCAACACATGACTTTCCTTATATAATGGAATGAATTTACTACTTTTACAGTAAAAAAATAGGTTTTTCTTATAGTAGATACTAATATTCTTTCCAAAACATTGAATTTTCGACAATGAGTCGTCATTTTCATTGATTTAGCATCATTTTTATCCATTTGGCGAGATTTTCATTAATTTGGCAATATTTCAAAAAAGTCGCCAAGTTGGCGACATTCCGTTAAACTCGTCGCCAAAATTTCGCCAAGCGTTATGCACTAAGAAAAAAGTTATTCTTACAGCAGATAAATGACTATTGGCGTTCAAATACAAACGTATTATTCAAAGTATATTTTTTCATGAATGGAACGAGCTAGATCCACGAGAATGATGTCACTCAATTTATCGCATGGTATTACATATGAAAAGTGAACATGTTTCTCAATAGGAATTTTTTTTTTTTATGTGACTTTTTCATAATTTTTTTTAAAAATGTACAGTATCTCGAGAACGGTTCATGTTAGCGTTCTAAAATTTATGCTAATCGTTTTCTAATGAAAAATTACATAAGAAATGTCTATTTGCGTAACTTTATTAGCGGTTTTGATTTTTTGACGATTTTTTCAAAATTTCATTCGAAAATTTAGGAGGGTTCTGAACATTCGATTGCGTATAAAAACAATAGGCTTCCAGTGTTCACGGATTATGATTTTTGTACCAAATTTGGTTCGAATCGGTCCATTCGTTCGTCAGTTATCGTCTCCACAGACTCACTGACACACACACATACTTTCACACACACAGACATCACTTCAAAAATGTTTGATTCGTGATCAGGGATGCTTGAAACGTGCTCTCCCGTCGAAAACTCGAATTCGAATTTTCGACCCCGTCACAATACTTTCCTTATACATTATGTATATAAGCAAAGTAATAGACTTACTTATGGTATATCACGCCTACCCAAATTGCACAATTAGGGTGAACGACCTATGCGGCCGGTAATCGGGCACAGTCAGCATAGCCACGAAACGTCCTCTGCGCCGGCGCAGAGGGTCAAAGGGGATGTTTATTTATTGCGTAATCACTTAGAGGTCTATGCCACTATGTTTGGTCACCATGAGAAAGTTCATTCTGATAAGAAAAATTTAGTCCTAATTTTTTAAACCGCAACAAAATTTAATTAGCACATACAAAATGAAATTTCGTCGGTCCGTTTGTGAGATAAAATGGCCTACATAGCGTACAGACACACACACGTACAAACGTCACTCTAAAAATGGGGAATTCGTGTTATTGAGTACCCAAAACGTGTAAATCCATCGAAAACGCAAGTTTCAATTCTCAACGTCTTCCCACTACTTTCCATTTTTAACACTTTACAACAAATTTGAAAAGTGTTTATGACTGTTCATTCTGTCTGTCTGTCCGTTAGCACGATAACTGCCGTAAAAATGACTTTATCAAAATGAAATTTTAGTATATTATTCAGACGGTCTGTCGGACCTATTGGAATATAAATGAATAATATCACCCAATTAGTTTTGGATTGAACCCGGGTTGAAAAAATGAAATACATTGAACCCTATGGGACATAATTCTTCAAACATTTTTTAAGTAAATTTAAAATTCACACATTGCTTCGAAAATTTTAGGAAATATTCAAATTATACCATAAAATATATAAAAAAAAATTCAGCAAAATATATTCAGTAGTTTTTTAAATAAAAATTAAAATAATAATTACACCTTTTATATGGAGCGATCACGTGACCCGCTTCAAAATAAAATATGACGTCCATCTTGTATCAAAATCGTGATTTTTAAAGTTATTTTTAATTCATATTGAGTGTTGTATCCGTCCTAAAACCGCTTTATTTTTGCTAAAATTCTGTGCATCTACATACTGAAACAACGCAATTACTATATATTTGAATTTAAATGATCATCCAAACTTGATTATTTCTACAACGAAGATTACTTTTGACTTATAGAAAATGTAAACAGCAATATATGTAGAATGAGTTGCATAAGAATTGCTACATCTCTTTAACGCAAAATTATTTAGCTCATGGAGTCTGCAATATAGCTAATATGAATGAAATTTTAGTATGTTATTCAGATTCATTGATTTTACAAAGAGAAGGACGATTTTTTCGATAAAGTTTTAAGCATAGAGTTTAATTACTTGTACCTCCATGGTTTTTAAATAAAATAAATTATTATAGTATAATATTGTGTTGAATGAAATTAATCGGAAAATGTTTATGAATGAAATGCTGCTTTTATAGAGGGAGGAGTGTTATATTTCGATGACGTCATTTGAATAAATTTCAGTTGTTTTCGATGAAGTTTTCAAATATAATAAATTATTGTAGTATTATGACAATTTTAAAAATATTACAGAGGAATGTATCGCATTTTAGAGATGTTTAAACCAGGCAATTTATATTTCAATGCCGTCATTTGAATGAAGTTCATTTTTTTCGATGAAGTTTTAAGTTTTCAAATATAATAAATTAATGTAGTATTGTGATAATTTTTAAAATATTACCGAGAAATGTATCGCATTTCAGAGATGTTTAAATAAAATTGCATTGAAGTTGGAAAGTGTTTCATAATCGATGCTTTATGCATGATTGATCTTTCTTGTTATAAATTACCATGTATTATAAAAAAAAAGTAATATTGAGTCAATTTAAAATTATTCCTAAACTTGTATTTACTAACAAATTATTATTGATTGGTAACCAATTATTATAAATATGATAATTAGTATTTGTTAAAAATTAATAAAATTATAATTATTAATAAATGAATTAAATAACTATTATTAAATTGCAATACTTTCCATACCTGCATATTACCATGTATTGTAGGGAAGTAAAAATGTCAGTCTTAGACCGAAAGCCCGAAAAAAAAATGAGATATGGAAAAAGTTAGTTAATCACCCCATTCGCATTACTCATCTCTCTGAACATTTTTTTTTCCTTAAGATATTTTCAGATGGTATGTCTCAGTTTCTGGTAAAATTACGTCTACTTAATTGATACATTAATATTTAGTTAGGTTCTTTGTGATTTTTGACAATTTAACTCGAGAAGCATATACATATGTATAATAACTCTAAAAGGGTGCCTACTAGTGTCTTATGTCATTCGCTTGCAAATAAAATGTGACGATAAAATGACGATTTATTTAACAACATTTTCTTAATTACTTTAATAATTTTCTTTAAACCTTCGAAAAATCATGTTTAAAAATTTTGATGTGGGCAGCACATGACTTTACTACAGACACAAATTCATTTTTTCTCTTTATTTCTTTAATAATTCCTTAAATTGAGTTTAATTGCACAAAATAATACGCATAATTATTTTTAAAAAGTACACTGAATTTGCACTTTTAATTTAATTTTCGTTATAATTTAGTAATTAGACGTATTTTCAAAGACGGCGTAGCGAAAATGCGAAAACAACTAAAATATCTCGAGACGGTTAGCATTAGAGAAATGGGGGCCTGTCTTATTCTTTTCATCGTCAAAAATTACGTATAAAACAAGCATTTAATTGATATATTTGAGCATACGTAGTCTTTAATTTTAGATTTTGACGATTTCGACGGAAGAGCACGTTTCAAGCATCCCTGATCACGAATCGAACATTTTTGAGGTGATGTCTGTGTGTGAAAGTATGTTTGTGTGTGTGTGGTCAGTGTCTCTGTGAAGACGATATCTCACAAACGAATGGAGAGATGCGAACGAAATTTGGAACAAAAATAATAATCCGTGAATACTGGAAGCCTATTGTTTTTAAACACAATCGAATGTTCAGAACCCCCCCCCCCTAAATTTTCGAGTGAAATTTTGAAAAAATCATCAAAAAATCAAAACCTTTAATAAAGTTACAAAAATAAACATTTCTTATGTAATGTTTCCTTAAAAACGATTGACATAAACTTTAGAATACTAGCATGAACCGTTCTCGAGACATTGCACAATTTTCAAATAAATTTATCAAAAAAATCCCATAAATTAAAAAAAAATATTAACTGTTGAGAAACATGTTCACTTTTCATATGTAATATCATGCGATAAATTTGGTGACACTATTCTCGTGGATCTAGTTTGTTCCATTCATGAGAAAAGATACTTTGAGTAATACTTTTGTATTTGAACGCCAATAATCATTTATCTGCTATAAGAATAACTTATTTCTCTGTCCATAACGCTTGACGAGAATTTAGCGACGAATTTGGCGAAATGTCGCCAACTTGGCGACATTTTTAAATGTTGTCAAATTAACGAAAATCTCGCCAAATGGATAAAAATGACGCTAAATCAATGAAAGTGACAACTAATTGACGAAAATTCAATATCTTGGGAAGAATATAAGCATCTGCTATAAGAATAACTTTTTTTTTACTGTAAAAATAGTAAATTCATTGCATTATTGCATTATATAAGGAAAGTCATGTGCTGGCCACATCAGATTTTTTCCCCTAGGAAAAGTAAAAATAAACTAATCTGATGCATCCAACACTTGACTTTTCTACAAATAAACAAATTTCGATTGTGTGGATGGAGACGATGCCATATATGTTTGTCTATACATAGCCTAAAGTTTTACTTTCAACGACATAATGGATTCTTTTTCGAAATATATTATCATCATACTTTACAATGTAATTAGGCACGTTAAGTATTATGCGGGTCATTCTCGGAAAATTTGGAATGTCTTTTCCCAAATGAATGTCTTTTACCGTACATGCTTACTGCCAGAAAACACTTTTAACTACACATTTTATAAATACATTAAATTCAATAAATACAATACGCATTAAAAATTTAAGATAAAATTAATTTTTTATTGTATTTAACTTAATCATTTCCTCACCTTGTCCATTGGTGTAAGCAGGGGTGGGTGTTTAAAGGTCGCAACCCCCCTTTGGTGGAAAAATAACGAAATAATGCGGTCGTTGTTGAAAAACGAAATTAAGCATTGTAACCGTCCCTCATTCGGTCGTACCCCCCCCCCTCCCCCATCCACACCACTATCACCCTTTTTAAGTTCCTGGTTACACTTATAAATTGTCTCCTTACCTATTTGATACTGAAATTCCAATCAGCATCATTCCCCAATCAAATTTTTCCTTTTCAACTGTGCTTACTAGAGAATAGCACATTTGCTAAACAATTATAGTTGGCAGAGCAGTTGGTAGCATCAGCTAATGTGGCGTGGCAGTAGTTATTTTGCATTTATTGTGCATTGAGTTCCTGAGAAGCTAGATCGGCTTGATAATAGTTTAATAAGCCTTTATAAGATAAATATTCTAATTTCTATTTAACTAAAATTAGTGAAAACTTTTGCTTAAAAAGTGTTTAAGTTATAATTTCATTATTTCCTTACTATCATCCACGATTATAAATTAATTATTTATTTTAAACGTTCTACTTAATGATATTAAATCTAATTAGCAATAATCTAAATAATAAAGGAAGATGTTGGTTTGTCTGTCTGTTGGTCGTGTAGCGGAAAATCTAAGCGACCTCCAAGGTTACAAAGGAATTATTTATTTCAAAAGTTCTACTTTATAATTTCAAATCTGAGTAGAAATAATATAGATAATATAAAAATATAGAATATAAAATAGTATGGAAATATAGAATAATATAATGAATATAGAAATGTAAAAATACACTACGTGACAATGAAAATAAGACACCAAGAAGGGGGGAGCAGAAAGTGATGAAAATCGGTAAACAGAGAGAGACAGCAACGAATAATAAGTGATGTTTACTGCAACATGATACACCTATACACTGAGCGATAACACAGTCTGATCAGTCCGGCCGTCCAATTAGTTGTTCATGTCCACTGGATGAGTCGGACGGTCTGGGTTTTCAACAGTCTGATCAGTAGGTTGTAGGACCACCGTGGGCGGCGATACAAGCAGCAACAAGTCTAGATATAGAGTCAATGAGCTTGCCAATGGTGTCCGGAGGGATGGCTGCCCATTCCCTGTCAGCCATTTGCCAGAGTTCGTCTTCTAAACGCGGCGGTGGCGATTGGTGAGAGATCAGGGGAGACTGGTGACCTGGGAAGCACCTGTGTACCTTGCAGGGCATGTTGGCTGATGCGTGCCGTATGTGGTCGGGCGTTATCCTGCTGATAAATGGCATTGGGCACCCCTGAAGGAAGAGTAGTGTTACCAGCCGAAGCACGTCATCCACGTATCGTTAGGCCGTCATAGTGCCCTCAATACGGACCAGAGGTGGCCTACTATCGTAGGCTATGGCGTCCCAAACCATGATGCCGCGTTGTCGCGCGGTGTGGCATTCCACAAATGCGGCCGGATTGCACCTGTCGCCACTACGGCGCCAGACTCGTACACGGCGACTGTCATTGCTAAAACAGATGCGTGACTCATCTGAAAACACGACCCTGTGCCATTCCGCCGTCCACGTGGTTCTATCCAGACACCATTGCAAACGGAGGCGTCTGTGCTGTTGGGTCAATGGCAGCCTTCTTAACGGGCGCCATGAGTGCAAGTC
This sequence comes from Amaurobius ferox, assembly GCA_951213105.1. Classification (NCBI taxonomy): domain Eukaryota; kingdom Metazoa; phylum Arthropoda; class Arachnida; order Araneae; family Amaurobiidae; genus Amaurobius; species Amaurobius ferox. The sequence goes on from OX578152.1 coordinate 43,265,867, forward strand.
GCCGGCGACCAATCGGCGGATAATGATCCTGGTCGATATGGCAGCATCAAGGGTGACCTACACATGCTGCAAAAGGACGACGGAAGCGGTCTGCAGGGCCGTCAACGCTTGCAGACGGATGCGTCGGTCCACGCGTGCTGACGTCGCTCTGGCCGTATCGGCCCCCCTCAAACGTGTCACATTCCCGTTAGAACCATCTTCGCCACAACAGGTGAACCGTTGACGCGTGTAAGTGGCTGTCCGCTGAGATCTGACGTATGGACCAACTTGCCCTTCTGAGTCCGATCACCATACCCCTCATGAAATCGTCTATCTGCTGGAACTGCCTTGGTTGGCTGCGGCCTGGCATTCTCTGCTACTACACGTTTCCTCTGAGACAAAAAAAAATTGCAAAATGATTTCCCTGGCAGACAAAGCGGCGCGACTATTGCCGATTCTGCAGGTTCCTTCCCTTATATCTCACTCAACGTGCGTGGGGCAGCTGCACATTTCGCATCATTTACATAATTCTGTGAGCTGCGTCTACCCTACAATTTGCATATTTTTTTGCCCACTCCTTCTTGGTGTCTCATCTTCACTGTCACGTAGTGTATACTCTGCCATTATTAACTAAGGAAACTTAATGTATAACGAAGTCAGGTGGAAAAACCATTAGTTTTGCGTTTATGGTTTTCCTAATCATTTTATATTTGTACAAGTGTAAAATCAAATTATTAGGTACTTTTCTCTTTGATGATTAAAAGAATCCTATATTGCCATCTTGGCTTACATATAAAAAACCACTGCACCATTATCATCAAACTGCTCAACTTATACGTCCCCAAACTGTTCAACTTATATCCCCAAACTGTTCCCATACGTCAACGACATCCCGAAGGATCCTCTCGTCCATATTTGTTTATATGCGGACGACACAGTCCCAACATACATACCCACACATGTCGTTCACTTTTCGTCACACCTGGTTCACTAATTGACATGTAAAAGTAAATAATTCCAAGTGTGCCGTCATCCTTTTTCTCGGTCCATAGACCCCTCCCCTCACTAATCTTAAACTCAATAATCAACCTTTACCCTAGTAAATTAACTATAAGTACCTTGGAGTATACTTAGATTCTAAATTAATTTGGAGCTTTCATATTTCCGAAACTTATCGGAAAGCGAAGACTGCAATTGTCACCCTCAAACACTTTTTGGCTAGAACTAGCCGTCTGGCCATGTCTAACAAATGACTGTTATACAAAGTTTATGTCATGCCCATTATGACATATGGTTCCCAAATATGGGGCACCGCTGCCGAAACTCATATCCGAAAATTTCAAATTATTCAGAGTCGTACTCTTCGTTATATCTTTCAAGCTCATTTTTATGCCAAACTCGAGGCTGTTCATAATGATCTCAACTTTAGGCCCTTTTTGAAAATTATTCAAAAACTTTCACATAAATTTTTGAGAGATCTTGGGAAGGTCTCAAATGCTATAATCGATAGCCTGACGACTATGACCGAAGGATCCTTAAGTACTCCAAGCGGCCGAGGGGGTTCCTATGTATAGGAGACCCGAGGACAGTACTTATGTGCCAATCGCAAGTGCACCCCTCAAAACCTGTAGCATTTTTGTACTACCCCATCCCCACTAGTTATATACATTTTTCTTAACTCGTCTTCGACCTCGAGTTGAACCTTACCTTCTTCTTAGTATTCGGATATCACGACGAGACTTACCTACCCCGAGGACAGTACTTATGTGCCAATCGCAAATGCACCCCTCAAAACCTGTAGCATTTTTGTACTACCCCATCCCCACTAGTTATATATATTTTTCTTAACTCGTCTTCGACCTCGAGTTGAACCTTACCTTCTTCTTAGTATTCGGATATCACGACGAGACTTACCTACCCCTACTGATCACCTATCAAGGAACCCATAATCCTTTCATCTCTTCTCTTCGCCGTATTTATTTTAATTTTACGACACTATTAAAGAAAAAAAAAACTAATAGACGCTGCATTAGATATATTCTAATGCAGTGATGAAGAGCACCCTGTTATTCTAAATTTTCTCTACTTTCAAAAATTTATTTTTCTATCTCCATTTAGATTTCCGCAGAAGGTAAAAAGCTGGGATTTTCCCAGCCTAGGTACTCCAAAAACTGAATTCCTTAATCCTTAAGATGTGATTTCGTATCATGCACGTTGCTTTTTTTTCTTCGTGTTTTAATGAGAGGTCAAAAATGGGTTTCGGTGTTTGTATCATTTATTAGTGGGCGCTTATTTAGGACCCGGGGAACGTCGGGTAATTCGTTCTAGTCTTACATAATAAAGGAATATGTCTGTGTGTCTTTCTTTCTGTCTGTTTGTGCAGTCAGTAGCTGGAAATCTAAGCTTCGTACGCCATCAAATTTGGTACTCATATTCTTCAAGACATGAATAGCGGGTCTTGAAGAATATGAGTATATCTCGGTGTTATTATTATTATTTTTTTAATTTTCAACTAGTTTTTTAGTTATTTTATGTTTTACCTCGATTTAGGCCGATATTTACATAAATCGATTTTTTAGCGACCTAAAATATTATCAGAGTTTCCATCTTGTCACACCCCACAGACCATCTCAACAACATACTAAAATTTCATTTCGATAAAGTCATTTTACGGTAGTCATCGTACGAACAGACAGACAGAATGACCAAAGTCAAACACATTTCAACTCAGTGGCGGATTTCAGGAGGGGCGATCGAGGCGATCGCCCCCCCCCCCCCCCCAAACGCCGACGTTTTATCAAATAAATTATAAAATTAAAAAAATACATATATATATCATTAGGGAGATACTTTGGCCTTGCTCTCCCTCTCTCAGTTTATCCACGAAATCTCGCCCCCATAATAAAAGTCAAAAGTCTGCGCCCATGGAAGGCTGTGACGTCATATTTGGCGAGCAATGCTTGTACGAGACTACCGACTATGTACCACGTGAACAGTAGCCAATAAGAGCCTCTGGTTGGTTACTGCACACGTGGTACAGAGTCGGTAGCGTCGTATAAGCATTAATCGTTCCCAAAACTTGCTGCACCTCTGATATCTTTATAACAAAAAATAAAAAGGATAAAGTTCAATACCCTACAACTTTTGATGCACGGATACCCTGAAAAACACTTTTTGAGCGAAATTGAAGAACTTTAAACGCTTAACAAAACAAAAAATATTTGAAAAATTTTGCACTTTTCATTATTTAATAATTCACGATCAAAAAATGGGAAAAAAGCTAGAGGTTGAAAGAAAAAACTCGTAAAAACTAATTTGGAATAATAAATTTGATCATGGAAAATCATTAAGATATAGCTCCTTATGTTTATATGATCAAATTTATTATTCTAAATTAGTTTTTGCGAGTTTTTTCTTTCAGCCTACAGCTCTTTTCCCATTTTTTGGTTGCGAATTATTAAATAATGAAAAGTGCAAAATTTTTCAAACATTTTTTATTTTGTTAAGTTTTTAAAGTTCTTCAATTTCGCTCAAAAAGGGTTTTTTAGGATATCCGTGCATCAAAAGTTGTAGAGCATTGAACTTCATATCCCATTGAAATAATATGAAAGTGATTCCATAATTTTTGCCAGGGGTAGTAAACTCGATCAAACCATTGGTCTTTTCTTTTGATGTTTTTGCGTAATGTTTTTGCGTGATGTTTATATACGTGATGTTTTTCGCGTAAAAATTTATTGATTCCTGTGCAGCTAAAAATGTAAAAAAATGGGAAAATGTAAATCAATATTCAGTGCTTATTAATACCTATATTAACTGTATTTACTCATGTTCATCCTCCTTTTCTACCACAGTCTACGAAAATAAAATTTATTTGTATTGTATTGTATGATAACCATATTTAGTGAATAGAATATACATGTGTGTTTATTTAGTTAATATTCAGTATTAATCTTCTCACATGGAAATCTCTTACTTGTGTATACTTTTGTGTATACTTAATCTATATAAATAAAAATGAAAATCTGTCTGTCTGTCTGTCTGTCACACCATCACGGGAGAACGGCTGAACCGAATTTGATGAAATTTTGTGGGTAGCCCAGAAATAGCCCCACTTAAAATTATATCCGTGTTTTAAGTTTCTACGACCAGTGGTTCTCGAGATATTAGTAAAAAACGAAATTTTCGTTTGTCTCATCATCACGGAAAAACGGCTGAACCGAATTTAATGAAATTTGGTGAATAGCCTTGAAATATCCCCCCATAACTTTTGTCCAAGTTTCGAGTTTCTAAGACCTGGAGTTGTCGAGATATTAATGAAAAACGGAACTTTTTCCTAGGAGTTCTACTCCCTAACTCCGTGGTTTATCCAAACGAAAAGCTTGAAAATCGTTTGAAAGTGAATTAAAATTTAATCTCTGAGTTTGATGGGAGATTTTTTGCGTTAATTAGTCACTTTCTGAAAACATGAATTGTTTGAAACATGATTTAAAGGGGAAATCTATCTCCATGGTTCATGGTTTATTTAAAACAAGCTTTTACGGAACAATGAGAAGTATAGAGAAATCAAAATCGTTATTTAATTTCGCAGTTTATGTTATAAGACATGACATATTTAACATGTTATAAGATTCTATCTTATATCATGTTACTCAGAAACGCAATTAAATTAAATCTGTCTGTTAATTTTAATAATTATTTTTTCGATTTGAATAACAAATAAATGGATATAAAAATATATTTTAGAAAAGAACGATTTGATTTTTCTTATAGCATTTTTGACTGGATAATATCAATTACGGTCTTCAGGTTTAAAAATTATTATTATTTATATTTTCGGGGATTATTGATTCAAGGATTATTAATATTTTCAAGTTATTATGCAATTATTTTATTATGACAAAAATTGTTTAAACTCATATATTGTATGTTGTACGAATCTTCTACAAATACACGTGTATATCTTTTAATCTACGAGAATATAAGTAGTACAGGTATATTGACATATGTTTTGATATATATTGGCATATATTGGAATCAATTACGACCTACTGGTATAAAGAGTACGGATATTATTGATGTTTTCAATTTATTACGTCATCTCTTATTTTGGCAAATATTTTTGAGACGCATATTGTAATACGGGTAATCTTCTACTAACACATTGGCATATTTTCTGATCTGCGACAATATAATTAGTACGGGGTTGCATATATTCATTCAATTCCTATTTTTTCTTCTGTAAATTTGCTTACAAAAGGGGGCAGGATGTTTTATTCTTCAGATCTGATCGTGAAGATAATTTTGCATAGTGAGAACATATATTCTTAAACTTCTCTTTAGGAGCAATAAATTTAATATTTTAACAGAATTTGCACATGATTGCGAACTTTAAGTTTCTTTAAATTATACACTCCGTACGAATAACGGGTGTGCTGTTAGTGGTTAATAAATTTTAACATTTTAGGAGGATATATCATGTTGCTCGGCATCGCAATTAAATTAAATGTGTTTGTTAATGTTTTTATTATTTTTTTTCGATTTAAATAATAAATAAATGGATAAATGGATATAAAAGTATATCTTATGAATGGACGGTTTGATTTTTCTTTTAATTATATTAATTGCTGACTGCGTACATCAATTTCATTTATTTTGGCAAAGAGTTTTCAAGCTTATATCGTATTTAGCTACTAAACTCATATATTGTGTTTAGCCAATAAATTCATATAGCCGATTGTTGAAACAGAAAAAGAGTAGAGCGGGTATATCTTCTAATACAATTGTAGTGTTTTCATTTAGTATATTGAAACGGGATAAGAATGCTTCATTCAGATCTGCAAATTCAAAGCTACGAATTTGGAGGGATATCGCTAATTTGACAACTTTTCTTAAACTTTGCCAAATTGACGGAAATGTCGCCAAATTGATATAAACGACACACAAACAGCTGCCATAAACCTTCGGGTTGGTCGTGTGGCTTGGGTCTTCTACATATCAATGAAATTTTTTTTTGTTTTGTTAGAAGAGAGTACTGAAATGATGTTTGGTTAGCATTTATCTGTCAGACCAACCATCCTACTTAGTAATACATTTAGCGAATTTTTAAAATGTCACCAAATTGATAAAAATGTTTTCAAATCTATAAAAATATCTTGAAATTGATAAAATTGCGCTACATAAATGATATTAATTGTTTTTTGTTAGGGGATAGTATTGTGATGATATTTCGTCAATTTGTCGCAAAGTGGAACTGTCAGTTCTACAGTCCCACTTGGCGATAAATTTGGCGATTTTTTAAAATGTCGCTAATTTGACGAAACTGTCGCCAAATGTTCCATAGAAATATAACTATTTAGACGATATTTTTTCTACCAATTTATTTGAAGCAAATGATATCATGTCGCTTAGCAACGGATTTAAATCCAATGTGTTTATGCGGCAGACGATTTTTATTAAATCCTTTCCGATTTGAATAATGAAGATATGTATATAAAATAAATTTTATTGCCATTTCATTTTGGACTGGGTAATATCAATTATACTCTTCAGGTTTAAACATTATTATTATTGATATTTTCCGGAATTATTGATTCAGGGATTATTGATATTTTTAAGTTATTACGTCATTGTTTTATTGCGGCAAAAATTGCTGACACACGCATATTGTACGTTGTACGAGTAATCTTCTAGGAATGCACGGGTATATCTTCTAACCTACGAGAATATAAGTAGTACAGGTATATTGGCATATATTTTGACATATATTGGCATATATATTGGAATCAAGTACAGTCTTCTGGTATGAGGATTAAGGGGATTAATTATATATTCAATTTATTACGTCGTCTGTTGTATTTTACCAAAAAACATTTGTGACTCATATTGCAAAACTGGTAATCTTCTACTAATAATCGGACATTATAAGTAGTACGTGTATATCTTCCCATATAATTTTAGCACTTTAATTTTGACATATATTGGAATAAATGACTGTCTTCAGATTTAAAGATTACGGGTTTATTGGTATTTTCAATTTATACATGTAATCTACTAATACAGGTTATATTTTCTAATAATCGCGTATATAATTAGTACGGGTCCCATACAATTTTAACGCTTTTATTTTGCATATATTGATTCAATTCCATATTTTTTTTATATTTGCTTACATAAGGGGTCCAAGATGTTTTATTCTTCAGATATGTCCATGAAGATAATTTTATATAGCGAGAACAGAGATTCTTAAACTTCTTTTTAGGAGCATTATATTAAATATTTTAACAAAATATTTTGATTAAACATGTCATTTAGTATACTATAAGAATTTGGGCATGATTATGAATTTCAAGTTTCTTTATATTATATACTCCGTACGAAGAAAGGGTATGCTGCTAGTACAGAATATAATTTAGTTTCCTGTTTCGACTTCAATAATAAGTTTGTTTCCTTATATAGTCACGTAATTTTTTTTTCTTCCAAACTTCATTGTTTTTCTTTGGTCTTAAAAAAATGATAGGTCGTATTTTATAAGCTGCAAAGAACTTACTATAAACTTCCGAATCTGTTCTGGTTATTTAAAAAATGTCAAATATCCGTATATAGGAAGCCGTTAAGAAAATCCTAAGTAAACAAACCTCCGAGAACATTTCGATCTACAGATCGCCCCCCCCCCCCCCCCCAAACAAGAGGCCAAAATCCGCCACTGTTTCAACTATGTTGGAAAGTGTTAAAAGCGGTAGTCCTATTGGTTTCATTTACTTTGCAAAATTGTATTAAATGAAAAATTATTATTAAATTAATATTCCCGTGACGGGGCAGGTATCTCACCCGTGCCGGAAAATTTTGCCAATTTTATCTCCTGAGTAGATCCCACATTTAAAGATATCGTATGATGGCAAGTGGTATGTACACTTCAATTCTGACAGAAATTTTAAGCATTTTTACACTCTTTCACAATTATTACTTTCCTTTATGGTAGGTCGGACGGTCTGGGTCTCAACAACAACAATTATTACTTTCTCATTATATATAGAACAGCGTTTTCCAAAGTGTGTTCTACGGAACACCAAAAGTTCCGAGACAGTATTCCAAGGATTCCGCAACGTGACGACACTTCCTTGAAAATATTCTAAAAAATTACAAAAAAAAAAAAAATTGCATAAAATTTGAATGCGTAACTTAGAACAAAATTGACTTTTTTCATTTTGGGATTCCGCCATCAAATTGAATTTCAAAAGGGTTCCGCGACCAAAAAAATTCGAAAAACACTGATGTAAAATATAGAAGAGATAGTATTGTTTTCACGAAAATTTTCGATTTTGAGGTCAATATATGTTTTTGGACATCCTGAACACGTTTTGACTATTTTTAGAGTGATGTCTATTGTCGATTTCTTGTGTACACAATAGCTGCCACAAATATTTATCGATTTTCACGGAACATTATTTCCGGCTTTGTTATCGCAAAATCTAGAATTAGATAGAATTTTTTGAAATTTAAGCGAAAACTTCAAAATTTTATATTTTCTTAATATGCCAGCATTGGACAAAATTTGACATAATTATTCATAAAAGGGGTTATTTATGACTCAATGATCACGAAACAATTTAGTTAATTTCAATTATTGTAAGTGAAAAGTAGCCGCGATACAATTTTTGCCTTCGTGACGTCATGAGCCCCCTCGGAGGTACATTACCAAACTCTGTATCACTCAAAATACTTTTTCAAGCCCTTTAAAATGATGGGTAGTATACTGTAATTGCGATCATTTAGACCAGATTTTTAAATATTTTTTGGAGAAAAAAAAGGTGCTTAAAAATGGATTTTGGTATGACAGAGTCGAGTTGAACCACACTCCAGTCAATTTCGTACAGTCATATGAATCTTCGGAAAAACCGGAAGTAACATCCCCAGAACCGGAAATAGAAATCCTTAGTGAACCCCAACCGCTGATGAAATTCGATGTTGAGTCAAAATCAGTCCTCATCTAAATTCTATCAATAGACAATCCTAAGAGATGTTTTAATAAAATTTTGAACCGGAAGTAAAAAAAGGGGGATTTGGAAATCTCTAGTGTTAATCCTTAACCTCCTCTGAAATTTAATGTTGAATTCATATTAGTCATCATGTAAGCTCTATCTATAACCAATCCTGAGACATGGTGTTTAAAGAAATTTTTTAACCCAAAAAGTGAAAAAATAACCTGTAGAAACACTTAGTGAACACTCTATTCTCATTCTCCTCCGAAATTTGATGCTGAATCCATATCAGTCATCGTCTAAGCTGTATCTATAGCAGATCCCGACCAATAGATGTTTTATGGAAAATATAAATTTTTGAATTGATAGTGGTATCTTCAGAACCGGAAGTGGAACTTCTTTACCCTTAATTTTATACTGAATCCATAACAATTATCATCTAAGCTCTATCTATAGCCAATGTTGAGAAATAGGTGTTTCAAGTATAAACATTTACGAACCGAAAATGGACATTTTCAGTGAACACGCTCCCCCTCATTTTCCTCCGAATTCAAATCTGTCATCATTTGTTAGTTAATCTACAGCCGATCCTGAGAAATAGGTGTTTAAAGAAAACATTTCTCCAAAAACCAATAGAATGACAAGAAAAAATTCAACTAAAACTAGGCACAAAAATTTTTACCTAAAAAAAAGTTACAGGTACACAACTAAACATAAACTGAGGCAATCAGAAAAGGTCATCCCTGCATCCAAGAGCATCATTTGCGGCTCAGTGTTTCTAAATATGGGGCCGGGCACGCCCAAGAGAGACGCCTTCTAAAAAGGGCGTGGGCCACGCGAAAGAACGGTCGGAGGAGCGGCAGGGGCGAGACGATGGAGGAAGTTTGGGAAAATGTGTCAGTGGGAGAAGCAATCACGCAGAGATAGTTGCTAGTTTGACATAAAAGGCAGCATGGAAAATGAGATGAGGCGGTGATGGAGGGATTTAAAACGCGTGCTTTGCGAAATACCTGTGATGTCCAATCCAATATATTTCGTTTTCTATTTAAAAATTGTTTTTCGCAAACCCCTTCCCCTAAAATCGCGGACTTTCTATCTGCATTTTTACTTTCTCCTGTTATTATACAAGGTAGGATCAAAATGTTCGAAGACTGATGTGCTGATATCTCCAGCCCTGATTGGGGGAGAGGGGAACTATTTTACCGTGGCGTAAAGGCACATGTGACGCAAGATGTGAAAAGGAAGAAGCAGATCCACAGTGCAGGGTTTTTCCAGACAATGCGTGTCGGTGAACTGTTGTCGTTCGCGTTCGTCGAAAACTGAAATGGCGTTTGAAGAACAACGTGGAGAATATCAAATTCTGCCAACGTTTGGGGGAAATCGCCGACAGAAACATTGTTTCTGTCGGCGACGACAAATCATTTTTCTTTCTAAAACTTTAAAAAGTATCTGTCCAATCAAGTGTATTTTTTTTTTTTTACTTTCACTCTAAATATCTTCGAAACTATAAATAGATATAAATAATAAGCGACAAAAATATGTACTAGGAAATTTAGTTTATAAATCTATATGTATTTTTTAAAAAAGCTCTTATAGTTTTCGAATATAGTTTTATAGAAACATTGCACCGGCGACGACGCAAGTGCGGTGTTTCTGTTCGGCGAAGGCGAACGACTACAGTTCACTGACACGCATTGTCTGGAAAAAACACCTGCTTCTTCCTTTTCACATCTCGCGTCACATGTACCTCTGCGCCACGGTAAAATAGTTCCCCTCTCCTCCAATCTGGGTTGGAGATATCAGCACAGTCTCCGAACTTTTTGATCCTACCTTGTATAAAGCTGCGGTTCTCAACCTTCCTGGACTCGCATATACCGCTTTCGAGAGAGAAATGCTTCTCGCAGATTCCATTTCATATAATCTGCATTTCTACTTTCTCCTATTGTTGTACAAAGTAGCGGTTCCCAAACTTTCTGGACCTTGGCTTACATGGACTCGCATACAGCTTTTGATATGAATAATATCTATGTTTCAAAATTTATGTAGCGGAAAACGGAGCGTTACGAAAACTGTAAACACAATGAACGCTTATGCAACAAAACCTAATAGATAAAAATGTAAATATTTGTTCTCGTTTTGTATGAAATAGGGTCCGTATTATGAATATATAAAAATAATTTCAATATTTTAAACTTTTTTTTCTAAAACTTTAAAAAATATCTGTCCAATCAAATGCGTTTTTTTTTTTTTTACTTTCAACTCGAAATATCTTTGAAACTATAAAATATATATATAAATAATAAGCGCCAAAAATATGTACTAGGAAATTTAGTTTCTAAATCTGTATGTATTTTTTAAAAAGGCTCTTATAGTTTTCGAATATAGTTTTTTTTTTCCGTCAAGTCAAATTAAAATAGATTGAAAAATTTTCGTTTTTCAAGTTTGTAATTCTTATATCTTAAAAACTAAAAGCGCCAACTATAAACAATAAGCAAGGAGTTATAGATCTTTGAAAATTATACACCCTACAAGTGTATATAATTCGATTTTGGATCAAGCTCTTAATTTTCAAAATATAGTGGTTATAATTTCGATATTTTAGCATTTTAACCTGGGTTTTTCAATGGGTGACAAAGCTGTAATATTTAAAATACAAAAAGAAAGCAGACTTTATTTTTTCGAATATGCCAAATCATCACCAGGATAACCCACATGTGACATACCTACCAAATTTTGTGAAATTTCGTCGAATAGTTTTCGCGCTAAAGTGGATACATGCATAGATAGCATAGACAGGGGTAGTGGTCTCCAAACTTTTTTCATCGCGTACCCCTAAGACCTTTTTTTTTTACATCGCGTACCCCTAATAACTAATTTCTTACATCGCGTAGTAACCCTATAGTAAATATAGTAAATACAAATGCGAGAAGTTTTCTTTCCCTAAACGGATGTTCTAGTAAAATAATATTATTTTGTTCATAAACGCGTAATTTAAAAATACAAATTAATATTTGTTATTCTTTAATTAATTTCCTTTTTACTTTAGCTGCAATACATGGTAATGTATAAGGAAGTATTGAAATCATGTCGAAAATCGCAACTCGAGTTTTCGACGGATCTACATGCTTCGGAACGTCTAGAATACGATAAAAACATTTTTAGCGCGACGTCTGTGTATGCAATGTATGTATCCACTCAAACAAAAATCTAATTGACCGAATTTTATAAAATTTGGTACGCAAGTCCCTTGTGGGTTACCCTGGTGCTGATTAGATTTTGGTACGATTCGGAAAAAACAACTGATGTTTTTTTTTTTTTTTTTTTTTTTTTTTTTTTTTTTTTTTTTTTTTTTAAATTCCCCCCCCCCCCCCCGAAATGGTCGGTAAAAATCGTCAAAATCTAAACTAGTAAAAGACTACCTATGCTCAGATATATCAATTAAATGCTCGATATATACGTAATTTTTGACGATGAAAAGAATAAAACCAACCCCATTACACCTTTGAAAATAAGTCCAGTTACCAAATGATTACGAAAATTGAATTAAAAGAGCAAATTCAGTGTCGTTTAAAATAATTATAGCTATTACTTTGTGAAATTAAACTCAATTTAATAAATTATTGAAGAAATAAAGAGAACGTGAACATGAGTCAGTCTGCAAGGAAAGCCATGTGCTGCCCACATCAGATTTTTCCTTTTCTGCCAATATAAAGCTTAGGAAAAAAATAAAAAACGAACATATTAAATTTCCTTTGCGTATTCCCACGTATCGACTTGCATATCCCTTGGTGCGCCCGCACCACACCTTGAAGACCACTATTCTAAAGTGTCTAAATGTGCAGATCCGCTGAAAACTCGAGATGCGCGTTTTAACATTATTCCAATACTTTCCCTATACAAGACTTACCCCTTATATTGCAGAGAAAATAAAATGTATTTCCATCCTGACACTACTTGTGATACAAACCAACCTAAATAATATATGGAAAGTGAATGTGTTGCTGAGACCCAGACCGTCCGACCTACCAGAAAGGTGTAAGGTAACTGTTTGGACGGCCGGGGAAAGTGAATGTGTGAGAAAGTCGAATGGAGCCTCCACTTCAGTTATGTTAGGAACAAGATTTGACATCGTGGACGTTATATCACGAAATACACACTGGGGGGTTTTCAAGAGCTCTCAAAGTTGGTAACCACTGTTCTAGATTACAAACGACAAAGAATGTACAACTGTATTAATTCATATGTCAACAGTGAAATTAACGAGCAATCAGACACTTGAACAATATATCTCGCTCTATTGAACACAGATTGCTATCTGTAGTGAATGGTGATCATTTATAATCTTCGCGTTCAACAACCGAATCTGTTGTTACGGTTATTACATAATAATCACGACTGCGTTTTTCAAAGACAAGTCGTTACTGCATTATAGCGGCTAACTTTGCTGACTTTCGTATTGAACAGTTAACTTTACTGTTGCTGAACTAGCAGAAATTTTGAGCAGCTAACTTTACTGGTGCTGCACTTGCAGTAATCTAAATTTCAGAGCATAGAATAAAATATTTGGAGTACTTCACTACTGATGTACTTACTCATACATCAATATTCATCATTGATCATATTCACGATGATCATACTGAATCCTTTTGCTTAATAACGGGTGACCGAAAAGTGGCACAAATAAAATTTTAACATCGTATAATGGACCGATAGAGATTTTTTTTGAGTCGAGTGGCACTATTATATATCTCAAAAATGCAATGCCTTCCAAAAGCCACGCGGCAGTAAATCCGACATAACTTAAGAATTTCTGCTCTGGCTGACTCCAAATTTCATAAGAAGGTAGTCAATTGAGTAATATATTCATGAGTATAACCATAAAATTAAAGAAAATATATTTAGGTATATTTTGTACCCTTTAAGTGCTTACTTTCACACTTTGTACATTTGGAAAAAGTTGCGTATGCTACACAAACAAACTAAACAAGCCTGAACAAACAAACTAAATACAATACAAACTAACTTCTTCGACCTAGACCGTCCGACCTACTCGAAGGTATAAGGTATCTGTTTGGACGGCAGGGAAGTGCCACCCAATTTAGACTGGAACCCAGAAAGGGAGGCATCTACAGGGACCGTACCTTCCTTCCCCCTACCACCAACCTCTCGGAAGGACTTACGGACTCACATGTTTAACGTGCTCGTATTCCGCGTGAACACGGCGATAGTTTGGTCAGAGGCGGGAATCGAACTCGGATCGTCCGAGTGCAATCCCCGCTCGCTAACCACTGGGCTGTCGCGCCCAATACAAACTAACTAAACAACCCCTGGCTTTAATACAAACTTAGCATCGACGTTTCTGCTGATCCAGCTCAGAAGGCATTAACTGCCATTCCTATAGAAGGGTCTTGGAGAGTAGTTGGAGGGAATCAAATCTTCCAAGAGCATACCAGATACTTTCGATAGGATTGAGGTCGGTAAAATATACTGACCACTGCATACGAGCAATATCTTCGCTCTCAAGGTACTCGTCCACCAGCCTGCTCTGTGTAGACCTTCGAATTGAGATACATATCTCGATAGTGCGGACGAGCGTTACTGTCCATCAAAAGGAAATATGGACCCACTGCTGCAGCGGAGAGTCCCACGAAGGGTTTCCTATGGTACAGAACAGAGCATTCACCAATATCAGCTTCTGGTACTTATTACTTTCCTTATATAATGTATAAGGAAAGTATTGTGACGGAGTCGAAAATTCGAATTCGAGTTTTCGACGGGAGAGCACGTTTCAAGCATCCCTGATCACGAATCGAACATTTTTGAGGTGATGTGTGTGTCAGTGAGTCTGTGGAGACGATAACTGACGAACGAATGGACTGATTCGAACGAAATTTGCTAAAAATAGCTTTTTCGTATTCTAGAGGTCTCGAAACGTGTAGATTCGTCGAAAACTCGAGTTGCGATTTTCGACATGATTCCAATACTTTCCCTATACATTACCATGTATTGCAGGGAAAGTAAAAATGATTATTTTTATAGTAGATATTTATATTCTTTCCAAGATATTGAATTTTCGTCAATGAGTCGTCATTTTCATTGATTTAGCGTCATTTTTATCCATTTGGCGAATTTTTCGTTAATTTAGCAACATTTAAAAAAGTCGCCAAGTTGCCGACATTCCACCAAATTCGTCACCAAAATCTCGCCAAGCGTTACGGACCTAGAAATAAGTTATTCTTACAACAGATAAATTACTATTGGAATGCAAATACAAAAGTATTACTCAAATTATTTTTTCATGAAAGGAATGAGCTAGATCCACGAGAATGATGTCACCAAATCTACCGCATGGTATTATATATGAAAAGTGAACATGTTTCTAAATAGGAAATATTTTGTTTTTTTATTTTATATGACTTTTTGATAATTTTTTTGAAAAATGTGCAATATCTCAAGAACGGTTCATGTTAGCGTTCTAAAATTTATGTCAATCGTTTTCTAATGAAAAATTACATAAGAAATGTCTATTTGCTTAACTTTATTAGAGCTTTTGATTTTTTGACGATTTTTTCAAAATTTCACTCGAAAATTTAAGGGGTTCTGAACATTCGATTGCGTATAAAAACAATAGGATTCCAGTGTTTACGGATTGTAATTTTTGTACCAAATTTCGTTCGAATCGGTCCATTCGTTCGCCAGTTAACGTCTCCACAGACTCACTGACACACATACTTTCACACACACACACAGACATCATTTCAAAAATGTTCGATTCGTGATCAGGGATGCTTGAAACGTACTCTGCCGTCGAAAACTCGAATTCGAATTTTCGACCCCGTCACAATACTGTCCTTATACATACATTATTATATATAAGGAAAGTAATATGTTTTAATTCCACAAAAGTATAGTGCATATCCAACTGCTGTAAGCCCTAGGGCCAGTAGAGTATTCTGGGTTTTTGACACTATATACAAGAAAAGGCAGAATGGCTTTTACTTCTCTCAATAACATAACAACTAGTGTCATGCTAATTTATCGAATTCAAAATGCGAGTTTCTACGGCAACAATCCAAAAAGAGCAGAAGTAAAACCCATATTGCAAACAAAATCCACATTCCCAAGGTCAATACTTCAAGGTCAGACCAAATGGTTTTTGGAGTCATTCAAATCTACTTAAAACATCTTAACGAGACAAATATTGGAAAGGAGGGGGGAGGGGAGAAAAACAAAATCCGATCATTTTTTTACAGTCACATCATTGAATATGCATGATAAACTCTCACGCGAAACGAAATAAAGTTTTCCAAATATAAATATATTCCAGCTCTAACGATAGCGTGAAGCCAAAAGTTGTCTGCAAAATTCAAAGATCGTTTCAGAAGACATGCAGTTGTTTCTGGGGAAATAAATAGCTATACAAAAGAAAAAAAAATACGAAATTAATCGATGAAAAATGCATTTGGTGGAGCATGTACATCTTTTCATGAAAGCGATAATCTGGAATTTTTTTTTTGTTCGCTGTTGCCGAATATGTCCGGTCAGAGATCGGTCTTGCAGAACGAAGGTACTAATTTATGAATCAATGACAACTTCACTAACCTTCTAACTGAAATAATCGCAATTCAATGTTGAGAGAATCTTTGTATTCCAACGTGTGACGGACGCTCCATCAGTGACGGGCATGAGGCCCATTGCAATTACATCGAATTTGCATTTTAATACAATTTTCGTTATCATTACGACGATTGGGCCTACTTTTGAATGGCGGCGTTTCTGATATCTTTGATGTGTTTAACATATGGCATTCCCTACAATATTAAAAATCTGATGTGGGCAGCACATGACTTTCGCTGCAGACTTATATCCATGTTATCTTTATTTTAATACAATTTAATTTAATTTACTTTTAATTCAATTTTCGTTCTCATTTGGTAACTGGACTTATTTTCAAAGGTGGCGTAGAGAAAATACAAAAAAACTAAAATATCTCGAGATCAGCCAGTCCTAGTGTAAAGGGGTTGGTCTTATTCTTTTCTTCGTTAAAAATGACTTCGTTAAAAGTGACTTACCTAGCAAATTTTATGAAATTCGGCCCATTAGTTTTTGAGTTAAAGTGGATACATACATTGCACCGACACACAGATCAACACACAGACTGACACACAGACTGACACACAGACACACAGAGAGACACACGAGGTCTCGAAACGCGTAGATCCGTCGAAAACTCGAGTTGCGATTTTCGGCATGATTCCAATACTTTCCTTTTACATTGCCATGCACTGCAGGGAAAGTAACAAATTTCGATATTGTGGTATAAAAATAATACAAATCTGATGTGGACAACACATGAATTTTTCCACAAACTCAAATTCATATTATATTTCACAATGCTTTAAAATTGAGTTAAATTGCACAATATAACATATACTTATTCGGAATTGCACTGAATTTGCATTTTAATTCAATTTCAGTTTTCATTTGGCGACTGGATGTATTACTTTCCTTACAATAATTCCAATATAGGGAAATATTGAAATATCTGAAAAATATAGGAATCGTGTCTTAAATCGTAACTTGAGTTTTCGACGGATCTACACGTTTTGAGAACTCTAGAACTCGTAAAAACTGTTTTTACCGTGACGTCGGTATGTGTGTCTGTCTATCTACCTGTGTATTGTATGTATCCAGTCTAGCCGAAAATTTAACTGACTAAATTTCACAAAATTTGGTGTATTAGTTACTTGTAGGTTACCCTGGTGCTGATTAGATTTTAACACGATTTGAAAAAAAAAAGAACCTGCCCAAATAGCCTGCAATAATCGTCAAAATCTAAAATAAAAGACTACGTATGCTCAAGTGCATCAGTTAAATGGTTGGTGTATATATGTAACTTTTGACGATGAAAAGAATAAGACAAACCAACCTCATACGTTCTCGAGATATTTTAGTTTTTTCGCATTTTGGCCCCGTTGCCTTTGATAATATGTCCTGACCCCAAATGAAAACGAAAATTGAATTACAACTGCAAATTCAATGTAATTTTAAATCATTATCCATGTTATTTTGTGCACTTAAGCTCAATTTAATGAATTGTAGAAGAAAGAGAGAAGGACTTTGTATCCATAGAAAAAGTCATGTGTTGTCTCTCTCTCTCTCTCTCTCTCTCTATATATATATATATATATATATATATATATATATATATATATATATATATATATATATATATATATATATATATATATATATATATATTAGAAAAATGTAATAATAAAAACAAGAAAGACAAATCATGCATAAAGCATTCATTGATTATGAAACACTTTCCAACTTCAATGCAATTTTATTTAAACATCTCTAAAATGCGATCCATTCCTCGGTAATATTTTTAAAATTATCACAATACTACATTCATTTATTATATTTGAAAACTTAAAACTTGATCGAAAAAAAATGAACTTTATTAAAATGACGGCATTGAAATATAAATTGCCTGGTTTAAGAATCTCTAAAATGCGATACATTCCTCGATAATATTTTTAAAATTGTCATAATACTACAATAATTTATTATATTTGAAAACTTCATCGAAAACAAATGAAATTTATTCAAATGACGTCATCGAAATATAACAAGCCTGGCTCTCTCTATAAAAGCAGCACTTCATTGATAAACATTTTTCCATTCATTTCATTCATCACAATACTATAATAATTTATTTTATTTAAAAACATAAGACCATGGAGATACAAGTAATTAACCTCTATGCTTAAAACTTCATCGAAAAAATCCATCAAAAAAATCGTCCTTCTCTCTGTAAAATCAATTGATATTTCATTCATATCAGCTATATTGCAGACTCCATGAGCTAAATAATTTTGTATCAAATAAATAGCAATTATTGTACAATTCATTCAACATATTTTGGTATTTACATTTTCCATAAGTGAAAAATAGGCTGCGTTGTAGAAATAATCAAAGTTGGATAATCCTTTAAACTCAAATATATTGTAATTGCGTTATTACAGTATGTAGATGCACAGAATTTAAGCAAAAATAAAGCGGTTTTAGGACGGATACAACACTAAATATGAATTAGAAAGAACTTTAAAAATCACGATTTTGACACAAGATGGATGCCATATTTTATTTTGAAGTGGGTTACGTGATCTTTTCATATAGTGGTCACGTGATCGCTTCATATAAAAGGTGTAATTATTATTTTAATTTTTATTTAAAAAATTACTGAATATATTTTGCTGAAATTTTTTTATATATTTTATGGGATAATTTGAATATTTCCTAAAATTTTCGAAGTAATTTGTGAATTTTAAATCCGCTTAAAAAATGTTTGAAAAATTAGGTCCCATAGGGTTCAATGTATTTCATTTTTTCAACCCGGGTTCAATCCAAAACTAATTGGGTGATATTATTAATTTATATTCCCATAGGTCCCACAGACCGTCTAAACAACATACTAAAATTTCATTTTGATAAAGTCATTTTTACGGCAGTTATCGGGCTAACGGATGGACGGACAGACAGACAGACAGACAGACAGACAGAATGAACAAAGTCATAAGCACTTTTCAACTTTGTTGTAAAGTGTTAATAATGAATTCAAGTAATCGTGAAATATTAACAACACCATAGAAGCAAAACCACGGCCGATAATAAAAAAGAACAGCACCGGCCCAAATTCGAAGATTAACCAGTATTAAATTCATCTTCAGATCTGAGTATTTAATTCTAATTAACCCAAACAAATGCCTGTTTCAGATTGGACAATAGTACATTACTATAAATGCCCAAACTCAGACTACAGGCAATAAAAGATGAAAAATAAAAGAAAGGAAAATTTAGGAAATCTATTATTACCATGAGGCAGGAACCCTTCTTCTTTCACCACGTGTAAGTGCGAAGACAGGACAATTACCCATATAAGTAAAACAGAATATGAACATGAAGCATAGATGAAAATTACTACTAAACAAGTGATTCATAGAAGAAATTGATAAACGAGAATGCCACTATACACCATTACAAGGGCGCTCAAATTGTAGTATCAAACTGGCTAAAATTACAATTTTTTTAGCGAAAATAAAATTCAAAACATTAATATTAATGTATAACTTATTTTCCGATTTTTTATTTTTCTAATTTTTTTATTTTATTTTATTATTATTAATTTTTATTTAATTATATAATTAATAAATAATTATAATTTTTTTTTCTCCATATTATTAGCCACTATAATTGGGAAAGCTATCTTAGATGTTACAGAGTGTAAGTTGATACACTGAGTTGATAATTTTAATAACGAATTTGGGAGGATATGCATTATTAGTCGCTGCACTCAATAATTCCATAAAATGTGCTAATTTATAATTTTCATCACAAATTTTATTGATTCTAAGAACCTGGTTTATTATAATATTTCTAAAAACTGATATATGCAAACAAGAGTCAAGACGACGTTGCAGATATGCCGAAAAACTTATCTCGAAAACGGTTCATCCGAAAGTGTTAGAGTTGGTTTTATTCTTTTTGCCTGCAAAAATTCAGTGTAAAACATGCTTTTAATCAATGCATTTAAGCATATTTTGTTTTTTATTTCACATTTTGACGATTTTTGCGGACCACTTTGCAATCGTACGAAAATCGAATTTGCACCACGGTAAACCAAAATTGATTTACCTACCACATTTTGTAAAAATCATATAACTTTGTTAAAGTTTAAATAATTTTTCAGCTGAAAGAGTGGCTATAGTGTCAAAAACTGCAGATCCGTCAAAAAAACTCGTGTTTCTATTTTCGACCCTGATCCCTATACATTACCATGTATTGTAGATAGATATGTGGATTGGGAAATTTTCCGCTATGCCTTTCCAGACGTTTTTCTCTTTTTAATTAATTTGAAAATAGAATGCAATACACTCTTCAAACTGTTTTCTGAAAAGCAAGTAGCTTTACAAGTCTTCGATCACTGAGTTTTCTAATTTTGAAAAGGAAAAAAGAAGAGGAGGGGGATATTTGTGCTTTATTTTGAAGAAAAAGAATGAATGGGAACCAGAAGGGTACACATGTCATTTGACTCATTTTCAGAAAAACGCAGGTAATGTTCTAAAAAGCTTATTCTTTTAGCGTAAAGTTCCTTCAAATTTATGAAAACATTAAAAATACTGAATATTTTCGCAAGTTCTTCTGCTAACGGAAAACGTTTTAATAACACTAAATATATGCTTAACTCATCTTGCAAATTGTATCCTCTTTCTCATGATTCAATTCCCATTCAATTACAAGCTGGTATTTTTAAATAATTTTTAGTATTATATAAAATAATTTACTTTAAAAAAAAAAACAGTTTACTCTCAAAAATAAGCATTTTTTTTTTATCCCATAATATTTTTATTTTATATATTTACTAATGTAATTTCTATACATATAGTAAATTGAGTAATTTATTTTTAATATTATTTTTTTTTAAAGAAAAGCTTCCCTTTAAATTACGTAATATAATATTATATTTTTCAATTATAATCAGTTTTTAATTTTTTAATTTTTTATAATACAAGTACAATTTAATAATTTATTTTTTATACCTATAATAAACAGTAAATCATCTATGATTCTGATTCGGTTTAACAATTTTAAATTATTATGCTATTCTTTTTGCGCTATATATTTTAAATTTATAAATTTGAAAAGAAAAAATCTTATTATGGACGAAATAGAAATTTCTTAACTTTTTAAAAGCACGTGTATACTATTTAAAGAAATATTAAATTACAACTGCTAGCTGAAGTAAACAGGTAAAAAAAATTTCATGCATAGAATTTTTTATATATTTCTAAAATAATATCTTTTTTAGCATTGTTATGTAATTGATAATTGTTATGATTGACTGTAGTTGTAATATATGAATAAATACTTTTAAAAGTCACTGAACATATTATTCCAGCTAAAATGTATAATATTGAGAATAATTTAAAAAATTTTCGGTAAATCTTTCGCTGCGGAAAATTTTCCATTTCAAAATTTTCCGAAAAATCTACATATCTAATTGTACGGAAAGTGAAATTTAAATAACTCAATCATATTGATTATCCATAAGATTATTGTGGTCATCTCCCTGCAAATGCTCAGGATACAGGCAATCTATGTTCAGCATCTATGCTCTAGGCAATCTATGTTCAGCATCTATGCTCTAGGCAATCTATGTTCAGCATCTATGCTCTTAACCATAATCTTATTGGTGATTAATATGATTGGGTTATTTAATTTCCACTTTCCATACAATTAGAGACGTGGATTTTTCGGAAATTTTTGAAATGGGAAATTTTTCGCAGCGAAAGACGTCCCGAAATTTTTTGAAATTATCCTTAGTATTATGCATTTCAGCTGGAACAATATGTTCAGTGACTTTCAATAGTATTTATTCATATATCACGGCTACAAGCATATATTACATAATAAGGCTAAGAAAAGCTTTAAATTTAGAAATATATATAAAAAATTCTTTAAATTTGATTTAAATTTGATTGCCACCAATAATTAAGCACTGTAATTTAACTGTGTTGACAAGTCTTTTTTTTTAACCATATATAATTTAATTATGTATACGGTAAAGAATTCTCTGATAAATTACATATGAATTCAAATATTAGAATTTAAAAGAATCACTTTCGCACCTTTATATCTTGTATACTGTTTGTACAAAATGTATATAGTGTTGAGTACTATCCCATCGAATGTAGTATTCAACATAAATTTAACTACCTTAAAATCACCTGTTATCTAAGCTGAAACCGCGTTTAATCACGCCAAATTTTCCAATTCCATTCGGGCTCCCACCAGGATGGGACTGAATTTTCAAACTGGGGCCGGGCGTTATTTTATAATTTAATCCTGGCTCAGGTCAGGCCTAATTTTTAATTTCGATTCAGATTTTGTCATGGTCTCAAAATTTTGTCCTGAGCAAGGAACGTATATTTCCAGTGCAGACCTCTATATTCCAATAAAAGTATTATGAGAATTTTACGGTACAAACTACCATTTTGAAAGATATACAAATCAAATACGCTTAACTTTTAACAAATAGGTTATTCATAAATGTCAGGTACACCTAAAACATTTTTTTCGCTCTAAAATTAGAAATTATTTTACTCTTTACATACTATATGACTAGAAAATATTGGAAAGTTTAATTATAAGAAAATTCAACAGCAAACCGCCTAATGCACAAAAATATTTCATCGGCAAACATTACAAAAACGTGATACATACCATACTCGCTCAGGAAATAATGGTAAATAATGATTTCCGAAAGAGTTTTTTAGAACGGACACTAAAGGAGCGTTGCGTCGATAAAAGCAAATGTATACGATCTCCCAAAAGAACATAAAACACGCGATAAAATTAATTCCCGGAGGTTTTGCAGTGACCGTTTATTAAGGATTTGTGTGTTTAAGGAAATTTCACCCGTTATCGTTTGGCAGGTTCAGTGACCTCATCAGCTGTAGAAGTTGAAGGGGACAGAAATTCAACGCAGAAATGTCACACCGAAATAGAAAGCATCAGAAGGCAAAACAAACAGTGAAATTATTTCAACAAGCCTGACATTTCGATAAATACGGGGTGATTGAAAAATCACACACACCACATTTTAAAATCATATAAAAGAGAAATTGAAACAGATTTTCTTTTTATTAGTTAAGTGACGCTAATACACCCAAAGAACTATAATCATAATCTTAAATAATAGCTCTTTGAGTATACCCTCAAAAATGAACTGCCTTCCAAAAGTTCAGCACGCAGCTTCAAATCCAACCAACTTTAACGCCAAGTTTTATAAAAAGGTAGTCAATTGAGTAATACGTGAGTTGAGCCTGGAAGTTAAGACAAAATTCCATATATGCCTTATTTTTATAAGTTATACCCAAAAATGCCCTTTTTAAAGGGAGCGGTTCTGCCATAATGCTTATTTTGAAATGCTTTGTATTTTTTCTGCGTTTAATAAATACTCTTAAGCATACCACAATCTTTCATTTCAAATTTTGACGGTTTTTAGGGGCCATTTCGAAAAACAGTGTAGTTTTAGTTTTTCGAATCTTACCAAAATCTAATCTATAATAAGGATAATAACCCATAAAGGACTTATTTACCAAACAAATTTTAAGAAATTTCATTGAATAGTTTTTAACTGCAGTGATAAACATCAACTCCTCAAAATTCCAAAAACCTTAATATCTCCAGAATGAGTCAACCTAGAGTAATGAGGATGATCTTATTCGCTCTGCTATTAAAAATTACGTATAGAACTAGCATTTAATTAATACATTTCAGCGTATTCCATACTTTATTTTACGTTTTGGTGACTTGAGGGCTATTTTGCAAAAAAAAAAAAAAAAAAAAAAATATTTTTCCGAATCGTACCAAAATTGAATCAGTACTAGGGTAACCCACAAGTGACGTATCTACCAAATTTAGTAAAATTTCGTCGAACTGTTGAGCTAGAGTGGAAACATACTGTAGCGAACGTGTAATATTCCTTGACTGGCGTCTTCCGTCCGGTCTTTCGTCTTTCTCACAGACTAACTGCTCCATCGGGGAGTTTTCTCTAAAAGACAGCGGTACGGACATTCTTTTCCATGACGTCATTCTAGGGTTTCCAGGATTTCCAAGTTAAAAGGGTTACCAGATTTGACGATTTATCGCCAATATGGCGACTTACGGAATGTTCCAGAAACTTCACGAAATAACGATTAATCAGGAGCTATGGAGAGATTTCCAGAAGTTTCTGTAGAGAGACTATAAAAAGGACTCATCACTTCGTTGGAGTGGAGCTGACCTGATACGAGCTACATTGGACAGTGATTTTTGTCAATATTTTGAGAATAGTAGCTGCTGTTTTGTGAAATTAGTTTCGTCAACATTCTTTTGTTGTTGAGACCCAGACCGTCCGACCTACCAGAAAGGTGTAAAGTAACTGTTTGGGCGACCGGGAAGTGCCACCCAATTTAGACCGGAACCCAGTGGGTTAGGCATCCACAGGGACTATACCCTCCTTCCCCTACCACCAACCTCTCGGAAGGACTTACGGACCCACATGTTTAACGTGATCGTACTCCGCATGAACACGGCGGCAGTTGTGGCAGCGTGCAAATCCAACGCGCAAACCACCGCCCGAAATGTGCCAACAGCACGCGGTGCTCCCAGGTGGTCACCCACCCAAGTACTAACCGCGCCCGATGCTGCTTGACTTCGGTGATCTAACGAGAACCGGTGTTTTCAGCACGGTAGGGCCGTTGGCTCCGTCAACATTCTGTGAATAATATCAGTTATTTTATGAAATTAGTGGAGCATTTAAGTGCTGTTTGGTTGTATATTGTTCCTGTTTACTTTATGCTTGTGAATAAAAGTAAGTTATCCAGAAACTTGGACTCGTTCCTGTGTCCTGCACACCCACAATTCTAGAGGATACGTTTCTAACAAATGGTGTCAGGATGGGGTTTCTGGAAATTTGACAAGCGGGTATATGGTAGTGCGGCAGCAAAGACATCTGATCAAAGATGCTTGGAACCTGTACCCTAATTATGAGAACGAAGCTGAAGCTAGCTTTTGCTCTATGATTATAATGTCGGTCTTGCAAGCACATGGTCCCGAGTTCGGTCCTAGCTCGGGACAGGCGGCGCTCAATCGTCACAATGATGACTGGACGTTTGAAACACGCAACCTTCTCACGCCAACGATCTTACCTCTCAACACGAGATGGCAGCACCACACGGAGTCAGAGGCCTTGCCACTCCCTTCCTGCTTGACCACGACTGACGTCATGTCTGAGGCGACACGCCTCCCGGCCTTCAGGCCCTCAACTGCATTTCGGGGGAACACGCAGGGGTTTTCTCAGCGGACCCCCCTCCTCGCCGAAATTAGACCGGGGAGGCAGCAAAGGCATCTGATCAAAGATGCTTGGAACCTGTACCCGAATTATGAGAACGGAGCTGAAGCTAGCTTTTGCTCTATGATTATAATGTCGGTCTTGTAAGCACATGGTCCCGAGTTCGGTCCTAGCTCGGGACAGGCGACGCTCAATCGCCACAGTAGTAACTAGAAAAGCGATGGAAGAACAGTTGAAAGAGGTGATGGCTTTGATTAAAGCCGGACAAGACGAGATAATATCTTTGATTAAAACCGGACGAGACGCGATGAAAGCCGGACAAGACAAGATGGTGGATTTGATGAAAGCCGGACAAGACAAGATGGTGGATTTGATGAAAGCCGGACAAGACGAAATGATGGCTTTGGTGGAAGCGGGACAAAACGAGGTGAAAGACGCTATGAAATCCGTACAATACGAGATAAAACTCGGACAAGAAACGACGAAAGCCGAGATGAAAGAGATACATGACAGCCCCACAGAAGGGCAGTTTGGCATCAACAAGACGCTGAACAAGGGCCGTGAACGTTTTTTCTAGTGCAATGTAGTGATATCCGACGTTGAGCACTGGTTCAAAAGATACACGGAATGCGGCGATCAGAAGGGACCGAGGAAGGAAATATGGGGGATTCGTCAGTGTTACAGTGGAGCTCCTATTGAAAGAATTGCACTCGATGTTTTGGAGCCACTACCACGAATTTAGACAGTAGCAGATACATCCTAGTAGTAATGGACTACTTCACAAAGTCGCCAGAAGCTTACGCAATCCCTAACCAAGAGTCTACATCAGTGAAGTTTTAACTCGGAATCCGATGTCGTTACGGGGTTCCCTCTATCATCCATTTGGACCAGGGAATGAACGTTCTCTAGTCAGCTCTGACATATTCATGGGACTGTGCAAACAACTCGGAATGGACAAAACTCGAACTACTACTCTTCATCCTCAATCGAACGGCATGGTAGAGAGATTCAATAGAACGATACTTAATCATCTATCCATATTCGTATCCAGAAACCAGAAAGACGTCACCTAACTTTGGGAGCGTCACCTACCTTTGTTCCTGCTCAGTGTTTATTTCAGACATACCTCCGGGGGGGACTTATCCCTCCCCCCCGGAAACATTTTACGTTAACTAAACTTTTATTTATGTGACACAGCATTTAGATATATTTATATAGGGAAAATAGAAAATTTGCCCCCGTAAAATTTCATTCGCCTCCACCCCGGCCAAAAAATTCTGAAAGAAACCCTGTTCCTGCTGGCCCACAAGTGTGGTTCACGAATCGACCGAGCATTCTCCATCAAAAATACTGTTTGGCCGAGATCCACGACTACCATGTGACCTAATGTTTGGAAGACCATGTGATGCTCCTTCATCGCCTGATGAATATGTGCAAGATCTGCAGGCACGGTTGGAGGAGGTTCATCGTTTCGCTCGTGAGAGGATCAACATTGCTACCGATAGAATGAAGACCCGGTACGATACTAAAGCTAATGAGGTACGATTCCAGGAAGGCGACAAAGTGTGGCTGTTCAACCCTCAACGACGACATGGATTTTTTGCCCAAACTGCAGCACAACTAGGAACGTCATTAAGAAAAGCCCTACGTCATTAAGAAAAGAATAAATATAGTCGTTTATCGAATCCAGAAATCATCTTCAACCAAGCCAAAGTCGTCCATATCGGCAGATTGGCTCCATATTTTGGACCACAGTAGATTGACACTGTCCGGGATGTGCAGTCTTAAGGAGGCGGCAGTGTTGCGAACGCGGACAGAAACATTGCACCGGACTCTACGCCGCGGTAAAATAGTTCCCCTCTCCTCCTATCACGGTTGGAGATATCAGCACAGTCTCAGAACTTTTTGATCCTACATTGTATAATAAAATAACCATGCCAAAACGAATAAAAGCGATTGCAAAGCTTTTATCGAAAATTATAAAAAGTTTAAAAACTAACTCGGCAGCAAAGCGAAATAAACGAAAAACGCAAATTACAAAACTTGTAGAACATTGCCTATTGAGTAGGAATTGACACCAGAAACGAACGAAACGCATATATAAAGGCAATAAATATACAAAGTCGTATTCAACTGTTCAAATTATGCGCTAGAGGCGCTATAATTCCTTTTATTCGATCGGGCAAGACCACTTTACTATACATAAACCTAACGTGTACACTCACGGACTTTTCCTTACAAAGTTATTAGGGTGTTTAAACACTGACATAAGAACCCTGTAAAAGTGTGTGTGCGCGAAATATGGTAATTGCAACACTACGTAAAAGGAGGTTAAGATAAATTTCTAAGAAAGGGTACGCGGTCAAGACCCATGTCTACCCTAAAAAAGGGTACTCGGCTGAAATCAGTTTATAAGAAGGAGTACTCGGTTAAGATGAAAGTTTAAGAAATGCTAACGTAATAATTTTAATGAAGGTTGAAAAATAAACATTTTTAACACTTTTCAACATAGTTGTAAAGTGTTTATGACACTGTTCATTCTGTCTGTCTGACAGTTCGCACGATAACTGCCGTAAAAATAACTTTATCAACATAAAATTTTAGTATGTTGTTGAGACGGTCTGTGGGACATATGGGAACGAAAATTAATAATATCACCCAATTAGTTTCGGATTTAACCCGGGTTCAAAAAATGAAATGCATTGAACCCTATGGGACCTAATTTTTCAAACATTTTTTAAGTGAAGTTAAAATTCACGAATTGCTTTGAAAATTTTAGAAAATATTCAAATTATCACGTAAAATGTGTAAGGAAATTTCAGCAAAATATGCTAGGTAGTTTCTAAAATAGAAAATGAAATAAGAATTACACCCATATTATATGAAGAGATCGCGTGACTCATTACGACATCCATTTTTAACTCCTGTGTAAAAATCATGATGTTTGAAGATCTTTTAGATTAATATTTCGTGTTGCATCCGTCATAAAACCGCTTATTTTTGCATATTATCTGTGTATCTAAATTCTATGCCAACGCAATTACAATATTCTTGATTTTAAATGATCATTAAACTTTGTTTATTCCTACAAAGAAGCCAATTTCTATAGCATGCAGATTGCAAACAAATCAAGCGATTGTAAGATGAGTTGTATAAAAATTGTTTAATTTTTATCATGCAAAATTATTTAGTTCTGGAGTCTGGAATATAAGTGGTATGAATGAAATATTCATTGATTTTACATAGAGAAGCAGACGATTTATAAGCATTGGCTTTTTTGATAAAGTTTGAAGTTTCCAAGTATAATAAATTATTGTAGTACTGTGATAATTTTAAAAATATCAAGTGCTGAATGCATCGCATTTTTACAGCTGTTTAAATAAAATTGCATTTCAGTTAAAAAATGTTTCACATTCAATACTTTATGCATGATTGATCTTACTTGCTCCCCCCCCCCCCCCCCTACCGTCAAATAAACACTGCTAAAAAGAAGGTTGGACTAAAAATCAGTGCTCATCACACAAAATAAATAAATAAAGCCCAGTTCATGACAAAACAGAAATAGTCGAAACCTATAGGGTCCATTTTATTTTATCAGCGTCTGTGTAAATAAATACCTCCTTCGTGACTTTGACCCCGTGATATTGCATCACTGTGACTTAAAACTTTAATCTGATTCTGGCGATAAGACTAATTCGGGAAGCAAACATTTGCACAACCAAAATAAGATTTATCTAGCCCTGACATGAAACGTGATGGATTGATCAGCCAGTATTGCCGGATTTCCCTTGTGAAATCTCAGGCCGGATTGAGGGACTTAGTTGAAATTACAGTCCGGTCAGATACGGAGTGATCAAAAGTATAAAAATTAAGGCAATAATATTTCTTAGATTATCTGGAGATTAACAGTTTCTCTTCAGATGAAATAGTATCTAAAGTATGAGTCTCCACTAGACTTTCTCATAATACCCCGTGTACAATATGGCTGAATATCTGATAATTGTCAATTTTTAAGTTCTAAAAAAAAGTTTGAACTTAATAAATTCTTGGGAATACGTTTTAAAATTTCTAATGGGTGACAAATCTATTGCATGATTAATGGAATTTTAATGCATATTCATTACATTCACACGTCAGAAATGACACACGAGTTTGTTTTGTTTTGCAAAGAAATCGAAACTAATATTGAGAAACAAAATATGCACAATGCATAACTAATTTTTATACGCTCACAGAAGTAGTATTTTTAAATTTTCATTCTAATTATATAATTATATAATAAATAAATGAGTATCAAAAATAACAGGTAATAAATATACTCTTCAAAAATGAATTATAAAATTGTGTTTTTTACTAACCTTTTACCAGCAAAATTTCAAAAGTTCAAAAAAATGTGGAATAAAACTTTAAATAGTAATATGAAGTCAAAACTACATTTAATATTATTTAAGCATACATTTTAGTTGAAATATATGTAGAACAAATCATATCCCAAAGAAGTACTGTAAAAATATCTATCTTATTTATATTTTTTTAAAGCTCAGAGAAATTGCTGAATTGTGTTTTCGCATTAGTTCCAAGGTCACTGTAGTTAAGTATTTTACACAATTTCTTTCTCATACAAGCATTTTCTATTTTCTTGCCAACCGTCGCACAGTCTGTGCTTTCTGCGACGAGGGGGGGGGGGGCCCAAGGGTATAAAGGGTTCGCTTCTCGCTCGTCTGTGGCGAATAAAGATCAAAGCTCAGAGAACACAAAATTGACAATTATCAGATATTCAACCTTACACAATGTATCCACACACAAAATTTCATAAAAATACACGAATATTTTTACTATCTCTCCTCCGACTTTTCCTATAGTATAGTCTATAGGAAAAGTCTTGTGACGGAGGCGAGAATTCGAATTCCTAGTTTTTGACGGAAAAGCACGTTTCAAACACCTCTGAACTCGAATAGAACGTTTTTGAGGTGATGTCTGTGTGTGTATCAGTGAGTCTGTGTATGCAATATTTCACAAATGGAATGTTCCAAACGAAATTTGATACAAATATTACAATCAGTGAATACTGGAACCCTATGAGATTTAAACGCAATCGAATATTCGGAAGACCCCCAAAATTTTTAAATGAAATTTTGAAAAAATCAGAACCTTTAATAATGTTGCATGTATTATCATTTCTTATGTAATTTTTTATTACAATACAAATGGCATAAACTTTAGAACGCTAGCAAGAACCATTTACGAGATTTTTCAAATACATTGATCAAAAACAACACAAAATTAAAAAAGTATTAACTATCGTGAAATATGTTCACTTTTCTGATGTAATATTATTCGATAAATTTGTTAACATCATTTAAGTGGATATAGTTAGTTCCATTCACGAGAAGATATATTGGGTAATAGTTTTGTATTCTGACAACTAAGAATTTGCCAATAGTCATTTATATTATACGAAAAAGCTCTTCTCCCCGTTTGTATGTACTTGGCAATAAATTTGGCGAATCTGATAATTAATTTTGAGAAATATCGCCTCAGATTGGCGAAAATATCGTCAAAATTGTAAAAATGGCACTAAATTAAGGAAATTGAAGCCAAATTGATGAATCGTTAAAATATTTTCATTTATGGACTATATTGCTTATTGCGGATACTAGCAATATTGATAATTGTCAATTAAAAGTTGAACGAAATATAGGTTAACTGGGGCTTCGAAATAGTTTTACATGTTGTCATCCGGAAAAACCCCAAATGTATAATTATTCAACGTTAAAAACAATGAGCCATGGATCTTATACATCATATTTTCAATATGAAAGATGTAACTTCATTGCATTATATAGGGAAAGTCATATGCTACCCACATCAGATTTTTTTTATGAAATTTTCATGTCCACATCTCACAGACATACATATAAGCACATAAAGCGGACTAACATATTTCTTAAAACGTTCAAAATATGTGTGCCAACCCTTCTTCTGTTTGGGAGATCCTGGCAACCCTAGAATGACATCATGGGAAAGAATGTCCGTACCACTGTCTTTTAGAGAAAACTCCCCGATAGAGCAGTTGCTCTGCGAAATAGACGAAAGACAGGACGGGATACGCCAGTCAGGGAATATTACAAGTTCGCAACACTACATATTTTTTTCTTATTCAGATATATTCTTTCACAATCTTATATATAAAAAAAAGCCATATATCCATGGGTATTTTAAAACATTAGATAAGTGTTTTCATATACATTTCGCTGAAAAGAAAACCAGACAACCCTGTTTGATATCAAATGGCTGCTTAACACTTTTGCTACGTCAGGATGATTCCGTCAAAACTGTATCGATTCAGCATAACTTATCAATAATAGCCTTATCAATACTAAAAATAGTTTCTAGACATCGTATCAGCAAATGTGTGAAATCTGATGACCGATATCAAGCTGTGTACAAGGTCAAAACATTTCTTACAAAGCATTATTTCCCTCAAAGTGAGAAATGTTCACCTAAGGTAAAGCAGTGCTGTAGCGAACAATTTTGCATTAGCTTCTAATCTTGGCTTCCACTCATGTATATAAATATATGTATATATATATACATGAGTGTACATATATATATACTCATGTCCAAAAATTAAGCATAGTTGCTGTTTATGTGTTCGTTCGTGAGATATCGTCTCCACAGACTCACTGACACTGACACACACACACACACACACACACACACACACACACACACACACACACACACACACACACACACACACACACACAGACATCACCTCAAAAATGTTCGATTCGTGATCAGGGATGCTTGAAATGTGCTCTCCCGTCGAAAACTCGAATTCGAATTTCGACCCCGTCACAATACTTTTCTTATACACTCATGTCTAAAAGTTAAGCATAGTTGCTGTTTATGTGAAAATTTCAGGAAATCTACATCGGAATGGAAGGAAACGCGGTATGCGGGTGTAATAGGGTTATAACAGAAGGCAAAACGAAACAAGGATAATAACGACTTTTATTATCCAAAGAAAAGGGTTGAAAGAAAAAGGGTCACAATAAGAGTGTGAACCTCAGTAAAACAGAATGATTAAAACAATGCAATGCTGCAGTTTAATACGGTGTGTGGGAACCCTGGGTAGCCAAGCCTGCTACACAACGGTTTCCCATATTTTTGATGAGGGTTTGGATGAGTTGTGTGCTCAGAGTTCCAAGCCTCACGGAGAGCAGTTTTCAATCCCCGAACGGAGCTTGATGGGTAACGGAGGGCTGCAAGATGTCTCCCGAACATATCCCACACATGCTCTATTGCGGGGGTCGGCAACTGGCGGACCTCGGTCCAGGTCCGGACCGCGGAAGGTCAAAAACTGGACCGCCAAAAATTTTTGACAGTACAAAATAAATTAATCAAGTTATTTAAAAAATATTTTTTTATATATCGTAGAAAAATATTTTAGAATCAAACTTATAAAATCTAGTTTGAGCGCCACCCTTATTATTCTTATTTAATGAAATTATTTTTATTTAATCAGAGCAGGCGTAACTCGAACGAAAGCCTAATGTAACTTTATAAAACATATCTTTCGGACGGGTCTACTCGGCGGCGGCGACCTTGGGCATGGAAGCGCCTCGTTTGCGGTGCGGTCTTTTGTTGTGCGCCAGCATACACTTTGACACGGAAGCGGTCGTCGAATCACTTTGTCAGTAGTTGTTGCGATCTCATACGGAGCGTTTTGTTATTATCGAGACTTATAACGTTTCTTCTTCATCGATATGGATCCTAAAAAGCTTCAAGTTGATAGTGGAAATAGGAAGTTTTTGACTGAGTGGACTGAACGTTTTACGTTGCCTGATAGGCCCGGAGCTGTTCCAGTTCGCTTCATATGCAACAGAACTGTCGCTCTTGTGAAAAGTGGCAATTGAAAGCGACACTTCGAAACAACTCATCAGCAGTTCCATAAAAATTTTCCTCTGGGTAGTGAAGCTCGTCAAGAGAAACTCCAGCCATATCTAGCTTCTTTAAAAAAAAGCACGGTCTTACTAGTTCGCTAATGAGCGAGCAAGAAAAATCTGCAGAAGCAGCGTTGCGTGTGTCTTGGACGCTTAATAAACACTAGAAGCCATTTTCAGACTCTGAGGTAGTAAAAATAATGTATGTTGGAAGTGGCCGCGGCACTTTTTGAAGAGAAAAGGATGTTGTTGCCGCAATTCAAGGTATTCTATTGTCGGCAAGAAGCAATACAAGACGAACCGAAATTTTGGCTTCTGACAATAAAAGTAGTTTGCTCGAACTTCTGCAGAAGGCGCCTTGCTACGCCATATCACTTGATGAATCCTGCGACATTGTTGATGAGGAACAAATGTCCATTTTCGTGTGATTTTTGGATATTGAAAATAAATCATTTAGGGAAGAATTGCTAGAAATATTGCCGTTTAAAGGCAAGACTCGCGGAGAAGATTTATTCAAGACTTTTGATGACTTCATGACAAAATCAAACATTAGTTAGGATAAAATGGTGTCTCTTTCAACTGACGGGGCCCCAGCGATGATCGGCAAAGAAAAGGGACTAGTAAAGAGAATCAAGGATAAGAATGCTGGACTGCTATCTTATCAGTGCATAATTCACCAGACACCCCTTTGTGGAAAACTTAGTGTCACTATAAAAGAAGTAATGCAGAGCTTGATCAGGTTGATTAATTTTATGAGGTTTCATTCTGCTCTTCAGCACAGACAGTTCAAAGAGTTTCTATCTGGGTGTGATTCGGTGCATTCTGACTTACTGCAATACAACAATGTTCGTTGGCTAAGTAAAGGTCAAGCGATTGAACGTTTTTGGGAAATAAAAGAAGAATTAACCTCCTTAGAAAAGTTGGATACACAAAAAGCAAGAAACCATTTGGAGTTCCTAGCAAACGAACGCAATATGCTAGCTGTGGCTTTCCTGAAAGGCATCCTTAAACATTTAAATGCGCTCAATACCGAGCTAGAAGGAAATGGGAAATTAATATGTGATATGACACAAAATGTGTCTTAACTTTTCCGAGAGGTTGGTGGCAGGGGAAGGAGGGTACGGTCCCTGTGGATGCCTCCCCCACTGGGTTCCGGTCTAAATTGGGTGGCACTTCCCGACCGTCCAAACAGTTACCTTACACCTTTCTGGTAGGTCGGACGGTCTGGGTTTCAACAACAACAAAATGTGTCTTCTTGCAAGCTGGATATCTTTGAAAAAGACATTGCAAGTCAAGAATTTATTCACTTTCCAACAATTTTTGAATATAAAAATAATTCTGAATTAGACATTGCAGTACTATTTTCAAATTTTATGTCAGAACTTAAGAAGGAATTTGCAACAAGATTACAACACTTTGCAGAGATAGAGAAATTGTCGCGATTCTTAAAATCGCCTTTTGAAGTTTCTCCAGCGGCAGAATGGACAGATGTGGCTGCGAAGTTGTTCCGCCTTTCAAAGCCTTTACTCAAAATGGAGATTATAGACTTGCAAGAAGACATTTCTTTGCAAACGTATAAAACTGCATCCGCCGAAGAATTTTGGAGCAAACATGTCCCAGAAAAATATGGAAATTGCAAAAAATTAGCCATTTACCTGGCTACTCTGTTTGGCTCCACATATGTCTGTAAAACTTCATTTTCAAAAGTGAATTTTTTGAAGAACGAATATCGCTCAAGATTAACGGCCGCCCACCTAGAAGACATTCTTCGCATAAGCTGCTCCCCGCATGAACCTAACTTTAAAAAACTGGCTCAAGACCGCAAATGTTATTTCTCTCATTGATTTTTGAATACACATATGCCTATCTACTGTATTTCATATTATTTTGTGAGTGAAAATTAAAATAAAAAACTGGTAAGGAATATGAGTTTTTTTTTTCTGGACCTCGATAAAAATTTTCAAAAGTATCCGGACCCCATCTAAAATTACTTGCCGACCCCTGCTCTATTGGATTCAGATCAGGAGAGTTGGCAGGCCACTGCATGTGCTGGATATCTTCAGTTTGAAGGAAGTCGTTGATCAAGGCTGCACGGTGAGGAGGCGCGTTACCATCCATGAATATGAAATCAGGACCAACAGCACACCTCGAAATAATCGAACGGTAGGCTCAAGGACTTAGTCTCTGTAGTTTTGACCAGTAACCGACCCCGTTGTTGTTGAGACCCAGACCGTCCGACCTACCACAAAGATGTAAGGTAACTGAGTAACCTATACACACTGATTCTCATCGTACCACGATTTGGAGAGAACGTGGAATGCATTTTCACCCGGGAAACATCACGGAAAGATATCGTTTTCCGTTTGGGGATGTCATGGTCTGGGCAGGCATCATGATGGACGTCGCACAGACCTCCACATCTTTGATACGGGGTCGGTTACTTCCCGGCTGGTCGTCTGGCATAGAGACCAACGTGTCTGAGTCTCCTGTAAAAACTTTGTCTCGAAACAGTGACTCCTGTGGCGGCTGTCAGGGCTGAAGCCAGTTATCTGGCAGAGCGGTTCCTCTGACGTCGGGCAGTTATCGCCAAATATTGGTCTTGCTGAGCGGTTGTTACCCTTAGCCAACCTGGTACTGGTCGTCGGGTAACATCTCCAGTGGTTTGGTACCTCTGCCACAGTCTGGACATCACACACTGTGGCACATTCAGAATTCGAGACTCTTCGGTTTGGGATCGACCGGATTCCAGCATTTCAATAATTCGTCCTTCAAAAACATGTCCAGTTGGCATCTTTGTCACATCTTTCGTCCTTTTTTATTGTCAACAACGCTCCGTACCACAGAAATTGCGAAATTCTGTTTCAACTGGCCATGCCGCTCGAGACCATTTTATCCTCATTCCGACGTGCGCCGGTGCTTTGCGCATGTCGACGTCGACAAAGCTGTTTTGCATATGCACAATGATTTACCTTTGTCCAACGATTCTCCACAACTGATTGTGAACCATTGTATCCATATTAACTCCGAATTTTTAGAATTTTACGAATTATGCTTAACTTGTACGTACGTAACGTGCGTGTTTAGAAAAGGGATTTTTTTTTTTTTTAGGAAGGGGAAAACATAACAGACTCACAAGGAGGGAAAATTAAATATGGATGGGCCCGGGATAAATGTTTGTAGGAGGAGCCCACAATTTGTTTAAGCAGCTCTGGGCGATTTCATTTTCGAGAAAACGGTATGAATATGTAAATCATGAATTTGAGAAAACATAATAACAAATTAAAACTATAATAGAACTTCCTGTTATACTTTATTGTTTAACGAGCGTACAGGCATACAGTTCCCATAAAATACCTGCTGAACACGTTCGACTATCATTTTCCAACGTTAAGTCTAACAAATTTAGCAGATAACGCACAAGGAACATCAAATCATTTTGCTACACAATACCTCCTGTCATATAACAAGTGTTTGATCAAAACAGATTTAAGAAAGTTGTAGAAATAACTTTTTCGCAATTTCTAAAACTTTCTTCAATAGAAGATTAAGATTTTCGATTCCTTAAGGTTTTACAAACATTTCATTCTTTAACAATTTTGCAACAAATACATGTCGATTACATAAAATATAAAAAATAATATGGGGCCCGAGCCCGAAATGCATTGGGTACCAGAGCCCGAGATGGGCCTGTCTCATTTCTACCAAACAGCCGCCCATAGGGAGGAACATAATTCAAGTGACCCTTTCTTTTTAGGAAAGAGAAGACATGAAAGATTTACAAGGAAGGAAAAATGAAATTTGTATATGGCTCCACAATTTGTATGAGCGACCCCGTACCAAGCACCCTGATTAGTTACAAAAATGCGTCCATTATTTGCTGTAATAGACAATTTAACTACTGTGTACGAATAAAGGGTTATCTGTGCAAATCATTGGTGCCAATGAAATTTACCATCCATGTTTTTACTAAACAATTTTTTGAATTTTTTCTCGGAATCTACAATAGATAGAACATAAATGATGACTGATATAGAGTCAGCATCAAATTCTGGAGTGGGTAAGGTGGCACACGAAGAATTTCCGCTTCCGTTTCTTTTTCAATTTCCACTTTAAAAAATGTTCTTGAAGCATCTACTTTTCAAGATTAGCTATAGATAGAGCTCATATAATGAATGGTATGGATTTAGCATAAAACTAGTCGAATACTCGTTGAAAATCAACGGTCCCACAATATGCAACCCCCGAATAACATGAATTTTTGAATAATTCGATTTCTTCAGTGCTCTTTTTCAAACTATTCATACGTGCACAAAATTTCAAATATCTGTCTCACTTCAGACTGGGCATTTCTCATTTATTCAGCCAATTCAACATTTAAGTGTGCGACATCCTTAAATTAACAAATATTAGAAAGCTGGAATTAAACACTTCTTTTATTTATTCCCATTTAACACTAGAACGACGAACTTTCTATTTATTCCTATTTAACACTAGAACGACGAACTTTCTATTTATTCCTATTTAACACTAGAACGACGAACTTTCTATTTATTCCTATTTAACACTAGAACGACGAAAGCGGTCATTTTGACCGCATAACTACTTTGAGAAACAATTCCTCCAAAACGGTTAATCCCAGTCCATTAAAATTTTATGACTTTTCTTATTTTCTTAAAAGTTATTGAAAACACAGAAGAAAATTATTCTAGGTTTTATACTAAGAGAACAAACAAATCAACGATCTTCCTAGAACGACGGCAGCGGTCAAAGTAGTTATGGGGTCAAAATGACCGCTTCCGTCGTTCCAGTGTTAACAATCTATCTTTGCACCAATTTTCTCCACTTTCAAAAGTCTCTATTTCATTAGTACAAAGTCAGTTTTACTAGCATTTCACATTTCGAATATTTTGGTGTGGAGCACCCAATTAATGAACGTTTTACAAAAATACGCTTTTTTTCCCGAGGTTTTATCGATTGATTGACCAGTGCATCAAGTTTCAAGTCTTTATCTTTCATTTCACTTTTCGAACGTTTTGGTGTGGACCCCCTCTCCCCCCCCCCTCTTAAGAACATTTTTGAAAAACTCGATTTTTCTTTAGTCTTACGATTGACCAGTGTATCAAATTGCAAATCTTTATCTTACTTAAACGAAGGGGTTTCTCCCTTATTCGGAAATTCGAACATTTTGGTGTGCAGCACCCCTAAAGTAACAAATATGGGAAAACTGAAATTGTATACTTTCTATCTATGAAACGGTCTACCATTACTCCAAATTTAAGGTCTCTATCTCATCGTGAAGTATGTTTTTCTATCATTTCGCAATTCGAACGTTTTGATGTGGAGCACCCCTCCTAATGACCGTTTTTGAAAAATTCATTTTTTCTCGAGGGTTTTATTAAACAGTTAACCTATATACTTAATTCCAAGTATCTGCCTTTCTTAACAGAAGGCGTATCTCACGTGTTTGGAAAATCTAACATTTTGATGTGGGCGCACCCCTAAATTAGAAAATATGGGAAAACTGAAATTGCACACTTTCTTTCGAACTATCTAAAGTAACAAATATAAGAAAAACACCAAATTTGAAAATTCTACCTCATCGAAGTATACATTTCTATTATTTCTCGTTTCGAACGTTTTGGTGTGTCTTTACATTTCCCTTGCAACATATATTTCTCAGGATAGGCTAAGAATATGACTTAGATGATGGCTGATATGGATTCAACATCGAATTCCAAAGGGGATTAAGGAGTTTACTAAGGATTTAGACTTCCGGTTTTCCCGAAAATTCACCCGACTATACGAAATAAGTGTGCAAAATTGAATAAATATTTTTAACAGTTCCGTCGAAAATGGTGTATACTACTTGCCACCGTACGAAGGCTCCATCATAGATTTCGCGCTAAACTAACAAGAAATTGCTTATACAATGAAGTGTCATTCTCAGCACTCTCATATCTCAGAAGCAATGAAGATTCTCTCGCGCTTCTGGTAGAAAGAACGTTTTGCGCCTCATTCGAAATCTGGATAGTCATAACAGAAGGGGGAACGGTTTATTTTTAAACCTCGCAAAAAGTGATTGCGGGACAAAAAAAAAACGCACACACTAAGCATTCTTACTTTTTCCACAATGCACAATGATGTAGTGAATTATGCGGATCAGAATTACTCTGAATTTTTCAAGGATAAATCAATATTCATTTGCGATTTTGTTTACAAGACGTTTAGATATACAATGTGGGAGTACTTAGATGGTGGTCTACGTGTTAATTATCAATACAAAAAAGGCTTATAATTACTGAACCCACCTATAGACATCGTTCCCAAACTTAGAATCACGCTATCATTGCAGATAGCACAATGCATGGAGCGATTTCGCCAGTGGCGTAACTAGCCTTGTGGCGCACTGGTCAGAAAAATTCAAGGCGTCCTTTCCCATAGTGCATAGACGTTGACCCTTAAACTAAAAATATGTTTATTACTAAAGGCGCTCCCTTCCTCTTCAGCTTCCCTGGAGCGATGGCTCCGTTCCGTTCCATGACAGTATGCACCTGAATTTTGTGCTTATTATGGAATCGTCAAAATAGAATATTCGATACTTGCAATGGCAGCATTAAAACTATTATTTTTATTCACTATAGTTAATAAAAATAATAAATTATTATTAAAAATATTATAAAAAAATATTACATAAATATTATGAAAAAAAAATAATAGATTATTTTTATTATATAATAAAGTTAAGAAAAATATCACTGTTTTATGTCAAAACCAACTGGGGTGTGGATCCACTCGACTTTCTCATATCAGAATCCCTTTTTTCAGTAATTTTTTTTTTCCCTTACAAGAAAAAATTTGTAAAAATCCATATCATTAGTCTTCATTTTAAAGGTCTTGAAAAATCTTTCGATTAATACAAAATTTGACAATGTCCCCCACGGGGTAACTTACACCCCCCCCCTCCCCCGAGGGACGGCTAATGATGTAACAAACATAATAACTGCATAGCCGCTATTTTTTACTACAATGATTGAAACAATTCAGTTTCGTGATCATTAAGTTATAAATAAGTCTTTTTATGCATAAATATGTCAATTTTTGTCCTATGCTGCTATGTCAAGAAAATATAAAATTTCGCAGTTTTCGCTCGAATTTCAAAAAATTCTATCTAATTCTAGACTTTTCGTTAAAAAAGCCGAATATAAAATTTCGTGAAATTCCATTAATATTCAGTGCAGCTACCGTATACACACAAGAAATCGTCTACAGACAAACAGATGGATATCGGGCTAAAAATTGCCAAAACATATTCGGGAGGTCCCAAAACACATATTGGCATCAAAATCTCGAAAAAGAAAATATTTAAGAAAACAATACTTTATTTTATAGTATAAGAAAGCAAAAATGTTTATAACAGAAAGAAATATTAATGTTAATTTTGCTTTTAATATAAGGAAAAAACTTTGTAGGAAAGTAAGTAGTTTTTGGTAAATATGAGAAAAAATTTTATTTAGTTTTATCCATAATTTTTATTAATGACATAAATTTTCTGAGGTTTAACTCAAATGGAGAAGATATTTATTTAAAAAACAAGAAAGATTAATCATGCATAAAGCATTGATATGAAACACTTTCCAACTGAAATGCGATTTTATTTAAACATCTCTAAAATGCAATGCATTCAGCGGTGATATTCTTTAAATTATCACAGTACTACAATAATTTATTGTACTTGAAAACTTCCAACTTCATCAAAAAAGTCAATGCTATAAAATCGTCTGCTTCTCTGTGTAAAATCAATTAGCATTCATTTTATTCATATCAAGTATATTCCAGACTCCAGAGCTAAATAATTTTGCGTTAAACAAATTCAGCAATTCTTATACAACTCATCTTACAATCGCATGATTTATTTACATTTTGCATACGTTAAAATTAGGCTTCGTAGTAGAAATAATTGAAGTTTAGTAATCATTTAAAATCAAAAATATAGTAATTGCGTAGGCACAGAATTTAGATACACAGATAATATGCAAAAATAAAGCGGTTTTAGGATGGATGTAACACTAAATATAAATATAAGCGTTTCTTAAAAATCACGATTTTCACTAAGCGAAAAAAATTGGATGCCATATTTCCTTTAACGATGAGCCACGTGATCTCTTCATATAATATGGATGTAATTATTATTTCAATTTTTATTTAAAAAACTACTTAACATATTTTCATGAAATTGTTTCTACACATTTTATGTGATAACTTAAATATTTCCTAAAATTTTCAAAGCAATTTGTGAATTTTAACTCCGCTTTAAAAAATGTTTAAAAAATTAGGTCCCATACAGTTCAATGTTTTTCATTTTTTCAACCCGGGTTAAATCCAAAACTAATTGGGTGATGTTATTCTTTTACATTCCCATATGTCCCACAGACCATCTTAACAACATACTAAAATTTAATTTTGATAAAGTCATTTTTACGGCAGTTATCCTGCGAACGGACAGACAGACAGACAGACAGAATGAACAAAGTCATAACACTTTACAACTATGTTGGAAAATGTTAAACAAGAAAGATCAATCATGCATATAAATTATGAAACACTTTCCAACTGAAATGCAATTTTATTTAAACATCTCTAAAATGCGATACATTTAGCAGTGATTATTTTTAACACTTTACAACAAAGTTGAAAAATGTTTATGACTTTGTTCATTTTGTCTGTCTGTCTGTCTGTCTATCCGTTAGCACGATAATTGCCGTAAAAATGACTTTATCAAAATGAAATTTCAGTATGTTGTTCAGACGGTCAGTGGGACCTGTGGGAATATAAATATATAATATCACCCAATTAGTTTAGGATTGAACCCGGGTTGAAAAAATAAAATACATTGAACACTATGGGACCTAATTTTCAAACATTTTTTAAGCGGATTTAAAATTCACAAATTGCTTCGAAAATTTTAGGTAATATTCAAATTATCCCATAAAATATAGAAAAAAAATTTCAGAAAAATATATTCAGTAGTTTTTAAATAAAAATTAAAATAATAATTACACCTTTTAATATGACCGGCCGTCCAAATAGGTGCTCTTAGTCCCCTGGACGAGTCGGACGGTCTGGGTCTTCTACCTTTTAATATGAAGTGATCACGTGACCATTATATGAAAAGATCACGTGACCCACTTCAAAATAAAATATGACATCCATCTTGTATCAAAATCGTGATTTTTAAAGTTCTTTTTAATTCATATTGAGTGTTGTATCCGTCCTAAAACCGCTTTATTTTTGCTTAAATTCTGTGCATCTACATACTGAAACAACGCAATTATAATATATTTGAGTTTAAATGATCATCCAAATTTGATTATTTCTAAAACGAAACCTACTTTTCACTTATGAAATATGTAAACAGTAAAATATGTAGAATGAGTTATATAAGAATTGTTGCATTTCTATAACGCAAAATTTATTTAACTCGTGGAGTCTGCAATATAACTGATATGAATCAAATATTCATTGATTTTACAGAGAGAAGGACGATTTTTTCGATGAAGTTTTAAGCATAGAGTTTAATTACTTGCAACCCCACGGTCTAAAGTTTTTAAATAAAATAAATTATTATAGTATTGCGATGAATGAAATGCTGCTTTTATAGAGAGAGTCAGGCGTATTATATTTCGATGACGTCATATGAATAAATTTCTATTGTTCTCGATGAAGTTTTCAAATATAATGAATTACTGTAGTATTATGATAATTTTTAAAATA
Source organism: Amaurobius ferox (assembly GCA_951213105.1). Taxonomy (NCBI): domain Eukaryota; kingdom Metazoa; phylum Arthropoda; class Arachnida; order Araneae; family Amaurobiidae; genus Amaurobius; species Amaurobius ferox. The sequence continues at coordinate 43,309,450 of OX578152.1, forward strand.
TTACCGAGGAATGTATCGCATTTTAGAGATGTTTAAACCAGGCAATTTATATTTCAATGCCGTCATTTGAATGAAGTTCATTTTTTTTCGATGAAGTTTTAAGTTTTCAAATATAATAAATTAATGTAGTATTGTGATAATTTTCAAAATATTACCTAGGAATGTATCGCATTTTAGAGATGTTTAAATGAAATTGCAATGAAGTTGGAAAGTGTTTCATAATCAATGCTTTATGCATGATTGATCTTTCTTGTTTAATTATCACAGAACTACGATAATTTATTTTACTTGAAATCTTAAAACTTCGTTGAAAAAAAATGAACTGTATATATTGTAATAAATATAAAATTGAGTCGCAGAAAAATATTGTAATTACGTTGGCGCTGAATATAGAAAGTTAAACACATATTATATATATATATATATATATATGTGATACAGAAATTTCAAGCCTTTCCCAATAACGCGTCCTTTTCTTTCACAATTATTATTCCAAATTCCTATTTCATGTCCAGCACATATTGCAACAACATTAAATTCTATCCCACGCCACTAATATTAATAAAGTCTGCCAACACTTCCTCTTTTTCTCGACCATACCATATATGGTCACTAATCTTAACCTCTACATAAACGTTCTCATATGAAACTGCTTTCCCAATCACATTTTTAAAGCCTAAAACGCGAAGACAGCAGCCCCATGCCTCATATCCCTCCCCCTTCGATGTAAATGTAATTTGTACTTGTGAAAAACTACGCAGACTGCATTGAGATTTGGTGAGAAGAAAACTCGAATTCGAATTTTCGACCCCGTCAAAATACTTTCCTTATACATTATCGAATATAAGGAAAGTAAAAATAATAAAATAATAACACTTTATATCTGTCAAAAGTAAATTCATATAAAAATCTAGAGACAGCATATATAAGTGTTTAGAGGTGTATTATATATCATTTGCACATCCCAATCTCAAACTGGTATATATATTCTGTAAATATCAGGTTTATACAACGTCGTGGTGTTGCAATTTTCGAAAACAGTAGTGTATTAGTGTTTACGGTGGGGCGATTCAATTATAAACTCGTCTCTGGAGCAGGGGCCAAATGGGGCTAAGCCCCCCCCCCCCCCCACCCCGATAAAAATATTAAATTTTTAGTAATAATATGAGATTTCATTTTAAATGTAATAAAAATTTTGCATAAAATATTCCTTTTTCGAGATTTTTTTACTTCGAGATAAATTACTACTTTTTTGAGATAAATTACTTCGTTTGAAAGATTTTTTAATTTAGCTGAATTTGTGGTTATACTGATGATCGATTTACTTACAAATTTCATTTAAAGATATTTAAAATTTATGAAAATAGTATTTAGGATACTTTTGTATTATTGTGGGGACACTTATACGTTATAGAGTCAAAATCAACTGATAAGTAGGTAAGAGTTAATATTAAGCATTAATTTGTATTAACTTTCAGAATTTTTTTTCGATTAATTAACACCTTTACTACTAGTTAATGTTAATATTAAAATCAATTGTAATTATCATATATTAATATTAATGCATAGTAGCTATAAATGAGTTACACCGACGTCACATTCACAGCCATACTCTTTGTAGACGCCGTCTGCCATCACTGTATTCTTTCAGTGTTAAAGTGTTAGTTGTTAACATAGTGTAGCGATTTTTTCTTAATATAGATAGGTTTACAATATGGAATTATCCGATTACGTCGAGAAATTGCCTTTAGAAAGCCAACAGAGGTATAGAGAAAAATTAATTATTACGGGATTATCTGACGATCCATATATTATTCCAATACAAAGTTTTTCTCTATCGCCTGTTCTGATACCATCCGTCAAATGGTCTAATATAACGCTATATTTTACAGTTACTCCGAGTCTGGCTACAAAACAAAAAGTCAAAGTACTTTTGATGCTTATTTATTTAATTTATTTTAATGCAATAGTGTGCAAATCTCAATATATTTATTATAATTGAATGAACTAACTAATTAGCGAAATAATCAGTTCATATTATTTATTTGGTAGATAATAAGGCTAACTATTTGATGTTTAACATTGAAAATCTATAAAAATTTATATTCGTTTGGGTGTGTTGATATTCTTATCCCCTTAAATTGTCCTAACTATTCTCTTTTATCTATTTCACAAGTAAAGTACATTTTAATTCTACATGTTTCTGCATGTTTAGTAATATATTATCAGCAAATAAATTTGTCAAGTAATATGAACGTTATCATTTTATTATGTAGCATAATTGTTATCTTAATCTCCCATTCTTCAATAGTACGGATACACTGATGTTACAAAAAACATGGCCGCTGTGCAGCGGAATCGCGAATGTGACGTCACATGAAACTCATCTATATAGTAGCTTAATAATCAACACTTAGCTTACAAATAAAAATACGCAATTATTTGTTAATAATTTATATGGATTAAAATATATAATATTAACTGTTATGGTTTATAAACGCCAATGATTAATTGTGTTTTTGGTACGCCCCTCTTTCAAGACTGTTGAGCCCCCTTGAATTTCATTCCAGTCCCTCTTTAATTTCGTCTCTAGCTAAGGCCCTGTTCTGGAGCATGATGGAATGTCCTGGTCATAAGTTCAAAACTATGACTTCAACTTCAGGCCCACTGACTCAATAAGGTTACTCATGCCTTGTTCCATCATCCACTGCTTTTATAATTTCATCACGGCCGAAAACTGAGAGTTACGAAACCTGCTTTTCTTTTCTTACTTTGAAATCCTTTCCTTTCCGGTTTATTGAGTCAACTTTCATTCAGTACAGAAAGAGTCAGCGGGAAAGGTGAAGAAAGTGATTGACTGGGGATTGCCTCTTTTGAATTTTATTTCCCCTGGAAGGTTTATTGTATTTTAAATCTTGTTTATTCCGCAGTTCCTTCAGTCAACTGAACTTTGCTTTCCATAAAATAAGCTGTCTCAATATACGTAATGGTATAAGTAGAGTAAGTATAGAAAGGGAGACGTTAAGTCAATCTAATATGCAAAGTTACTCGAATTTAAATTAGGTGGTAAGCACTAACAGTGACCGATTTAATAAAAAAAAAAATCTGATGTGGACAACACATGACTTTCCTTATATAATGTAATGAATTTACTACTTTTACAGTAAAAAAATAGGTTTTTCTTATAGTAGATACTAATATTCTTTCCAAGATATTGAATTTTCGACAATGAGTCGTCATTTTCATTGATTTAGCGTCATTTTTATCCATTTGGCGAGATTTTAGTTAATTTGGCAACATTTCAAAAAGTCGCCAAGTTGGCGACATTCCGCCAAATTCGTCGCCAAACGTTATGGACGGAACAATAAGTTATTCTTATAGCAGATACATGATTATTGGCGTTCAAATACAAATGCATTACTCAAAGTATCTTTTTGCATGAATGGAACGAGCTAGATCCACGAGAATGATGTCACCCAATTTATCGTATGGTATTACATATGAAAAGTGAACATGTTTCTCAATAGGAAATATTTTTTTTTATTTTATATGACTTTTTGATAATTTTTTTGAAAAATGTGCAATATCTCGAGAACGGTTTGTGTTAGCGTTCTAAAATTTATGCCAATCGTTTCCTAATGAAAAATTACATAAGATATGTCTATTTGCGTAACTTTATTAGTGGTTTTGATTTTTTGACGATTTTTTTCAAAATTTCATTCGAAAATTTAGGGGGGGGGGGGGGGGTTGAACATTCGATTGCGTATAGAAACAATAGGCTTCCAGTGTTTACGGATTGCGATTTTTGTACCAAATTTGGTTCGAATCGGTCCATTCGTTCGTCAGTTATCGTCTCCACAGACTCACTGACACACACACACACATCACTTCAAAAATGTTTGATTCGTAATCAGGGATGTTTGAAATGTGCTCTCCCGTCGAAAACTCGAATTCGAATTTTCGACCCCGTCACAATACTTTCCTTATACATTATGTATATAAGGAAAGTAAAAAACCGGTCGACAAAAAATATGAGTGGAAGACCTGGTTATTAAAAAAAAAAAAAATCATCACCTTTATTAATATAAGTATTTTCTGATTTTACTCACATTTGTCCATTTTAAACAGTTAGTTGCTATTTCTGTGAAAAATTCGTGATTTTTGGCAATATATCAAAATTTTGTTTTTATTTATTTATATATTATTTATTCAGCAAATTAAAGCATCTGAAATAAATTATGTGCATGTGCCTCTTAATTTCTGGTGACTAGCTCCTATCTTTTTTCATTATTCACAAACCCGTAGCCTGAATTACAGTCAATAGAGCAACAAACACTGGTGACTAACTGAATCTAAGAGGTTTCAGAACGGGCTCCAAATGAAGTAACACACATACTGGAGAAGGCCCGACATTAGTCATTTGGGGCCCAGGTGCGAAGGGTAAATTAGGAGTCTAGCTTTACTTAAATTGATAAAAGTATATTTTAATTAGAAGGCCCTCAAAATAGGTATAAGTAATACACATTTTCAAAAATAAGGCATTTGAGGTTCTTTGACCCAGTGCAGCCGCCATTTGAGTGCCCACCTTAACGCCGAAGCGGCACTGGATTAATAGTACAACCTAGGTTAAAAGTGGGGGCCCTCAGAAGCAGAGCACATTTACTGTGTGTGACCTCACAATTTGAGAAAGCATCATAAATAATACCAATGTGGTTGATTGCATTAGCTATCTTAATACAAAATATTACATCTGGTCTCATATTACTCCCCTGGGAGCCCCAAGGCTCGAGGCCTGGTCGGCATTACCCGTCGTGACGTCAGATAAATCCGCAACTAGCCGCCTGGCAAAATAACTTTAAAATTTTATGAATTGCGAAAAATTGTCAAATGAGGGCTATTTGTTTGGTGGTACTATCGGAAATCTACTGTGTATTCAATCTGTTATGCAAAAATCCGTGGCATTTTCAAAATATGTCCTTACTTCCGTAAGATGAAATTCTCCTGGGCCTAAATGCACTGCAATTACGGTAATAACGCACCAAAAAAAAATCAGCACTCAATCGAATAATTTTTGCTCCCGTTTATTTCTTTTCACTCAAATTTTATTTTTAACTGTGTCACTTATATACCAAATTCCCTTGGGTTCGAGTATCCATCTAGTCGTTCCAGTTTTGCGACATGACTGAAATTTAACATCGTTGCCCCCTTTCCAAAATAATTTTAGGACACTAAAATGCCCCGTTTATACTTTCCTTAGCATACATAGTAATGGTAGAGAAAGTATTTGCAAAGAGTTGAAAATTTGAATTCGGGAGTTTTAATTGATTTTGGGAGTTTTAGGAACTGTACAACATAAATCAACAATTTTTAGAGTGGCACTAACTGCAGAGTTTTTATAGCAATCAGCTTTTTAAAAAGTTATGTGCAAAAGTAGGTCGAAGTTCACAAAAAGCAACGCAACAAAAATGGGTCGAAGTTCAGTGTAAGCAGGTCAAATGAGTCCATATTGCAGAGTAGAAAATACATCATGAAAATTGCGTCAAAATCGGAGTAAGAGCATAGATAAAAAAAAAAAGTAGATTTAAAGCATGCGAGCCGCCCCCTTCATCCAAGAATATAAAATCAATGATTGCATCTAAGCACCCGAAAATGTGCATAGAAAAACTATCGACTTTTTTTAAAAATCCGGGCTTCTATAGGCCTTTGGAAATTTATCTGTCTCTTGTTCAAATAAAAAAAAACCAGAGCGTAACTTATTAAGGGGAGATACATTTTCACGTACAACTTGTTTTTACCTTTTAACCCTTTATGTCCCAAATTATGATATTTTTAGAAAACTTGTGCAATATATTTTTTTTTATGCTTAATTTAACTGTAGAAAGACACACAAAAATTGAGATTCATTTACAATAATTATTTTTATTGTAATAACACAGAATATTACACGGGACTTTAAAGTCCCGTCGGGATTTATGTTCATTACATTGCCATTACATCCATTAGTATGAAGAAGAAAAAATATTAAATATAAATGAAAAGTAATATATTTTTATACAATTAATTATGGTATTGATAAAAGCAGTTCTTTTTTTCATTAACACAAAGAAATACTTTGCATAATGTGCACTGAGAATGTGGTCGTGACTCAATTTTTTTCGAAGCACAAAACTCACACCGTCCTCTATTTTTTACAAATACTGGCCAATGTGCATTGTTTTGTTGTCTTATGTCATCAGAAACAGAAAAATTTGCTATCTTGCGTTTATTTGGGGGTGGTAATTCACTTATCTCTCCAGCATTTGATCTAGGTCTTCCCCTTTTCTTCGAAGACACTTTTGACATTGTTATTAGACCTTGTGTTACCCTTCGTTTGTATTCTAGAAGAGGTATTTTATCCTGTATGTCACAGTCATACATGTAACCTGACATATCTGAACGACACCATAGTTTGTATCCTTTTTATTGGTTTTTTAGGACTGTACTGTTTGAGCGTCGAGCGTCCTTTGAATAATATCAAGCTTTCGTCTATACTTTGTGTTTGATGAGGCATTCTCAGTGATTGAAAATTTTTATTTAGTTTATCCATAAGTGGTCTAATTTTATACAGTCTATCAGTATTTTGCTTTGGTATTACTTCATTGTCATTTACATGCAAGTTACCTAATATCTGGAAATACCTATTTCGTGAAAGAGTATCAGGAACAACAGGTACAGAATAATCTATATCACTGCTCCAATAATTTCGTACTCGAGGTAAACGGTGGTAGCTAAATAGCATATTTAGTCCCAAAAATCCATAAAATTCCTCTTTAGAAATAGGCTTTATATTCCTTTGTTTTTGATTTGAATAGAGGTTTGTTTGAAATACAATATTACTTATAATTTCATCGTCTAAAAATGTTAAAAAAAATCGGTAGGCAATGTTTTACCTTCGAAAGATGATGCACATGTTCCATGAGATAAGCTAAATAGAGGGATAGTTGATGTACAATCTCTTTTCTTCCAAATTCTTTTTGGTGTCATTTTTTCACTTTCAGTGTCTTCACTTGAATCGCTTTCAGAGTCTGAAATTTTATGAATGTTTGTCGCATTCAAACTTTGATTATTTGTTTTATTTTGTTCTGGTGAATCTTCGTCAGAACTACTATCCTCTTCTGATGTTTCAACATCAGATGGTAATTCGTCCCAGATAATTTTAATTTCTTCCGGCGTCAAGCCTTTTCTTCGTCTATACATTATTCTAACAAAACAGAAATCGAAAGTATTTTGTAAAAGGGAGAAAAACTCTAAAAATTTGTAAATACTCAAAGACAAAACAAAAAACCATTAAGAAATCCAATACTTCATGATAATTGAATATATTCAAGTGCTAAAAATAAATTATAATAAAATGCAATAACATAAATTCATTTCAAAAAAAAAATTATTCATTTTTCACCAGGACCTTTATGACCCAACGGGACTTCAAAGTCCCGAAAGAACAAGAACAGGTCGTGTTAGAAAATTTTCACTGAATTGGTTATATTTTGAATTAAAATTACAAGAAAGTTCGTAAAGAATAGGTAAAAAAAATATAAAGTACTTACCAATCAATATTCTGTTGTTACGAAGCTTGGAAGTACGTCAATAGCTTTCTAGCAAAATGGCCATTCAAACTGAGCGTATGACGAAATTGTTCACCCATATCCATGCGGAACAAACCGTTTATATAGTGCTGCTTTCTACTGATCATTAGAAGAAGGTTTAAATGAAAGAACTTTAAAAGTCCCGTTGGAATTCATGGAAGACTTTTAATTTTATTTGACTTTATATTAATTGGGACTTACAAGTCCCGTCGGAGCATAAAGGGTTAAAGATTTTCTTACAAATATTTGAAAACTCTATTACATTTTGCGAAACCTCTATTATAAAATTCACTTCGTAGCTATATTTAAAAAAAAAAAGTTCTACGCCAAGTGGGGGCTTCGGTAGGTATAATTACACGAATGCCGCAGCTGTGAGATTCTACTATAGCATTTTAGAGAGTTTTTTTTATAAATATTTAAAAAAATATTACATTTTCCGTAATTTGGAAACCGTATCACGTTGCTGCATCGTTAGCTACATTTAAAAAAAAAAAGAAAACAGGGAGGTTCTCAGCCAAGTAGGGATTTCGGGAATCGAAACTACAGAAATGTTGCTAGTTACGAGAAGCAGCTGTTTTTTTTTTTAGTGAAGATAATAGATGTGTGTGTGCGTGTCTGTCATATATGTATTGAGTCTAGCTCATAAACTATCCGACAAAATTTTTAGAATTTTGGTAAAGCTCATGTGCTGATGTTTTGATACAATTACCGAAATAGAATGTATTTTTTTTAATAACCAGTAGAAATCTACAAGGATTTGTATGTTTATTTATATACCTGCCTGTCTGTCGGCACATAGAGGAAAATATAAGCAACCCACAGCTACGAAATTTGGCACTGTGATAGTTCAGGTCAGGTCCTGGATACCTCGGAACATTTTTTAATTCAAATTAGTTTTTTATTTTATTTTATTTTTTTTATTTCGAATTAATCTTTTTTAGTTATTTTATGTTGAAGTGCAATTTTGAGAGATTTTCACACAAATAATTTCCTAAAGCGACAAAAAATATTGTCACAGTATTTGCATCGGAAAGATTAAAGAAAGCTCTTTCCAACAAGCTTCAAATTGAATTCGAAAACCAGATCTTTCATATTTAAAAAAAAAAATGAAAATACAAGGTAGCATCAAAAAGTTCGGAGACTAGGCTGATATCTCCAACCCTGATGGGAGGAGAGAGGAACTATTTTACCGTGGCATAGAGGCACATGTGACGCGAGATGTGAAAAGGAAGAAGCAGATCTGCAGTGCAGGGTTTTTCTAGACAATGCGAGTCAGTAAACTGTAGTCGTTCGCGTTCGTCGAAAACGGAAATGGCGTTTGAAGAACAACATGCGAATATCAAATTCTGCCAGCGTTTGGGGAAATCACCGGCAGAAACATTACACCTGCTGCAGCAGGTGCAATGTTTCTGCAAGAGATTTTCCTGCAACACATATATCGGATAATTGAATATTCAAACGATTTTAATTTTTTTTTTGTGTGTGAATATGAAATGATATCTTCGCATCTTAATATTTTTTAATTACTCTATTTTTGAATTTCCGTTGAAATTGCGTTGTACAATTGAAATAATTGCGCATGGAAAAAACGGTGTGCAGGAATGATTTTTATTCAAAACAGGTGTTTTGAAAGTTGAGGTGCTATCTGTATTATGTACTTAGTTTGCACTTATGCTGGACCCGGGCGTCGTCAGGTAATTTATCCTAATAACAGAATAAATAAGTTATTATATATTAATTAAACTTTATTTTTATTTCATTTACTTAGGAAACATTAATTCTTTTTCACTTTCAATAAATTAAAATGTTTTATTTAATTGTTGAAAAGTTTAACATTAAATGTTAATTAATTAAACTTTATTTTTATTTCATTTACTTAGGAAAAATTAATTCTTTTTCACTTTCAATAAATTAAAATGTTTTATTTAATTGTTGAAAAGTTTAAAATTAAATGTTAGTTAATTAAACTTTATTTTTATTTCATTTTCTTAGGAAACATTAATTCTTTTTCACTTTCAATAAATTAAAATGTTTTATTTAATTGTTGAAAAGTTTAAAATTAAATGTTTGTTTACATTTAATTTTATACAATTTTAAATGTCTAGTCATTTATGACACATATCATTATTTTCCTGTCACTCTACTCTCATTTTCAACTTTTCTTTAGCAAGGAAAATAAAAAATCTCCTTATATCCTATATTATATATCTTCACTTCACAACAGAAATACTCTTCATTATATAGTGTTTTCCATCATAATGATTTTATTAACCTTTCAAAACTAATATATCATTAAAACCTTTCAAAACTAATATATCATTATAACCTTTCAAAATGAATATATTTAGCATGCAGACTAACCAAATGAAGACAGATAGGTTGTTATATCGTATTTTATAATATGCTTCGACTGTACATCGAAAACTTAATTATCAAATTGTCAACTTGTTTTTTAGCTAGAAATTAATAAACATTGAAGGGGGGAATCTTAGGGAATAAATTAAGTATTACAATATCATATCTATTTCACAACAGTGCCAATTTTATTTTAAACTATTGGTGGTGGTTGAAAAATGAAAATAGTGTCTTCCATTAAACTGATCCTCTTGTTATTAAATTTTGTTTTTAAATAATTTTTAATTGTTAAAAATTAAAATTAAAAAATTGGGCCACATATCCCTTAAATCCTTTCAAATACCACCTGCACCCACAGGTACCTAACATATGTACCATAGTTTGAGAAACAGCTACAAGGAAAGAGAATAGAAGCCAGCCCTAACAAATCTAGATTTGTAACTTTTGTAGCACAGTTTAATGTTCTGTGAAATTTTACACCTCTCGATTTGAGAACTAATTTCAATAGAGTGTCTGCTTCCCATTATGTCATTATCGGTGTGTCATGCTACATCATGAGGTTTTGATATTGAAGACAGAGCAAATCTGACAAATTGAAAAAGATTAAAGATATAATCACAGAACCTCCCTGTAAGAAGGGAGCACTCTTGGAATGCATTATCAAGCTGCAACGACCAAGACATAGTCACAGAACCTGCCTTTAGGGGATGCCCCCCAAAAATTTTTTATCAGCAACGGGAATATATTCCAAATTTTTTTAGACACCCCATACAGGCAAGTTCTGTAACTATGAGCTTGACCATTGCAGCTTTTTGAGCTAAATTTTGAAAGATTTAAAGCCGGTTACATAGTAGGGCTTAATTTGTCAGTTCCCATAGAGGTTCATGAAATTGTGGCATATAACAAGTTTCTTGCTGCCATTGCAAATTGCAGCTGTTCTACATTGATGATTGCATAATAAGTATAAAAGCAGGCCATAGATGCTATTATCTGCAATGGAGCTAAGACTAATTCAAGACTAAGGACATTTTATGCAATGTGAAATAAACAAATACTCAAAAAATGCACTGCAAGATTTAAAATATGATGTAGTTTCAGTGTTTATCAAATAAAGATGAACAACTTATGAAGTTGCCAACATAGTGAAGAATATAATTGGGTCTACACAAAAGACAATTATTTATTAAAACTATAAACAAGATAACTTATGGTTATGTAACATTGGTAGAACAGAATAATTAATTTAATAAATGCAGAACTAATTTAACACTCTTAACGAAAATGCTGTCACCAGCAGTAATTTGACTTAATGTCTTGCTGTACCTACATTTCACTCTTGGCCACAATACAGTGCTTGAAATGAACTGAAATGCTGTAGTTCGTCAGAACCATGAGGCATATCATTCTAATTTGTGAAATAGAACAATAACGTTCCGGTTCATAACATTAACGAAAGTGTTGTACATGTATGTGTATGGTGGATTAACTAACTAAAAATTCACAATGGTATCCCAAACCATATGCACATTAGAACAAAGCATATTATGCGACAAAAATTACAACCCTCCATAAAACAACAAATGAAAATTGCCGCTACCAAAGTAGACAAACCAATTCAATGTGGGTGTTACATAGCTACGACTAATGACAAAATATCCTCAAAATCATCGGAAAGAACCTAGAAACCTCACCCTTTTCATAGGGTACCAAATATTTCCCAACTCCCTGTATCCAAACAAAAGTATCTTACCGTAGCAAGCATTCCATTTCTTTATATTACTACCACACTGCCTGTATATTATTACTGATGTTACTGAGTACTGCCACAATCACATACAGAAATTCAACGAGTGCAAGAACTTAAACCAGATCCAAAGTCATTACTAACAAATCTCCAATATCACTAAGTAAATTTTGATTTCTACATTTCCTAGGGAAGGGGGAGGGGGCTGTTTTGAAGTAATTGAAGTCAAAAGTAGAAATTGTTAACCTTTACATGCTAAAAAATTCAATTGAATCTCAAAAATCAATGATCAAGCTGTATATGAACGACCACTCTTATAACAATCCAAACGCTTAAAACAGCTTAAATATTCTTGCAAGAAAAAGAAATAAGTTGCATACTTTTAGAAAGATTGTAAGTTTATTAACATATGAATGAATCCGTTAAAATCTAAAAATATAACATTTATGCAAAGCATACAGCAGTAAAGAAAATATTGTTCACTAACAAATATTTAATGTAATGCTCATGATATAAATAATTTAAAATTAAAATACTTCATTAATAACAGCATAAGCAGTTGATTAAACGTATCAAACACACTTTCAGATGCAAAGAAATGGTTTCCTTCTTTAAGATAAAACAAATAAATATAAAAAACTTAATTGTTTGGATGAAATTTTTTACTCATAACTTACCATGAGCAGTATCATGTGTTAAAAATGCTATTATATATATATATATATATATATATATATATATATATATATATATATATATATATATATATATATATATATATATATATATATATATATAGGCAAAGCTGTATATTGAACTCTATTTTAATCTTACAGCAATGGATTATAAACCGAAGGAGGATATTTTGTGGGCAATTTGACAAAAAAATGCCAGTTCTATTTTTTGAGGATCCTCAAAATTTTTATAGATTAAAAATGTTCTACTAGACCAAGCTGTGTACCAAATTTCAAAGAAGTTAAAACAGACAAAGATCAGTCACGGCGAGTTCAATAAAATATTTTAAAAACAAACAACCACTCGTAACATGGGCAAGAGCCAAGAAGGTATTGTATGATGGAGTGATTACTTTTTTATCCTGGAGAAGGATGTCAGTTTTTGCTTCTAAAACCTGTTGCTTATACTGTTTATTAACAAAGTATTTTTATTACAGATTATTTTAGACAGCAGTTTGAGCATATTTCTGTAACATTAATATTGTTTTTAATAAAATTATCTTAAAATATTTACTTTAATTCTCCTATAAAAATTTCTTAAAAATACATGAATCTCCACTTTCATTATGTAAAATTTTCTCCACACTCACATATAGAGTAAAACATTCTAGCCCATCAATATATATATTTGAAATAAAAATACTAATTACTAGTTAGTATTCAGTGTATGCAATTGATTAAAAGAAATACTCATTTTCGGAAGTAAAGAGCTGTTTCTTCCTTCAGGATATAAAGAGACAGAAACCACACCACCATGGACAGAAGGGCATCTGTCATATGATGAAATATTTGCTCTGCCGTTTCATTCTAAAGAGGGGGCTGCTTTTTGCCTCCGACACAAGTTGAAACTTTTAATCAATTACACATACACAACAAAGTATATATTTATTTCAGATTATTTTTAAAAACTGCTTGTGTGTGTGTGAGTGAATATTTATAACATTCATACTGATCTTAAAAAAATTCTTTAAAATATACATTATTCTAATCCCTCTATAAAAATTAAGATATCAGAAACTGCTCACACTGTAAAATTATCTTCATATGATTTCTGGTCCTGTTAGTAAACTAATTTACAAAACATATGAAGTTTGATCAAAATTTGCCAAAATTAGAATGATACATTAAGCAGCCAGACAATCATTGTACATCAGTTTTAATCACATATAGCAACAATCAGAAAAACAGGAGAAATATTTGAGTTTAAAAACTCTTTGTCAAAATAAAAAACCAATAAAAGCAGAATCCAGAATATAATACCTTCAATTTATTAAAGTATAGTGTTTTTGTTATTATTTAGATAGAAAAAAATAAATAATAAACATCTACCTTGTAATTCCAACATATTTGCAATAAATATTTTATGCAGAATAAAAACAATTTAATTCCTTTACTAAGTAATAAAAAATACTTTCATAACATTCCAGAAAAAATCATCTGCTCAAGATCAATGTTATTTTTATAGAAAGACGAATTTTCAGATTTTCATTAACATCTTAACAATAGAGCCTAAAAACTCCAACTATGAGCATAGTTTACTTATTATCAGTGGTGTCGCCACAGGAATGGTGGTCAGAACCCTTTCCAGGAACCCACTAAATTTCTGAGAAATTATATATGAGGAAATGGGAAACAATATATTTTGTTATGCACCCCCCCCCCCCCCCCACACACACACACACACACACACACACTTCCTCCAATTTTTTTTTCTGACAATGCAACTACGCCTTGTAAAATAAGAGATAATTATAACAAATTTGTAAAAACTGTCAAAAACAGTGAATTTTTTAATGAAACAGACTTTTCATTACATTATAATAAATACTATTATGCGAAGATGGCCAAATGGTGAAACAGATGTGCTTGAATGATCATCTCAACTAGAGCTATTGCAACTCTTCATGGATTGTGATTCATTCTAAAGAAATTAGTGATTTTTACTGATTTAAATGTTCACTGCAAAAATCTTTAACCCACAATATTCAGGGAAACACTTTTAAGTTAAAGTTACTGTTTCTAACATAGCAACTTGAAAAAGAAAAATTTGGAAAACTCTAAGGCACAGTCTTCTGTTTGCTACATAACACTTATCAACCTGTTTTCGATGTGCACTTCATCAAACATTTTTAGCACATTGAATGCTACTGGTTATCGGAATATATGCCCACCGATAACCACATGGCATTCTACGTGTTAAAACCTTACAGTTTTTGTTTTGTTGCGATCATGATCATGTACTACCATCCATGTTTTTATCTATAATAATTTATAAAATAGCTTAAGCACTATGCAAAATTCAGTGACATTTTTGCCTATGGAACACTCACATGACCTGATAGGTGAAGGGGGGCTTAAATGTTTGAAATAATGGTCTGAAACTTGAAAAAGTCTTTACATAGAGAATATCAATGAAACATAAGAAAACCTCAGCAAAATTAATAATGTACGATCTTGATTTCGATTACACAATTTTCTTTAATTATTATTTTTACTGTTGACAGTAACACCAAAATCTTGTTGGAAACACTTAGTGAGCACCAATGACTACCTTCCTAAATTATATACAGATTTTTCTAACTTTGAAAACCCTCCATGTCAGAAAATTTTAAGAGATAAAACAATCTTATCCGACCTTGTTTTGATGTATTTCCATTTTCAAAAAGAATGCTCAAGAAATTATAAAAGGAGTAACCTTTAACATATCTTACCAGATGTGTAAAACCTTTTTCTCAAATTAAGATCATTATATAAAAATAAAACATTGAAACTGTCACTAAGAAACATTTACAATCCTTCTTTCACCTATGTCTAACCTTTTTCGAGTCATCATTCAACAAACTGTCACAAATATACAGTGTCATGGAGAAAGCCCCAAAATGTAATTGTCTAATGAAATAATAGCTTTTGAAAATTAAGTTGCAAACATATAGTTTAATAAATTGAAGAAAAATTGCAATCCGTAATTTGTTTGACATTTTTTATAAAATTCGAAAATAGGTTCTTAATTTGTTATGATTTTTTTTTTCGAACCATAAATAATCACCATCATCCTACAGTACAGTTGGATATAGCAATGGATTTTCTCTCAGGAGTAGATCACAAGATCCAAAAATGTCATCACCTCTGTTATGCAGTGTTCACTTGATATATGAATAAACTTTTAATGTGAAGTGCTCTCGTGACTTTAAATGGCTTTACTTGTAAATAATCCTTCCAACAATAAATACTGTTGGACATTGTTAATTATAAATTTAAAACAAATCGAGCTTTGTCAATTTTGTAAAACGAGAAGTAAACTGACACAGGAGAAATAACTTGAAAAGAAAACTTTAAACATACCTCTTGTGTAAAGACCAGCAAGTTCTTTAGCTCCAGCATGGTTTGGGCCCCAGCGTGGTTTGGAGAAATCCTCCTGCTTAAAATCCTCTTTTATTACATCTGAATTACAGTTCGGATCATCTTCTGGCATAGAATTTTCAAAAATCTGTTTTTCAGTTTTTACCGGCGGTAATAAACAGGAAGACATTCTACTTTCCACAAAATTTGCACTTAAGGGTTAAACGACCAGCTGACTGCCGAACCCGTTTTAGGTGTTGACAGAATCACAAGAGAGAACAAAAACAAAAAAAAATTCGCAAACGAATTTCGTAATCGATAAAGATGAATGACCATGGAGCTCTTTGGTTTTAAACGGTGTTCGAAAAAACTTACACATTTCATTTACCCATCACAAATTTAAAACAAATTTTAACATCACTTTACTCATGAAATACGAGATGATACAGATAAGTGTATCTTTAAAATTTGAATGTCTGGTTTAGCGTATTTCAGTTTCCTCCTCAACTTCGTCCTAAAGAAATTTCACGCTCGTTCATTCAGTGAAAGGGATCACGTGATTCCTCATTTTTCGAACTTCTGGTTCTGTTTTCGAACACACAGTCAAAATAAAAAGGTTTGTAAACTTTTAAAACATTCATTTTATATTTGCTATATCATTTAGAATAGGTTTTTATGTATTTATACGTAATATATTATTGTAGATAACCTCTGTCAGTAATTCGAGTTGAATAATTTTATTGAATAATATGAACGTACAAGGATCACGCTGATATTGAGACAGGAGCAGACGAAATTCGCTAAAAAAATATTATTGGTCGAATATTTAAATTTGAACTCTTTTTATGTCCGCAGACGATAATTTGTGGTAATTACAATTTAGCTATCGTAAAATATATTTTGAAAGAAAAGAAAATGGAGTTGACGTGAGATCATTATGGAGCTAAGATTTTCTGTGATTTTAGAGTGTGGCTAAATCAAGAAGAATGTCTTCAACGTCTACAATTAGCATATGGAAATGATGCTCCATCTCGTGCCACTGTATTCAGATGGTTTACAGAGTTTAGAAGAGGTCGAAATTCTCTCCTGGATGAAAACACACAGAAAGACCTTTGTCAGCTGTAGTCCCATAAAATGTGTCGGCTATCCCTGTACCTACCAAATGATACAAAAGGAACTTAACATTGGATCCGCAGCTATACATAAAATTATTCAGAAAGAACTGCATATGAAAAAATTAGTTTGTCATTGAGTCACCAAAAAAGCGGAGCGTGTCAGAATCTGTAAAGAAACCCTAAAATTACTTAATGATGGTGGACACCGCATTATTTCTAAAATCATAACTGGTAACGAAACGTACGTACCGTTTTCTGATGCTCCAACACGTCAAGAAAGTAAAATATGGGTCTTTGAAGATGACCCCCAAACCAAACCAACAATGGTGAAAAGACGACGAACAATAAAAAAAGTAATGTATGCCGTGTTCTTCAGAAGTACAGATCTGGTCAAAACCATAAAGCTAGAGGGACAGAAGACAGTTACAGCTAACTGGTACACCACTAAGTGTCAGTCAGAAATTATTCAGGAAGTGAATGTTAGGGGACTCATGCTTCACCATGACAATGCATCTTCTCATTCAGCAAGAATGACAGTCGAATTTCTTGAACAAAAAAACATCAAAGTGATAGAACATCCACCCTATTCTCCTGGGGCGCGGTAGCCCATTGGTTAGCGCGCTGGAGTTGCACTCGGTAGGCCCGGGTTCGATTCCAGCCACTGCCAAAACTGCCGCCGTGTTCATGCGGAGTACGATCACGTTAAACATTATGGGTCCGAAAGTCCTTCCGAGAGGTTGGTGGTAGGGGAAGGAGGGTACGGTCCCTGTGGATGCCTCCCCCACTGGGTTCCGGTCAAAATTGGGTGGCACTTCCCGACCGTCCAAACAGTTACCTTACACCTTTCTGGTAGGTCGGACGGTCTGGGTTTCAACAACATCAACAACAACAACCCTATTCTCCTGATCTTGCTATGTGTGACTTCTGGCTATTTTTAATCTAAAAAAAATTCACGTGGGCGTCGTTTCATTTCGAAGATGAGATTGATAAGGCTATAAAACCATATTTTTCATCGATTACAAAAAATGGATGGTTTAAAGCATTTAATCTTTGAAAAATTCGCCTACAAAAGTGCATTGATGTTGGGGGAGTACTTTGAACACTCCTAAGAGTTGGTAAGTTTAACTTGTGCCACTTAGCCCAGCCGTATCTCAAAAATTTCAGTGTGACCCTCGTATTTAAGGGATCAGTGGATATAAAAGCACGCACTTGAAAAATTATTTTAATTTAAAGCAATTTTTTCCTATATATTTTAATAACATTATAAGCGGACTTTTATAGAATGACAATTAATGTATTAACTATTTAATAAAATTAAAAATCTGATGTGGGCAACACATGACTTTCCTTATATAATGTAATGAATTTACTACTTTTACAGTAAAAAAATAGGTTTTTCTTATAGTAGATACTAATATTCTTTCCAAGATATTGAATTTTCGACAATTAGTCGTCATTTTCATTGATTTAGCATCAATTTTATCCATTTGGCGAGATTTTCATTAATTTGGCAACATTTCAAAAAAGTCGCCAAGTTGGCGACATTCCGCCAAAATCTCGCCAAGCGTTATGCACTAAGAAAAAAGTTATTCTTACAGCAGATAAATGACTATTGGCGTTCAAATACAAAAGTATTATTCAAAGTATATTTTTTCATGAATGGAACGAGCTAGATCCACGCGAATGATGTCACTCACTTTATCGCATGGTATTACATATGAAAAGTGAACATGTTTCTCAATAGGAATTTTTTTTTATGTGACTTTTTCCTAATTTTTTTGAAAAATGTACAATATCTCGAGAACGGTTCATGTTAGAGTTCTAAAATTTATGCCAATCGTTTTCTAATGAAAAATTACATAAGAAATGTCTATTTGCGTAACTTTATTAGCGGTTTTGATTTTTTGACGATTTTTTCAAAATTTCATTCTGAACATTCGATTGCGTATAAAAACAATAGGCTTCCAGTGTTTGCGGATTGTGATTTTTGTACCAAATTTCGTTCGAATCGGTCCATTCGTTCGTCAGTTATCGTCTCCACAGACTCACTGACACACACACACACATACTTTCACACACACAGACATCACTTCAAAAATGTTTGATTCGTGATCAGGGATGATTGAAACGTGCTCTCCCGTCGAAAACTCGAATTCGCATTTTCGACCCCGTCACAATACTTTCCTTATACATTATGTATATAAGGAAAGTAAAAATACGACAAGATCAGAGGAGGGAAGGGGTTATAAACAAAGCCCAAATTTCCAAGAGGGGGCATTATAGGAATTCTGCAGTAGTTTTATTAATTTTGTTATACAAAACTTTTCACTATGACCAGGATATCTGAAAATTCTTCTTTTGCTATATATATATATAAAATACCCATTTTTAATCAAATTAATAAATTTATTTCAATCTTGTAACATAACATCTTTTAAACTATTATTCATTGTTTTTTCGTAAATCCATTAAAAAGGTAAGAGAAAAAAATGGAAAATTGTGTCTTAAAAAATGTTGCGATATCAAATTTCCAAGCTTTTACTTTCTTAATTCTGGTACTTGCATAAAATTTCGTAATAATTAATGTGTTACGTATTCGTAGGTAAATTGTATAACGTATTAATAATAACCCTTCACCTTATGAATATTTTATAACGTGTTTCTGAAATTGAAAATTATTACATTTTATACACTCTGTGGCCACCTTTCCATGTTTTAAATAAATTTATTATGTCTATACTATAAAACATCGATTATAATTTAATTGCATCCATCCCCCACCAAGACGTTTCCGCAGGGCGCGACAGCCCAGTGATTAGTGCGCGGGGATTGCACTCAGACGATTCGAGTTCGATTCCCCCCACTACCCAAACTGTCGCCATGTTCAAGCGGAGTATGATCACGTTAAACATGTGGGTCCGTAAGTCCTTCCGAGAGGTTGGTGGTAGGGGAAGGAGGGTACGGTCCCTGTGGATGCCTCCCCCACTGGGTTCCGATCTAAATTGGGTGGCACCTCCCGACCGTATGAAATAGTCCTCCCATTATTTTTCAAAAAGTTACACTTATTATAGACATAATAAATTTATTTAAAACATAAAAAGGTGGCCGCCGAGTGCATAAAATGTAATAATTTTCATTTTCTGAAACACGTTATAAAATATTCATAGGGAGAAAGGTTATTATTAACACGTTATACAATTTACTTGCATATATATATTACACATTAATTATTACGGGGCGCGGCAGCCCAGTGGTTAGCGCGTGAGAATTGCACTCGGTAGGCCGGGGTTCGATTTCCTCCGCTGCCAAAACTGCCGCCTAGTTCATGCGGAGTACGATCACGTTAAACATGTGGGTCCGTAAGTCCTTCCGAGAGGTTGGTAGTAGTGGAAGGAGTGTACGATCCCTGTAGATGCCTCCCCTACTGGGTTCAAATCTAAATTGGGTGACACTTTTCGACCGTTCAAACAGATGTCTTAGACCATCAGGTAGGTCTGACGGTCTGGGTCGAAGAAGAATACATTTTCACAAAGTGGCGAGATAGACCGGTTAGGGCAGAGAGATGCACTCAGAGGACCCGAGTTCGAATCTAGGTACTGCCTAAACT
Source organism: Amaurobius ferox (assembly GCA_951213105.1). Lineage (NCBI taxonomy): Eukaryota > Metazoa > Arthropoda > Arachnida > Araneae > Amaurobiidae > Amaurobius > Amaurobius ferox. The sequence continues at coordinate 43,329,969 of OX578152.1, forward strand.
ATCCCCACGTCCACTCGGAGCACAGACACGTTAAATCTGCGAGTCCGAAAGTCCTTCCGAGAGATTAGTGGCAGGGGAAAGAGGTACTGTCCTTGTGGATATCATCCCACTAGTTTCCGGTCTAAATTGTGTAACACTGTATCCTGGCCTTCCAAACAGATTCCTTACACTTTCTGGTAGATCTGGATCGAAAGTAAGATACATTTCTGAAAAGTATGTCCTACCATTTACTTTTTAACTGAATGCAGAAATCGATACTTTAAGATTGTTTATTAAAAATAATTATATATATATTTTTAAAGATGGCCGCCAAGCGCTGAGTATATAAAATGTAATAATTTTTATTTTCAGATACATGTTTCAGAAACAATTATTCTATACTAGCCGCCTTTGGCGACCAGCCTGTTCGCAACCCTTGAAAATGCTGATCGTGGCAAATTCCAACTGTGGCAAACTCGTTGGCGCGACCTACCATAAAGGTGTAAGGTAACTGGTTGGACAGCCAGGATGTGCCACCCAATTTAGACCGGAACCCAGTGGGGGAGGCATCCACAGGGAACGTACCCTCCTTCCCCTACCACCAACCTCTCGGAAAAACATACGGATCCATATGTTTAACGTGATCGTACTCCGCGTGAACATGTCTGCAGTTTTGGCAGTGGCGGGAATCGAACCCGGGCCTACCGAGTGAAATTCCCGCGCGCTAACCACTGGGGTACTTCGCCCTCCGCGACATTTTCCATAACTTTCTTTTTATTCACCGAATTTAGACCGGAACCCAGTGGGAGAGGCAGCCACGGGGACCGTACCCTCCTTCCCCAACCACCAACCTCTCGGAAGGACTTACAGACCCACATGTTTACTCCGCGTGAACACGGCGGCAATTTTGGAAATCGAACCCGGGCCTACCGCGTGCAATTCCCGCGCGCTAACCACTGGGCTACTTCGCCCTCCGCGACAATCTCCATAACTTTCTTTTTATTCACCAATTTAGACCGTACCCTCCTTCCCCTACCACCAACCTCTCGGAAGGACTCACGAACCCACATGTTTAACGTGATCGTACTCTGCGTGAACGTAGCGTAAGTTTTGGCAGTGGCGGGAATCGAACCCGGGCCTACTGAGTGAAATTCCCGCGCGCTAACCACTGGGCTGCCGCGCCCTCCGCGACAATCTCCATAACTTTCTATATATTCACCCAATTTAGACGGGAACCCAGTGGGGGAGGCATCCACAGGGGCCGTATCCTCCTTCCCCTACCACCAACCTCTCGGAAGAACTTACGGACCCACATATTTAACGTGATCGTATTCCACGTAAACACGGCGGCAGTTTTGGCAGTGGCGGGAATCGAACTACCGCTAACTTCCCGCGGCCTACCGCTAACTTCCTGCGCGCTAATTTGCAATTTAAAATGACCATATGCTTAATTCCGTCATCCTCATTCCATTGTTTCATTGTTCCATCATTTAAAATATTCATAAAATTAAAATATCCATTTAAAAAAATCCAAAAGTTAAACTATACATTTAAAAAATCCATATCGTTCCATCATTTAAAATATAAATATAATAATTTATATGGAGTAAAGGAGCTCTATTCAGAACCGTGACGTCACCTCCACCTTGACGTCCCCACCCACCACCTTCCCTCCTTCTGCGGGGGAGAAACGCCGGTTAAGAAGCGGCACGCCGAGCGGAACGCCTTTGGCCCTAGCCGCCTTTGGCGACCAGCCTGTTCGCAACCCTTGAAAATGCTGATCGTGGCAAATTCCAACCGTGGCAAACTCGTTGGCGTGACCTACCAGAAAGGTGTAAGGTAACTGGTTGGACGGCCAGGATGTGCCACCCAATTTAGACCGGAACCCAGTGGGGGAGGCATCCACAGGGAACGTACCCTCCTTCCCCTACCACCAACCTCTCGGAAAAACATACGGACCCATATGTTTAACGTGATCGGACTCGTGTCAGTGGCGGAAATCGAACCCGGGCCTACCGCGTGCAATTCCCGCGCGCTAACCACTGGGCTACTTCGCCCTCCGCGACAATCTCCATAACTTTCTTTTTATTCACCCAATTTAGACCGTACCCTCCTTCCCCTACCACCAACCTCTCGGAAGGACTCACGAACCCACATGTTTAACGTGATCGTACTCTGCGTGAACGTGGCGTAAGTTTTGGCAGTGGCGGGAATCGAACCCGGGCCTACTGAGTGCAATTCCCGTGCGCTAACCACTGGGCTGCCGCGCCCTCCGCGACAATCTCCATAACTTTCTATATATTCACCCAATTTAGACGGGAACCCAGTGGGGGAGGCATCCACAGGGGCCGTATCCTCCTTCCCCTAACCACCAACCTCTCGGAAGGACTTACGGACCCACATATTTAACGTGATCGTATTCCACGTAAACACGGCGGCAGTTTTGGCAGTGGCGGGAATCGAAACCGGGCCTACCGCTAACTTCCCGCGCGCTAATTTGCAATTTAAAATGACCATATGCTTAATTCCAATATCCTCATTCCATTGTTTCATTGTTCCATCATTTAAAATATCCATTTAAAATATCCAAAAGTTAAAATATACATTTAAAAAATCCATATCGTTCCATCATTTAAAATATAAATATAATAATTTATATGGAGTAAAGGAGCGCTACCGTGACGTCACCTCCACCTTGACGTCCCCACCCACCACCTTCCCTTCTTCTGCGGGGGAGAAACGCCGGTTAAGAAGCGGCACGCCGAGAAATTGAAATTCGGAAACTTTTAAAATCCCGATCCTGTGGGCAATACGGAATATTTCCTGACCAGATTGGACTTGTAAGAATGCCAGATGTTTGACCTTTCTAAAAATGTAAATTATTAGTCGAAATTCTGAGTACTTCTTACTATGCGAGAATTTAAAAACCAAAAATCGTTTTTTTGAGTCAAAAGTGACTTTTGCTTTAAAATCATAAAAAAATATTAGAATTTATCTCTGAGATTTGAAATTGATATATTTTTACTCGAAATTCTCTGCTCTTTCCGATGGTGTGATTTGTTTTTTTCTACAATGTCTGGATCGAGGAGAAAAAAGGGTAAAAAGATCAAAAAACGGTCGAAATCGCATAAAACATTAAATAACAAAAAAAATAATTAAAATTTTAAAAATCGGTTTTCACGTGTCCCCTTCCCACCCCCCAGGGTCTCCGATTGCCAAATTTCGTAGCTCTCCGACGCGCGGTCGCGAAACGTATAGTGTATAAGACAGACAGACGCACAGACACACAGACATTGCCTTTTATTATATAGATGCACTTCATTCAAAATTCCATTTATTTTTAAAACAATCAGAGCTGCACTTTATTATTAAGAATTTAGATGTCATAATGTATCGAATTCCGAAAGATTTAAATCAATTAATGACGCCATGAAGCTGTAAATAGGTAACTACAAACAAAGCGATATATTTTTATGTTCCACTGAAATATTTACGATTTCTCGGTGGGTTTAGTTCCAATTATTTCATTAGAAATCATTTTTATTGCGATATGTTTATTTTCTATTACATTAAATAAGTTTCAATATTCTCTTTGCTATGAAAAGGGAACCTGATGACAGAAACGAGAAGTGTCAGTAGCTTACATAGAATTTTCGATGATAGTATAAATGCTTCTGTTTTGTATTAATTATCTAAAATTGATAAAATAAGGAGTAAATATATAATGTGCTTGAAGTGTCATTAATACAAATAGCCATTTAAAAAAATCTGACATGGACAGCACATGACTTTACTTATATAATGCAATGAATTTACTACTTTTACAGTAAAAAAATAATAAGTAATTCTTATAGTATATACTGATATTCTTTCAAAGATATTGAATTTTCGCCAATTAGCCGTCATTTTCACTGATTTAGCGTCATTTTTATCCATTTGGCGAGACTTTCGTAAATTTGGCAACATTTTAAAAAGTCGCCAAGTTGGCGACATTTCACCAAAATCTTGCCAAGCGTTACGGACGGAGAAATAAGTTATTCTTATAGCAGATAAATGACTATTGGTATTGAAATACAAAAGTATTACCTAAAGTATCTTTTCTCGTGAATGGAACTAACTAGATCCACGAGAATGTCACCCAATTTATCACATGATATTACTTTTGAAAAGTGAACATATTTCACAATAGGAATTTTTTTTAATTTTATATGATTTTTTAATATTTTTTTTAAAAAATGTGCAATATATCAAGAATGTTTCAAGCTAGCGTTCTAAAATTTGTGTCAATAATTTTCTAATGAAAAATTACATAAGAAATGACTATTTACGTAACTTTATTAAAGGTTTTAATTTTTGGATGATTTTTTCAAAATTTCACTCGAAAATTTTGGGGGGTTCTGAACATTCGATTGTGTTTTAAAACAATAAGCTTCCAGTATTCTTGGATTGTGATTTTTGTACCAAATTTCATTCGAATCGTTCCATTCGTTCGTGAGATATCGTCTCCACAGACTCACTGACACACACACACAGACATCAACTCAAAAATGTTCGATTCGTGATCAGGGATGCTTGAAACGTGCTGTCCCGCCGAAAACTCGAATTCGAATTTTCGACCCCCGTCACAATACTTTTCTTATACATTATGTATATAAGGAAAGTAATGAATAAATAAATCAATAAAAGAAACAGAACGGAATCTTTACCAGTGGCGAAACGCAAAAGGGACAGCGTATATCCAAACAATTTAGGTTACGATCCAGTAACTTTTATTACTTTCCTTATATACATAATGTATAAGGAAAGTATTGTGACGGGGTCGAAAATTCGAATTCGAGTTTTCGACGGGAGAGCACGTTTCAAGCATCCCTGATCACGAATCAAACATTTTTGAAGTGATGGCTGTGTGTGTGTATGTGTGTGTGTGCGTGTGTGTGTGTGAAAGTATGTGTGTGTGTGTGTGTGTGTGTGTGTCAGTGAGTCTGTGGAGACGATAACTGACGAGCGAATGGACCGATTCGAACCAAATTTGGTACAAAAATCACAATCCGTAAACACTGGAAGCCTATTGCTTTTATATGCAATCGAATGTTAAGAACCCCCCTAAATTTTCGAATAAAATTTTAAAAAAATCGTCAAAAAATCAAAACCACTAATAAAGTTACGCAAATAGACATTTCTTATGTAATTTTTCATTAGAAAACGATTGACATAAATTTTAGAACGCTAACATGAACCGTTCTCGAGATATTGTTCATTTTTTTAAAAAAAAATTATCAAAAAGTCATATAAAAAAAAAATTCCTATTGAGAAACATGTTGACTTTTCATATGTAATACCATGCGATAAATTGGGTTACATCATTCTCGTGGAACTAGCTCATTCCATTCATGAAAAAATATACTTTTAGTAATACTTTTGTGTTTGAGCGCCAATAGTCATTTATCTGCTGTAAGAATAACTTATTTCTCAGTGCATAACGCTTGGCGAGATTTTGGCGACGAATTTGGCGGAATGTCGCCAACTTAGCGACTTTTTGAAATGTTGCCAAATTAACGAAAATCTCGCCAAATGGATAAAAATGACGACTAATTGTCGAAAATTTAATATCTTGGAAAGAATATTAGTATCTACTATAAGAGAAATCTACTTTTTGTACTGTAAAAGTAGTAAATTAATTACATTATATAAGGAAAGCCATGTGTTGCCCACATCAGATTTTTTTAATTATATATATATTATCCGAAATAAATGCAAAAAATATTTTCTGTGTAAATGAACAAAGTATCTCTGCTCCGTCTCATGTAGAGCGGTAGCGCCTGGCATTTCTTACATTTATTACTTTCTCTATATACACAGTATAATGTATAAAAAAAGTACTGTGACGGGGTTGAAATAGTGAATTCGAGTTTTCGACGAAAAAGCACGTTTCAAGCAGGGGGCTGTCCTATAGAAAAGTATTGAGGGTATGCGGTGCTGTCTCATATAAAAAGTATTGAAATTGCAAGGTTCCAAGGGGCGGAGCCCCTGGTAGGGGTGTGAGAGGGGGCGCTGCCCCCTTGAAAATTTTTGAATCATATAGGCCATATCATAATTGCCATTATTAATCCCATAAATCACTTTTTTCATAATATTAATGGCTTAATACTTAACAGGACATATATTAATAAATTAACAGATATGAATCATTTTGTAACGCTTTCCATTTTTACTTTCCTTATATACATAATGTATAAGGAAAGTATTGTGACGGGGTCGAAAATTCGAATTCGAGTTTTCGACGTGAGAGCACGTTTCAAGCATCCCTGATCACGAATCAAACATTTTTGAAGTGATGTCTGCGTGTGTGTGTGTGTGAAAGTATGTGTGTGTGTGTGTCAGTGGGTCTGTGGAAACGATAACTGACGAACGAATGGACCGATTTGAACCAAATTCGGTACAAAAATCACAATCTGTAAACACTGGAAGCCTATTATTTTTATACGCAATCGCATGTTCAGAACCCCCCCCCCCCCTAAATTTTCGAATGAAATTTTAAAAAAATCGTCAAAAAATCAAAACCAATATAAAAGTTATGCAAATAGACATTTCTTATGTAATGTTTCATTAGAAAACGATTGACATAAATTTTAGAACGCTAACATGAACCATTCTCGTGATATTGCACATTTTTCAAAACAATTATCAAAAAGTCATATAAAGTAGAAAAAAAAATATTTCCTATTGAGAAATATGTTCACTTTTCATATATATTATCATGCGATAAATTGGGTGACATCATTCTCGTGAATCTAGCTCGTTCCATTCATGAAAAAAGATACTTTGAGTAATACTTTTGCATTTGAACGCCAATTTATCTGCTGTAAGAACAACTTATTTCTTCGTCCATAACGCTTGGCGAGATTTTGGCGACAAAATTGGCGGAATGTCGCCAACTTGGCGACTTTATGAAATGATGCCAAATTAACGAAAATCTCGCCAAATAGATAAAAATGACGCTAAATCAATGAAAATGACGACTAATTGTGGAAAATTCAATATCTAATAAGTTATAATATATAAATATATAATAATAGTTATATAATATATGTCGAAAATTCAATATCTAATAAGTTATATATATATATATATATATATAACTTATTTCTTCGTCCATAACGGTTGGCGAGATTTTGGCGACAAAATTGGCGGAATGTCGCCAACTTGGCGACTTTTTGAAATGATGCCAAATTAACGAAAATCTCGCCAAATAGATAAAAATGACGCTAAATCAATGAAAATGACGACTAATTGTGGAAAATTCAATATCTAATAAGTTATAATATATAAATATATAATAATAGCTATATAATATATGTCGAAAATTCAATATCTAATAAGTTATATATATATATAACTTATTTCTTCGTCCATAACGCTTGGCGAGATTTTGGCGACGAAATTGGCGGAATGTCGCCAACTTGGCGACTTTTTGAAATGTTGCCAAATTAACGAAAATCTCGCCAAATGGATAAAAATGACGCTAAATCAATGAAAATGACGACTAATTGTCGAAAATTCAATATCTTGGAAAGGATATTAGTATCTACTAGAAGAAAAACCTATTTATTTTACTCTAAAAGTAGTAAATTCATTTCATTATATAAGGAAAGTCATGTGTTGCCCACATCAGATTTTTTTCCCTGCACTTACTTTTGTTTTCTTGTAACTTTTCATACACTTACTTATTTTAATATTACCTACATATATAATTCTCATTCCTTCCTTAGTAAAAATCCATTCCTTCTTTAGTGAGGTTTGTAAAAATTAAGTAGTACATGAATACCTCATAAAAATCATGATTAATGAACGAATGTCAGAAACGGATTCCAGGAACATAATTTATGTTTTGGAGCAGTGTGTATCATTCAATTTAATCGGATTATCAGTCAATTTTTCTATATCGGAATTTAAAAATCGATTATGTGTCCCAAACACGAAAAAAATATATACTTTTTACATTTAAGAAAATTGTTTTGATAACACGAATTTCGTTTTTTAGGTGCTTTCTCTTGGGAGCCGACCCCTGTATCAAATGCCAAGGCTGTACGTAGCTTAGATTTTCCGTTACAAACGACACAAACAGACAAATATATACTTTTATTATTAAAGATTGTTTATAATATTTTGTCAATAATCCTTTGACTTTATAATCTAAAGTTCGCTACCGCCTCTGGCGACCAGTCTTCAGATCTGCTGCTAAAAAATAAATGAAAAAGAAAGAAAGAAAAAATACAGTCGCTGCGCGGACATAATGGACCCTGGATAAATGCCTAAACATGTATTGGCCAGCTGCACGGACGTAATATCCATTCGTAACCAATACCAAACTTATATAATATATACTTTTTAATTTTATGTAATATATATTTATAAATTATTAGAAAAACGTACAACATCCGAAGAACGGTTCATGCTAGCATTCTAAAGTTTCTGTCATTCGTTTTCGAATGAAAAATTATGTAAGAAATTATCATTATGTGCATAACATTATTGAAGGTTCTGATTCTTAAACGATTCTTTTTAAATCTCATTCAGTATTCACCAATTCTAATATTGGTACTAAATTTCGTTCAAAACGGTCGATTCGTTCATGAGATATCGCATCCACACACATAGAAACATCATCTCAAAATATTCGATTCGAATTCAGGGACGCTTCAAACGTGCTCTTCCGCCGAAAACTCGAATTCGAATTTTCAACTCCCTTCACAGTACTTTCCTTATGCATTATACTGTGCATATAGGAAAAGTAATAAATATAAACATTGTTTTATTTATTTATTCATTTTTAATTTCCACGGTTGCGGAGCACATGTGTGAGGATTTAGATCGAAACGAAAGGAGGAAATAATTTGGAAATTGTGGTGTTGTCTGTAAATGTATTATTCAAGTAGCGAACGCTTATTTTGGATCTGGGCAATTCGTTTCAGTTTTAAATAAGCGTCCAATCAGTAAGCGCATAGGGTACTTAACGGCTACACCCTGATAAAATATAAATACGCCGAAATTGGAATTGCATGCAAGCGCGCATAAGAGATAAAATTATTTACAGCTAAATTTTTTATTGACATTTTGAAATGCAACAAACAAATATTAATAAATAACAACAGTGAAGCTTATGCTGGCGACTGCCCATTTTCAATAACCTATACATTCCTACATCTACCTGGAATGTTCTCTCTATATGCAAAAGTGTATTACATAACTAAATTGTGAAGTCAAACCACGTGACTAAATTTAGGAGTCACGTGACTTTAGCTTATGTCCAATTTGACATACCCCCCCCCCAATCAAAATGTTGAAACCCCGCCTACGGAAAGGAGCATTGTAGGAATTTTACCGTAGTTTTATTAATTTTGTGATACAAAACTTTGAACAATGCTCAGGATGTATACAAATTCTTTTTGATCTATATAAAAAATAACTATTTTCATCAAATTGATAAATTTGATAATAAAATTAATGAATTTATTTCAATCTTGTAACTTAACATCTTTGAAATAGTTTTCATTGTTTTTTCAAAGTCCCTAAAAACTTTTAAAAAGTAAGAAAAAGAGCAGCCAAAACATTACTCTAAACAAGAAAGATCAATCATGCATAAAGCATTGATTATGAAACACTTTCCAACTTCAATGCAATTTCATTTAAACATCTCTAAAATGCGATACATTCCTCGGTAATATTTTTAAAAAAATCTGATGTGGGCAGCACATGACTTTCCTTATATAATACAATGAATTTACTACTTTTACAGTAAAACAAAAATAGATTATTATAGTACATTTCGTTTATTTTTATAGTAAGTCGTTTATTTTTATAGTTTTCGATTATTTTTATAGTCATTTTCGTCAATAAGTCGTCATTTTTATTGATTTAGTATCATTTTTATCCATTTAGCGAGTTTTTCGTTAATTTAGCAACATTTAAAAAAAATCACCAAGTTGGCGACATTCCATCAAATTCGTTGCCAAAATCTCACCAAGCGTTATGGACGGAGAAATAAGTTATTCTTACAGCAGATAAATGACTATTGGCGTTCAAATACAAAAGTATTACTCAAAGTATCTTTTTTCATGAATGGAACGAGCTAGATCCACGAAAATGATGTCACCAAATTTATCGCATGGTATTACATATGAAAAGTGAACATGTTTCTCAATAGGAAATATTTTATTTTTATTTTATATGACTTTTTGATAATTTTTTTGGAAAAATGTGCAATATCTCGAGAACGGTTCATGTTAGCGTTCTAAAATTTATGTCAATCGTTTTCTAATGAAAAATTACATAAGATATGTCTATTTGCGTAACTTTATTAGCGGTTTTGATTTCTGACGATATTTTCAAAATTTCACTCGAAAATTTAGGGGGGGTTCTGAACATTCGATTGCGTATAAAAACAATAGGCTTCCAGTGTTTACGGATTGTGATTTTTGTACCAAATTTCGTTCGAATCGGTCTATTCGTTCGTCAGTTATCGGCTCCACAAACTCACTGACACACACAGACATCACTTCAAAAATGTTTGATTCGAGGCATTCACAAGGACAGGACCCTCCTTCCCTTACCACCAACCTCTCGGAAGGACTTACAGAGCTATATGTTTAACGCGATCGTACTCCGCGTGAACACGGCCATGTTTTAAATAAATTTATTATGTCTATATAAAACATTGATTGTAATTTAACTGTACCCCCCCCCCCCCCCCAAGACATTTCCGTAGGGCGCGTCAACACAATGGTTAGCCGCGCGAGGATTGCACTCGAACGACCAGAGTTCGATTCCCGCTACTGCCCAAGCTGTCGCCGTGTTCACGCGGAGTACGATCATGTTAAAAATGTGGATCTGTAAGTCCTCCGAGAAGTTGGTCGTAGGGGAAGGAGGGTACGGTCACTGTGGATGCCTCCCTGACTGGGTTCCGATCTAAATTAGCTGGCACTTCTCGACCGTATGAAATAGTCCTCCCATTAATTTTCAAAAAGTTACATTTTTTAAATATTTAAACGACTCCCTTAGACAAATTTGGTCAATCAGAAAATTTTTATTTTTAATGCAACAAAATCATTAAAAAAAAAACGCATATCTGTATCTTTAAAATTGAGCGAGTTATATTTAATTGAAAATTGAACATTGTGAATGGGGACCATATATCAAATCAGAAATGTAAGTTTGTAAGTTATCACAAAAAAGAAAATCTGATGTGGGCAGCACATGACTTTCCTTATATAATGCAATGAATTTACTATTTTTACAGTTAAAAAAATGTTATTCATATAGTACATACTTATATTCTTTTCGAGATATTGAATTTTCTTCAATTAGTCGTCATTTTCATTGATTTAGCGTTATTTTCATGCGTTTAGAGTGTTTTTCATTAATTTAACAACATTTAAAAAAGTTGCCAAGTTGGCGACATTCCACCAAATTTGTCGCCAAACGTTATGGACGGAGAAATAAGTTATTCTTACAGCAGATAAATGATGACTGTTGGCGTTCAAATACAAAAGTATTACTCAAAGTATCATTTCTCGTGAATGGAACGAGTTAGATCCACGAGAATGATATCACCAAATTCGTCGCATGATATTACATATGAAAAGTGAAGATGTTTCTTAAGAGTTAATGTATTTTTTTTTTTATTTTACTTGAGTTTTTAATAAATTTATTTGAAAAATGTGCAATATCTCGAGAACGGTTAATTTAGGGGGGTTCTGAACATTCGATTGTGTTTAAAAACAATAGGCTTCCAGTATTCACGGATTGTGATTTTTGTACCAAATTTCATTTGAATCGCTCTATTCATTTGTGAGATATCGTCTCCACAGACTCACTGACACACACACACACAGACATACATCACCTCAAAAATGTTTGATTCGTGGTCAGGGATGCTTGAAACGTACTCTCCCATCGAAAACTTGAATTCGAATCCGTCACAATACTTTCCTTATACATTATGTATATCAGGAAAATATTAAAACTGGATGGTAATACATAGGAGACATTTTTGAGAATTCTGCGTAGGTTCAAGATGCAATCACGGATTCTGAAGTACTTTTCACATTGAGAAATGCCATTTTTACTTTCCTTATATAGTACATAACGTATAAGGAAAGTATTGTGGTTTGGGTCGAAAAATCGAATACGAGTTTTCGACGGGAGAGCACGCTTCAAGCATCCCTGATGACGAATCAAACATTTTTGAGGTGATGTCTGTGTGTGCGAGTCTGTGGAGACGATATCTCACGAACAAATAGAGCGATTCGAATGAAATTTGGTACAAAAATCACAATTCGGGAATACTGGAAGCCTATTGTTTTTAAACGTAATCGAATGCTCAGAATCCCCTAAATTATCGAGTGAAATTTTGAAAAAATCATCAAAAATCAAAACCTTTAATAAAGTTACGCAAATAGACATTTCTTATGTAATTTTTCCTTAGAAAACGATTGACATAAATTTTAGAACGCTAGCATGAACCGTTCTCGAGATATTGCACATTACTAAATAAATTTACTAAAAAATCACATAAATTAAAAAATATATATTAAATGTTGAGAAACATGTTCACTTTTCATATGTAATATCATGCGATAACTTTGGGAACATCGTTCTCGTGGATCTAGCTCGTTCCATTCATGAGAAAAGATACTTCGAGTAATACTTTTGTATTTGAACGCCAATAGTCATTTATCTGCTATAAGAATAACTTATTTCTCCGACCATAATGCTTGGCGAGATTTTGGCGGAATGTCGCCAACTTGGCGACTTTTTTAATGTTGCCAAATGGATAAAAATGACGATTAATTGACGAAAATTCAATATCTTGGAAAGAATATAAATATCTGCTATAAAAAAACCTTTTACTTTCCTTATATACATAATGTATAAGGAAAGTATTGTGACGGGGTCGAAAATTCGAAATCGAGTTTTCGACGGGAGAGCACGTTTCAAGCATCCCTGATCACGAATCAAACATTTTTGAAGTGATGTCTGTGTGTGTGTGTGGGTCAGTGAGTCTGTGGAGACGATAACTGACGAACGAATGGACCGATTCAAATCAAATTTGGTACAAAAATTATAAATCCGTAAACACTGGAAGCCTATCGTTTTTATCCGCAATCGAATGTTCAGAACCCCCCCTAAAATTTTGAAAAAATCGTCAAAAAATCAAAACCACTAATAAAGTTACGCAAATAGGCATTTCTTATGTAATTTTTCATTACAAGACGATTGACATAAATTTTAGAACGCTAACATGAACCGTTCTCGAGATATTGTATATTTTTCAAAAAAATTATCAAAAAGTCATATAAAATAAAAAAAAATATTTCCTATTGAGAAACATGTTTACTTTTCATATGTAATACCATGCGATAAATTGAGTGACATCATTCTCGTGGATCTAGCTCGTTCCATTCATGAAAAAAGATACTTTAAATAATACTTTTGTATTTGAACGCAAATAGTCATTTATCTGCTGTAAGAATAACTTATTTCTTAGTGCATAACGCTTGACGAGATTTTGGCGACGAATTTGGCGGAATGTCGCCAACTTGGCGACTTTTTTTAAATGTTGCCAAATTACCAAAAATCTCGCCAAATGGTTAGAAATGACGCTACATCAATGAAAATGACGACTAATTGTCGAAAAGTCAATATCTTGGAAAGAATATTAGTATCTACTATAAAAAAACTTTTTTTTTTTTTTTTTTTACTGTAAAAGTAGTAAATGCATTACATTATATAAGGAAAGTCATGTATTGCCCACATCAGATTTTTTTATTTTGAAACAATTAAAATAAATAAGTATACAAATGCAAGTATGTATTTGATTTTATAAAATTTAACATAATTCTTCAAAACGGAGAATAGAACTCACATACGATTTTCCCTTTCCTTTAACTCTAATTTAGCCGTTTCAAATGTTTATAGTAAAATAATTTAAAAACTGAAGAACAAAATGCAGACGATTTATTTTTTAATTTACGTATTTATTCCCAGTATTATTTCTATTCAATATAACTAAACTTTTTTTACTTTTTTATATACATAACGTATAAGGAAAGTATTGTGACGGGGTCGAAAATTTGAATTCAAGTTTTCGACGGGAGAGCACATTTCGAGCATCCCTGATCACGAATCGAACATTTTTGAGGTGATGCCTGTGTGTGTGTCGGTAATTGACGAAAATTCAATATCTTGGAAAGAATATAAATAGCTACTATAAGAAAAACCTATTTTTTTTTATTGTAAAAATAGTAAATTCATTGCATTATATAAGGAAAGTCATGTGCTGCTCACATCAGATTTTTTAATATTATATCAAAATAAAGATTAGAAATCATAGATTAGAAATATTTGATCTAAACAATTTCCATCGTCAATTTGTTCATGATCCCTATTTTCACTGATGAAACAGCCTTTCACATGGTATGGAAAAGTGGCTTAAGTCAGATTTTTCCCTTTATCATAATTCAGTTGATTTTAAAGATACAGGTATGCAGGGTTTTTTAATGATCTTGTTGCATTAAAAAAAATCTGGTGTGGGCAGCACATGACTTTCCTTATATAATGCAATGAATTTACTACTTTTACAGTAAAGAAAATAGATCATTTTTATAGTGGTTAGTTATTTATATTCTTTCCATGATATTGAATTTTCGTCAATGAGTCGTCATTGATGTAGCGTCATTTTTATCCATTTGGCGAGTTTTTCGTTAATTTAGTAACTTTTAAAAAGTTGCCGACATTCCACCAAATTCGTCGCCAAAATCTCGCCAAGCGTTATGGACGAAGAAATAAGTTATTCTTACATCAGATAAATGACTATTGGCGTTCAAATACAAAAGTATTACTCAAATTATCTTTTTTCATGAATGGAACCAGCTATAGATCCACGAAAATGATGTCACCCAATTTATCGCATGGTATTACATATGAAAAGTGAGCATGTTTCTCAATAGGAAATATTTTTATTTTATTTTATATTTCTTGTTTCTCAATAGGAAATATTTTTATTTTATATGACTTTTTGATAATTTTTTGAAAAATTTGCAATATCTCGAGAACGGTTCATGTTGGCGTTCGAAAATTTGTCAATCGTTTTCTAATGAAAAATTACATAAGAAATGTCTATTTGCGTAACTTTATTAGAGGTTTTGATTTTTTCAAAATTTCACTCGAAAATATAGGGGTTCTGAACATTCGATTGCGTATATAAACAATAGGCTTCCAGTGTTTACGGATTGGGATTTTTGTACCAAATTTCGTTCGAATCGGTCCATTTGTTCGTCAGTTATCGTCTCCACATACTCACTGACACACACAGACATCACTTCAAAAATGTTTGATTCGTGATCAGGGATGCTTGAAACGTGCTCAAAAAATGTAACTTTTTGTTAATTAATGGGCGGATTATTTCATTAACGTAGTCTTATTTCCTACCTTACTTTCAACATTTTTGCTATTTACATTACCCACTTATCTCCAACAGGTGAACCTCGTTTCAATCTTTTTAGAACGCCTTATATTCTCAAAGCTGAGTATTTGATATACAACACCTACTGAAATAGAAGAGACTGAAATTGCGAAATATTCGAATATTCCTTACTCCGAAAAGCTTTGTTGATTTTTTTTATATATTGTAATGAGGTGAAATCACTGACTTGGCAGCACTGAGATTTGATCCTGGGCCAAAGCATGGTAGGTCATCACCATGTCCCCACCATAAGGCATTTAATGCTGCCTTATGAATATTCGCTACAGTACTCCCCCTCACAGTGAGTTATCGATTACCAAAGTTAATGTTGAGTTGCAGATGAGGAGTGCAATCCATAAGTTGAAGAGAAGAAGTGGTGATAAAGCCATGATGTAGTGAGTTTGCAGTGAATGTGTTGCCAATAACATGGCCCCCAAAGAAAGTATGACAGCGTTTGCATCCTTCGTTCAACTGCCTCTTGGCATAATCTCTAGAATACAGAAAGTGCATTTTACAATGAATATATAACTGCCCAAAAGATTAATAACTGGAAATAATAGAGCGAAGAATGCTTCGTTCTCATCCAAGGTCACTAATATAGCAAGAAGGCAAAATCATCAACTTTGGCAGGGCTAGAACCAAAACATAAGCCAGCATCATAGCATTGAGTAAAAGGTGTCGCCAGCTCAAGGCATTTAATACTGCTTTATGAGTGTTCACTATAACATAATTATATATCATTGAAATAGAAGTCATGACGAAACTTGAATATTGAACCAATCAATAAAAAAGTAAAATATACAGTTGCCCAACAATCTGTAACAACACAGGCTAGTTCAATCCTCTAACTGTACTATTTAAGAATTGTACAGAATTAAAAATAAAACAAAAAAGCAATTCCCCCTTGCAACTTG
This sequence comes from Amaurobius ferox, assembly GCA_951213105.1. Lineage (NCBI taxonomy): Eukaryota > Metazoa > Arthropoda > Arachnida > Araneae > Amaurobiidae > Amaurobius > Amaurobius ferox. Next base: position 43,346,385 of record OX578152.1, read on the forward strand.
TGTATGCTATATGTATTCATTGTTTCATAATGAAAAACTCTGGATAAAGCTGTGATTGATTTAGGTAATAGTGAATTTGTTCTTAAAAGGACATTATGCAGGTTTCCAAAATAATTAATGGTCTAATTAATGCAGTGTTTTTTATACATATCAGAAAAAATAAAAATTAATTGTATAAAAAAAATGAAAAGAAAAAGAGACACTTAATTCTAACAATTACTTTTAATAATTCTTATAAATTGCAGAAAATATTTGAAATATATAACAAATTAATTTTTAATTAGAAGCTTTCACTTGATGTGCATTGCTAATTACTTTCCCAGGTCCAATTTTTGATAAACATACATGCATTTTTTTTCATCTAACATTTTCAGTGTAGCTAAAATTTATTTATTTTCTGTTTATACTTGTAAATTTAGAAAAAGCTTGCATGCAAATGTGTTCTGCAAAATAGTAATATTGATAATTCTTTCTTTTGATACTCTAAATAATCAATTTTACATACACACAAAAAAAAATCGAGTCACTTTTTGAAACTTCAGTTTCATAAATCAATTAGTCTTCAATCACTTAGTTTAATTCAATCTTCATCAGTGCCCCCTTCCCCATACCAGACACCGCATCAATATAAAGGCACTATGGTGCCTCTATTGATATAGCATATAGGAAAAGTGGTCACTTCGCACCAAGTGCCTAATGGAGTTGCTGCGACACTTCTTCATTTAGAGAAAAAGAAAAATTTCCCATAGAAATGAAGGGATTCTTATCCAGTGATATTTTCAAATACATAAATTAAAAAAATAATATTCTACATTTTCTTGGTTTTGATAACAAATTGCGTTTATAACATTATTGGATTATAGTAACATAAAATTAGAAACATTATATCGTTTTCATTTTCTGATCCACAATTTTAACTTATCTTTATGTGTAACCAAAAATTTAATGGCACGGTTACTACAGAGTCGTGACTCATCAAAGTATCACAACACTTCGGTTGGAAAGCACTGATCTAATGTTTGAGCCATCATTTTCTTCTTACAGACTAAAGATAATTAAATAAATTAATTAATTAATTAAAAAGTTGAATTTCAAAAACTTGTCATTAGCTTAAATCCTTTGTTTGTTTTTTCCCCCTTCAAAATGTTTCTATTTAATTGCACAGTGCACTCTGCTCCAGAATGAGTGACAAGCATTATTTGCGAAACAAATTCAGATCACAGATTCCAAACATAGCTCATTAAACAGCTAACAATTCCTTTGTAAATATTATTACTACACAACTTCAGTATAATGCAAGAATGGAAAAATTGGGGAAAATAGAAAATACATTAATATAAAGTAATCCACAAAATTGTAAAACATTCCAATATTGAGCAAATGGTGGGCACTGAAGGGGTAGTTTTTGTCCCATCTTGCCATCCATGAATCTGTCTATAACACATAAGCATACATACTGGCAAAGTGTACATAACTGCGGACGAGAAAAGAAAGGGAAACAATGCACACAGAACTTTAATTGCAACAACTATAAAAGTGGGCGCAGAAACAACTTTATTTTTTACAAGCATATTATATCACAAAATTATACTCATATGATCAAAAAACCTATCAATTATGGTATAGACCAGATGCCAACTGATGTACACCAGATGTCAACTGAATGAAAAAAAAATAACACCTTGAAAATAACAATTTGTGTACACTTTAACAAAATTCTATAGTGCTTTTGATTATTTCAATGAAGCAATTCTAAGTCTGTAAAATAAAAGTAACTGCAACTAATAGCAAAAGGAGCTGCTGTTTTCCACTATACCTTTACTTACACTTAAAAATATATTCAGCAAAATACCTTTCTCAGATACTTTGATGCAATCCACAGTAAACATGCCTTGGGGGGGATAGTTTTTATAGCCAGTTATTTTCTCTTCAGGGCTGCAAAATATGAATGGTAATGCCAGAAAATGTTAGCACCAATACTGAAAATATATTTGGTATGTCTGTCCATAAGTTCACATTTTTCATAACTGCAGTCAAAAATATCAGTAGCTATATTTCCGCAAAAATATACATATTTTTTATATGCCTTTTTGGGGCTCATCTTAAAACTAATGCAGGAGAAATTTTTTATTCAGAAAGTTGAAGTTGGGCTGTTTCCCCATCCACTAAGATATAAATTTATTAAATCAATTAAATGTAATTGATTTGGCTTTAAATTTAAAGTAGCAGTGTTATTTTTTTATATTTTTAGCGTGTATTACTTTTATGAAATGGACTGAACAAATTCCCTTAAATGGAATGTCATATGATTTTGAAATGAAAAAATATATTATTTTATGGTTGTTTTGTGATTATTAATTATAATTTTTACTTACAGGATAAATTTGACTAGAGCTACAATAGAACTTAAAAGTGGATTTCAAACTACTATGGGCTGTGGTGAAACTTCAGATTCTGCTTTCCACAACCATCCACAAGATTCTGGTATGGGCAACTACCTTCCTAAATATTTTTTCCACAATTTTCTTTTGGATTCCTCTACAACTTTGCCCCCCCCCCCCCCCACACACACACACACACACGCACGCACATTGAGGGTTTCAATATATGGCAGTTCTAACAGACCGAAAAACAGAATACTGCACATTTGATCATCAGTGAGGTATTTGAACAAAGTTGTTGAACAAAGTTGTTGATAATTTACACTAGTTTGCATTAGATTGTTTGAAACAATGAATATATAGCAAATTTAAATTTTAAAATATAACTAAAATTCATCAAAATTCAAAATTGGAATGTCCATCCAAAATTTCAAATTTATAGAAATAGTTTTTATACTGGATTTTTATACAGAAAGCCAGAGTCTGATTTACACAAACCCTCAAATTTTGTTATGGTCCGATACTCTTAAAAAATGTTTGGTAGCAGACCTTCAAATTTAAATAGGCCCTGAGATGCATCTTCCATAAGTCAGGTCCTATGACAAAGCAATACGTTTTCTTGATTATAACAAAGTACAATATTCATCCAAAACATTTATGATGAATGACTTTTGATGTTATTCCACATAAAATACACTTAAGCAGATACTTTAACATACATTCAACACACACTTGTTCTCATTACTTCATATAATGTGATCTTAGCACCCCCACAGTTAAGTAAAATATTTAAGGTGTTTAGTTGAATTCTTTTGAAAAAAAACCAATTTTAATCAATAATTGATTTAATAAAATATTGGTTATTTTAAAATATTCTAATTGTAACAGTATAATGTCAAGAGAATTATGTTTAAGTTACTACAGTACTGAAATAGACGTTAAATAACTATTTAACTATAATCAGAAGAGAAGCAAAACAACACCAATCTAACATACCCCTTTTTCAAATTTGCAATAATTCATGCTTTTAATTATAATACTTAATACCACTTTGATTTTTGGACAGATTTAACTTTCTTAAAAACACTCTGGCACACTACATGCATAGATACACATACATACACATAAATGCATGCAGATTATAAATGAAGTCCTGGTGTTGCATGAAAAAATTCTTATAGCAGTTAAAATTCAATCTCAAACAATCCAAATAAGATAAGAAAAAGCCCCAATTTCTACAGGATACTAAAAAGTGTATATGTAAAGAAACACCATTTACATATAGGAAGAGACCTAATTAAGGGGTACAATTTTCTATAAATAACTATCCTACTCGTATACATTTGGGGGAAAATTCATGACTACACTGTCCAATTTCTTTTGGGATGTGACTTGGAAGACATGGACAAAAAATGGTCCTCTATGATAGATGGAGAGATACCTGCCAGCTTTTCTTAAAATGGGGAAGACTGCTGTTAACCCTTCGACAGCCATGCAGCATTTTGTTACATGCACAATAATAGGTATACCAATGAGTTTTTCTTGATGCAAATTCCTTGTTTTCCACATTTGTATCTAGTTTTTCTTATTTTCTTTAATTTTAATTCTCTTCTAAAGTCTAGGTGCATACTTTTTATGAAAAAATAATCAATTTTTATGAGCCAAAGTTTCGATTTTACATGACTTTTAAAGTTATTTTTAAATAAATTACTCACATGGAGATGTTTGATCGGGAACATTTACATTTTTAAGAATTTATTCCCTTTTTGCTGTTGCAGAGTGTAACCACATCGTCATGCTACATCAAAAAGAGGGTCTTTTCACATTACAAACAAAGCATAATTTCGTGTTACCATATGGTAACTAACACTTAATTGGTGAATCATATTACTTTTTGTCTGAAAATCGGTTAGGTAATGTTTTGGTGCATATATGTCATTATTATGCGAGTTACTGGAGTTTCAATTCTAAATGGCATACTCAGTATGCCACGTAACTGTCGAAGGGTTAAAGTTGTTCAAAGAGATAAGTAAAATTCAAATTCTAGAACATATTTCTTGAGCCAAATTTGGGATAAAAAAGGAAAACCTGTCATAATTATTGCTTGTCAATCAAAATTATACATAAAATTAGTCCAACATTCTAACATCAGAATTTGAAGTGTTATTCACTGCACCACAAAAAAATATGAAAATATTTCAGAAAAGAAAATCATGTTTTACAACAGAAGAAAAATATTCATACTTTTTTTTAGCAAAGCACAATATTAAACTCCATTGAACATATAAACAAATAGTGAAAATGATGTTAGCTATTCTTTTGTAGCAATATTTATACAAAATTTAATCCTCATTGGCAAATTATTTTAGAGAATTTTATTGATTTAAAATTACTGTAAATAATTGCTAAATCCATTTAAAGAAAATATAATAGATCAAATTATTTCATTTTATATAATTGATGATGCTTAAACACTTTCACTATCTGTAACCAAAGGGTTAAGATAAGTTATGATATTTTAATATGTACCAAAATATATACTCATGGAACCCACTTATAAAGAATGTCCCAAATCTAGGATCATGCTCCCATTGCAGATAACATCCAGGGACCATTTTCACACTTTTTATGCGTTTTTCAGCACGGAAAAACCAATACTTGCAATGGTAACAAGAAAACTTGTAAGTGCCACAATTCTACGAAACTCTGTAGAGACTACGAAAAATATAGTCATTTTTAAAAGTTCATACCAATGACCAAAATCACCAGTAGTAAGTTTTCTTGTTGCCATTGCAGGTATTAGCCAGTCCATGCTGCTAAGCATGAAATTGGTCATCGACAAATTAGTGGGCCCCGAGCTGTTCATCATAACCATGTACTACTGTATTGTACATGATTGATAATTTAGATTGTAAATGCAAATGGAAATTTTAATACAAATAAAATTTTAATTTATTACTGCTGATTCTTTGATCTACGATGTAAAAACAGATGACAAACAAGGGTTCAAATATATGTATTGGCTGAGACATTATGATTACAAAATCTTATTTCAGGGAGGGGTTGGCAGGGGTCAATTCTATATGCAGGGCAATTTGAAAAGAAATATTTTTTAAAGTATTTTCTTTTTAATTTATTTTTGAATTTTGACGATAGGCACATTTTGTTGGTACTGGTACTTTGTCTAACTTAATCACTTATAACTGTGCATGTTAATTATCATTTATAAGAACAATACATTAAGAGAAAATTAGCATATTCACTGAAACTAGACCACTAATAGCTGATTAGAAAAATTTCTTATAAAACCTTTTTATTTTTAACTCCTGGAAAAGAAAGACCTAAGTGAACAAACACATTAAATACTTTGCAAAAAACCCGAAATACACTCAAAGTGAAGAAAAAAAATATGGAATACTGGTGTAATAAAAAAATACATAAACATAAAAATGATTTTTTGGCAAAAATAAACCATTTTATGCACAGGTTCAATAAATTTTTATATTATATCACTTTCACGTTAGGGGCCAACACAACTTACAGATGTTATGACTTTTAGTGATATTTTTCTATTAAAGTGGGGGGGGGGGGGGGGTGCAACTTACATGTCAATATATAGGGTAACCTATAATTCATATTACTGAAAAATGAATTCTTTCTGATCAAACAATTTATAAAACCTCTTTTGGCAAAAGTAGGCCATTTTACATTTACACACAGGTTCACTAAAATTTTATAATATATTACATGAAGTTAGGGGGCAACTTACACACGGATTTTAAGATTTTTAAGTGATATTTTTCTATTAAAGGGGGGAGGGGGTGCAACTTACATATGAATATTTAAGATAAATTAAAATTCATATGACTGAAAAATCAATTCTTTCTAATTAAACAATGTATAAGCTTATAATATTGGAGCATTTCAAGTTACTACCTTTATAACTAACATACATTAATAAAAAGTGGGGTAAGGGAGATAGGTTTGAAATGCTTTGTTTCTTGCCCAATGGTGCTTGAGGGCATGAATGGATAGTGTCATGCCCAATTGCTATTTAGTTTCCCCAACAGAGGTCAAGTACTCATCACCACAACTGGGAGAACAGGAGTTCCTTTATTAGTATGGATTTGAATCAGCACATATAGTTTTGGAATCAAGTGTTCAAGGTTCTTAGCTATTATTCTCTTGTCAACATAAGTGGCTCTCAGATAGTTACATACTCAAGTACTAACCATACTGTATGCTGCTTAATTTCAGAGATCCGACAAAAACTAGTACCTTAAACAGGTGTTGACATTGGGTCTGACATACATTTAAAGGTTAAAAAACATATTCAAGCTGAAAACAATTTTTTCATTATACATTATCAACCTTCTTTAACTCAAATGAAATGTTTGCATATGATCAAATATGAATTTAATGAACACTTTCTAAACTGAAAATATTTCATTACAATTACTAAATATTTCTTATGAATTTCTGAATCTTGCATACATTTGTTATTCCCCAAATACAATTTTGTAATCCCCAAAACATCTTGTCTTTAACTATATTTAATTAAACTGTAACTAGCTTAACAAAATATGTTTTGTGGATAATTTTCAGTTTTAATCAATCAATTAATATTTCGAGTGCAAATAGAATTGCGTTTCAAACAAGCAATTTGTTATAAAAGGTGGTAACTGTACATTTTTTAAATGGACTCAGATTAGAAAAAGCATGACATATATTTCTGTTACATGATAGGTAAATCAGGGAAACTTTGAACTTATAACCTGACAAATTAGTTTCTATGTTTTAGAACTCTGTCTTAGCATAAGGCCATGAGGGTAAAAATCAGGAATCTTTCATTAAAACCAGAAAAGTTGGCAGGTACAACTAGAAATAAAGCAAAAATATGGAAACCCCTATATTAAAAACTTTTAAAATATTTAAAATAAATAGCACTACCAACGTCACTTATGGGAATATGGAACACATCAGTAAGCGATATAATGCCAGAATGTACTTTTCATATAAATGCTAACATTTTTTGATACACCACAATGTGTGGGGCCCAAATTGCAGTTTTATTCAACAATCAAAACAGACAAAAGTAAATGCATTTGAGTTTCATAAGCACTATCAAATTACAGTAAAACCTCTCAAAAGTGACCACCTAACATTCTGAAAAGCGCAAACTACAGTTTAGAGGCGTGGTCATTTAATAGTGATGCATTCTAATACTATAATTCAGAAAATATAAAATTAAATAAAAAGTATATATTACTTAAAAGTTATATATATATATATATATATACATTAAAGTAAATTTAATTCAACCACCTGGTATTTTCGATGACATTTTACTCACGACTTTTAGGAATAAAGTCATAAAGAACAGGGACATCCTGAGGACTAAGTAGCCCAAGCGACTGCTTGGGGCCTAAAAATTTTGTGTATTATTTTTATTGGACCTCTTTTGCAATTTTTTAATGACTCATCAGTGCATTATAGCTAATCCAATGCTTTCTAGTATTTTATATAGGTATTAGATAGAAAAACTATGGTTATATAACCAGGGCCAGATTATTCATTGGGGCAAGTTAATTTCAGGCAAAGGAATATTTTCATATCATAAACAAAGACCCTCAAAATACCCTGGGGAGGGGGTGGCAAAATTCTATGGCAGAACTTAAAATGAAAAGCCCAACAATGAATCCATATTTATTGTTGAACTTGTAGAAACAACATAAATTGTTGAATAATCAATATTCTAGATTACCAATTTTTGGCTTTACTGAATTTATCATTCAGATGAGGCTTTTCATGAAAGTTTGCTTGGAGTTTCAGAAAACCTTAATATGCTATTAATACAGAAGTAACTGTGTTAAGAATACTTTTCAAGGAGATAAACATTGGTGTAACATTGATTTTCGCCTCTTCCATTCTATCACAAATGGCTTGCATTTATGCAGAACTTTACTAATGGCCAAGGAGTGAATATTCCTATGGAAGAAACACTTATCTTTCAAATGCAACGCTGAATGTTATTACACCTGCTGGAGAGTACAGCATATCATATGCAAACAATAAAATTCATATCAGTAAACATTGGGATCAAAAAGAATGAATTCTAGGAACTCCACATTTTAGAAATCTGACATACAAAGAAAAACTTTTTGCTGTATGATTGAAACAATTATTTAGCGAGGCAGATGTGGCCACTTTTAAGTAAAATTAACATTGTCTATGAAGCTTGAAAATTGTTCGGGAAAAAAAGTGGTTGAAAGGGATGGTCATTAAGAGAGGTTTCACAGTTTTAATTAGAAATGCAGTCTAGAGTTATAAAAGTTCTATTTTAAGCTTTCATTTCATCCAAATATAATTCCAGTCCAAGAAATTTTTACTTTGCAACAGGACATTCTTTATTCAGAGACTACTAAAATTTAAGAAAGTACATTTTCGTTGCTACATTGGATTGAAATCCGCAGTAGAAATGATTCACAAAGGCATAGATTAAACTTTAAAACTTCAGAATACTCTTGCTGTTTTTTTTTTTTATTCGCCTTTTTTGAGTAAACTTTCCCAGTCAACAACATGTTAACAGATTATATACAGATACATGAGTAGATCAATACTGGTTAAGCTGAACACACAAAACTCAAGATTAAAATCACCATACAACTCATACAAGCACTGCCATATTTAACCACTCTTTCAGGGCTGCCACTTACACAACAGATGATACATACAAATGTAAAGTACACACAAGGTCTCTACCAAGTTTGGCAAAAACAATTTCATAACTTTTATAACTTTCATAGTCTTTTCAAAGAAATTGCATGGATTTAAAAAAAAATTATGACTTTTTAAATCACAATTTTACAGTAAAAAAATGATAAACAGTAAAACTTTGATAAAACCTTCCCAGGAGAAAGCCAGTTATGCAATTGGAAACAGTATTTCTTGGCATACATTTTTTTCAAATGTTTGAATTTTAAACAGCATGTTTATAGCAAGGTCTACTAAGTTGCAGAAAAACACAATTCATTGCCTAAATTATTGTTTTTTAAACTATGTTACACAGTAAACTATAGGGTTCTGTAAAACACAGTAATAGTTGGAAGTGAGTAAAGCAAGAATGGTGATCTCTTGCTGTTTCTTATAGTTTTCATCCAAAAGTGTATATGAAGGGATTGTTATTTATTTATCCCCATTCTATTGCTATTAGTAACGGCACATGATCTGACTGTCACAGAACATAAATGGTTTTAGATAGAAGTTTGTAGATTTATTTCATTGTATACGGATTTAAGTGCGTCAAAAATATTTTTAATCTTTTACTGAATTTATAATTTTTTTAAACAAATTTTAATTTAGTTTTAGAATACAACTTTTGTTAGTCAGAAAAATTGATGTTTATGACCAGTACAATAATTTTTTGTGATGAAATTTCTCCAGGATCTCAGAAAGAAAGGATTTGACAGCAGGGTTGCTTAATGTGCTCAAATTTCTATCAGCCAATTTGACTGGTATAGCTAATTTTTTATTGGCCATCTTACTAAAACTTAATGACCAAATAAAATAAATTGATAAAATAAAAATTTTGTTTAAATTTAAGAGGCAAAAGAGCAAATATAAAAAAAACCTAATGCACATATGAAATTCCCACAGCTCAAACTTAATACTCCTCACCTGTCTCTTGGCTCCTAGCCTTGCTTTACTTTCAAAATTGAATCTCAAAACTCAGGTGTGAAAAAATTGAAATATCATTTTTAAACATATATTGTCAACATGTTAAACACCAAGGCACCTACAAACATATTATGTATGTTATAGTAAAAGTTATGAAGTTAACATTCATCTGTGAAATGTCTGCTTTTTCCATTAGAAGTATAATTTATGTCATATTTTCTTCCATTTGAAAGTGTGGATGGGAGTTATGTGGATGGGCCTGCGCTAATTTGACCAGACCACAGCAGACCTCAATATGAATATATTATCATAGAACAATATGAAAATCAATCGAACAGCTGCTGTCAAATAGTAAACAAATCCTAACCAATCAAGTTGAGCCGCACAAAGATTTCTTCTTTCCCACACCATTTGCACCCCCATCGCCTCATACAGCGTGGAAAAAGAGGAGAATCCCTACGCTCGAGCGTTGACGGATTAGTGTGAATCGATGCTCTGCGTTGCTCCTCTGACGGATAGCCAACGCAACGGACAAACGCGTCAGAATGAATCCGGCCTTAGTCTCACACGAAATATCTACTCACCACAATGGCATAAGATTTTAAAATTTTACATGCCATTTTCAGAATTTTAGTAGCCGATTGACATTCAGCAGCCCTGCAAGTCATAGATCTTTAGATTAGGGGAAACCAAAAGGAAATACTTATATTTTTAAAATACCCCTTGGCTATACCAATGCACTTGCAGCAATTTGAAACTTGTTATATGTTTCAATGAGTTTCTTTTATTTTGGTTGTAAGGTATCATTTTAGTAGCCTTCACATACTTGAATTCCTGACACTTGAAAGTTCAATTCACTAATTTGAATTTCTAAAATTCGGAAGTTTTGATTTTTCTTACATAGTTTGGCAATGGAAAACCAGGCCGTTTCTATGTCTATGGGATTGATGCATCTACAGAGGGATTTGACAAAGCTGCCACAGCTTCATTTTTATAATTTCATTGGTTATTTTTTTTAATAATTTACAAGTCATCAACATATGAGCTCTATTTGTCACTATCGGTTAAAAATTAAAATGGAAAGGAAGTATCAATCTACTGCTCTGAAACATAAAAAGAAAACAAAGCAATTGAAAGCAGTCAAGATTTTTAAATCACTAAATCACTATATTATACTAGTGCCAACAGTTCTTGCTGTCACTGTAAAATCAATGGAACAGAGCATGTTATGTAGATTCAGTACATAGAAATTATGCTTGATCTATACACTCTGAAGGATCTGTAGAACAAGTTATAGCAATTTCTGTAGATTCTGTAGAAGCCTGTTCTGCAGATCCTGGGACAAGTTAGCCATAAAGGAATATTTCTGCAAGACCATAAAGAAACCATATGAATCCCCACCATAGTGTAACATTTCTGTTTCTCTATAATGGGGATCATATTCTAATCGGGAGAAGAATTGTCAAGGACTGGCCCTAAATACAACAGAACATGGTTAATTTGAACACATTATTCCTTATGAAATTTTCATTCATATCAATTATGATGAATGATTTTCATAGTATATATTGTTTATAATTATTGCCTTATCCAGTGGACAATCTAGTGATTGGCACATAGTAAAATAAGAGGTAAAAGGGCCCTTTATTATTAAAGAACACAGAATAAGGGCTGGATTTAATTTAAGATGTAACTACTTCAACAATTTGCTTATCACATTTTTACTTTGCAGTTAGTTTTTTGGCAGAAACTATTTTTTTTAATATACTTTCAATTTTCAAATATTAACCACATTGTCTAATAACAACTTTTTAAACATGATTAATATAACCAGGGAATGAAATTTTACTGAGACAACTACTTGCCAATAAATTTTTGGAATTTCAGACTTTTGAGTGCTGATTACAGCCATTAACATATTAATGCTGGGACAGACAAATTTTAGGTGCCTACAAATCTTAATTAAACTGAAATAAAGAAGCTTGTTTTGTTGGTTATGCTTCTTCAATGCCTGTATGTATATTTTTCCATCTATAAAATTAAAACCATCATGGTTAAAAAATTGTTTTATCAAAATATAATATGAAACATATAAAGTCAGCTCCTATATAAAACTAAAATTTATCCAATCTTGTATTATTGCATCAAAATGATGATGATCAAAGGATTGTTACCGAAATAAAACTGTTCATGTCATGTATTTAAACCATATTCTTGTGCATTACACAACATGCCAAGTGATTTGAGGAACACTAGATTTTAAAATATAATCTGGTCAAATACGGCATGCTGAATAAAGGAGATGATACCTAACATTGTAAAAAGATCATTTTGCGTATTTTTCCATTAAAACACAATATACAAACAAACTTAAAATATGACACTATTTCATAGTATAACAAATTGTTACAAGTTAATTTATATTTTAACTGCAAATTATAGAAAAGTCATATATATATATATATATATATATACATATATACATATATATATATACTATGCTTAGGTACATTGCACGAAAAAAGGGCCCAATTATCATTTGCTGAATAGCAATGAGCTTAGCCTATTTAAATTATAAATGTAAGGAGAAACCATCTTCATGGTATAAAAACTTGATCAAAAGTTTTTATTTATTTAGTTAAAATTATATTGTTTGATGCATTAAGTTAAACAAACATCATGCATGTAGAAGTGCATGGAATGCCAATAAAATTGTTGATGAATGAAACTATATATTGAAAGAAAAGCATTAAAAATGATGCTGATAGACTTCAAAGGACAACAGAAAGTACTGAAAATAGTTTCAGCGAAAGGAGAAATGCAAAATTTAAACCAATTAAACTGTTATTTTTAAAGTCTTATCATTAAAAATTTCATAGATGCCGAGTGCAGATGCTCTGCGTGAGTACAGCTAGTTGAAATGAAATATAATAATTAGTCAATTCTAATTAGTCATTCCAAGAAATAAAACCAAACCTCGAGTTTTGTTGCATGCTGAATACTACAGGGTTTTACAATATGCTGGTTAATGCGTGGGAATATGGTAGAAAGTTGGATAATTTGTACATTTAGCATTCATCGTAAGAGTTTTAATTAAATAAGTTCTTTACTGTATATAATAATTTTACAAATATTTAATTAATATAAGACACAGCTACTAAAAACTACATAATCAATTTTAATTTCCGAATAATTCATCAAAGGTACCAAACCAATATTGGTATTCCAACCTTAGTCAATACTAGACCAAGGTATATAATACTTCCAACATTTAGATAATATTCGACCAATATGGACTGAAAATAATCATCCAATATTGGATAACTTCAGAAATATTTCCAACGTAAAATCGATGTGAAAACATTGTATACCTTAGTCCAATCTTTTTAAGATTTAGATGTAAATATTGCTGCAATATTGGTTTCCTTTAAATGGGACAAAAAAATATCTTCACACTCACACCCTGTAAGTAATCAACCAATATTGAAAATAAGACTAATCATTACAAATATAAATAAATATGACATTTACAAATTATTATTTTGTCGAAGAGCAATTATTTAGTTACAAACTTGAAACATATTATCCAATATATTAAATACTAACTTAATAATTGATAGTTATAATTCACTTTTTTTCTACAGGGCAAATAAGTTTACAATAACAGTTCAAAATTAAAACAAATTAATAAAATTTAAGTGACCGAGATTTTTTAATCACATTTTATATTAGAAATTATACTGAAAAATATTCAAAATATTCATTACAGGCAGATATTAGCCTAGGATTCAAGGAAGGACAATGCCATATATTGTCTTAACTTATTGCTATATGCAGAATGCGGCAATTTTATATCAAAATTTGTACTTCAATGTTAATAGCATGTGCACATATATATTTCATCCAGCTTCAAGATATCAACGTTAAATTATCTACAACACAAATTCTATGTTTTGTTCCTCTCAGTAAAACCCTTTGCACAGTCTTGAATTTGAAACACCAGAAGCAATATTTAAAACCCCTTTTCGACAATAATTGATAAAAATGCATATTTCCACTAGCAATTTCAATGTTTGTAACCCTGAATGAATAATTGATAAATTTCATAAAATCAAATCTCATTTGAGAAATCAAACACTTTACCCAGCATCCCTCTTTACACAAATGAATTCATTTTGCTACAGTTTTGTATATTTTATAGAATCAGTTACATGATTACGAAAATCGGATCTCAAATTCATTTTGAAATATCAGCTTCACATTCATAAGAAATTTATGCTAATCTATAGCATCACCAGAAATTGAAATATTTGAATACTATTTTTTTACCTTGGTATATAAATAATCTACAATTATATCGCACCAAATTTTAAGGTTATATCTAGAAGTATATATTCATGAATGTGTTTTGTTCTGCAACAGTGCTTAAAATATAAATATTTGAAAACTATTTTCGTTAGTTATTGGAGAACTGCACTTTACTTTCTTCGCTCCATGATTCAAACATTTGGGTCTACAGTACTATTAAGATTTAAACTTTAGTAAACTAAAATGTTCACAGCACTTCACCAGACTATCAAACTGTGTATAAAATGTCAATCATCTACAAAATTTGGACGTATATTAAGAAAAAATAAGAATTTAATTTCTCACACAAATATGTCTATTGTATTATTCTAGAATATTATGTCAACTACTCCCCATGTTCTCCTTATTTACCTCATTAGTGGTTGTGTGCCAAATTTGGTTGATAGAATAAATAGTCTGAATTTATATAGATGGGCAGATAGATGTATATTGAGATATAGACAGACTTTTAAGATTATAGCAGATAAATTAAAACAATTATTATTGGTAGATTTATTTATAAGTTACATTTAAAAATAATTTAAAACAACGAACTTATGTTTATAACTACAAAAATACAATGTAAAATTAAACAGAGAATCTCCACCCCAATTTCCATGCAAATTAAATTCTATAATGAAATGTGTTAATTAAGTCTAAAAATAGTTACTTATACACATGGGATTTTAGTAAAATCATTCAACTCAGAAAAAAAAAAAAAATTACTATGTGGAAGTTATTTTCCTTAAAAATTACTTTTCAAAATTACATGTATTTTTAATTATTATTTGACATTTTTAAAATTTTACAAAACATTGAACATAGCACTCTAAAAGTATACATGCTGTTTAAAAATTTGGCAAGGAAAAGAAAAAAAAAAAAAATTCCAATAAAAGCATTGATGATCAATTAAAATCCATTGCACACATAGGAGGGATTAAAAAATATTAAGGAGCAGACATAGCTATTTGGACGAATAGGCTTGGAATTATTGCAATTACAATTTGTGAAATGTAATCTATCTACTGGCTTGCTTGTTATAATGACAATTAAACATGCTTGATCAATTTTGATTATTAAAACAATTCAAAAGTGCAACTTATTTAAAATTAATATTTAATGGAACATAATTTAAAAAAATGCAGCATTTGCATTCAGTCAGAGAAAATTTCTAGATTATGGTGTTATGCTTTTAGACTGTATTAATAAAAATTGGAACTAAAAGTGAGGGAATCGGCTAATATGCAAGTTAAGTTTTTATAAAAACAAACATTATATGCAAACCAAAGTAACAGCAGATTTCAATTTATATTAGATAATAAATGTATTCATACAATTATAAAACAAAATGAGACCAAGTACAAGATGCCAATAAAGTCTAATTAAAAAAAATATTGTTCATTATTATGAAAGCGTTCATGATAAACTTTTTCAAGCCATACATACCTGTTTTAAA
This sequence comes from Amaurobius ferox, assembly GCA_951213105.1. Taxonomy (NCBI): domain Eukaryota; kingdom Metazoa; phylum Arthropoda; class Arachnida; order Araneae; family Amaurobiidae; genus Amaurobius; species Amaurobius ferox. Next base: position 43,362,246 of record OX578152.1, read on the forward strand.
GGTATTTTACTACAGCATTGTTAATTAGTTGTGACTGAGAAATGAGCATGTTAATGTATGTGTTCCCACTGTAGAGCCCAAAGGGGCAAAACATATCACATTTAGCATGTGATTTATTTATATATATTTATATATATATATATATATATATATGTATATATATATATATATTGTGATTATAACAAGCTCTGTGTAATATATATATATATATATATATATGGTTTAAAAAAAAATTCTCAGTTTTGTAGAAGAACCTGGATGAGTAAGGGTCCCTTAAAAAATTTCAAGCACTTTTCAAGGATGTCAATCAACCCCTCAGTCTGAAGTTGTATGTGCTTCTGGGTGGAAAAATCATAGCAAACTGATATTATTGTTTATTAAGCAACATATTACTGAGTCAAAATATCTATAATACCAAAATATGTTAAAAGCTAGTTTTATGAGCGTTTATGAGACACCTAGATCAGATAAAACTAACTTTTTTATCAATGAATGTCTAAGTATTCTGCTGACAGTTGCAAAATCAATGGGTTGACAGGCTTCCTCTGATATTTTCCACACAAATTTTACAGAAGGAATATAAAATAAATTGTCATGATGTGGAAGTGATCAACTTAATGTTTTAAATAAATTGACCCTCCCCTCCCATACGCACCTATCATATCATGAGTAAAAAAAAGGGCATTTTTCTTAAAATGTGCACATCCCTAAGGGAATTTAATATTATATTGATTGCAAACATAGAAAATAATAATTACCTCATCTGTAAAATGAAAAACACTTGTAGTACCTGACAAATCCCTTCTGCAAAACAGATCGGGCAAAAAGTGTGAAATTAGAAGTTGAGAATACCATTTGTTTACACCCTACCTTCACAATGTTCACACATAGTATACATTACATCTGAAATAAAAGCCGATGCCGGTAATACCCACCATTTTAACTACAATAGGCATATAGGAAAACTAGCATTTCCAAACAGCTTTGGCTAGCTACAGAGGTCTTGCCGCATGCGGAGTCCACTGTTTAGAAATTTCTTTGTGTATTGCACAATCAACATTTCCCCCTTCTCTTTCTTTGCGGTTGACCGCCGTAAAGCAAGGACCATACTTTTTGGAAAGACGATAAAAAAGAGGCAAGTTTTCATAAATAAAGATAAAAATAGGGTAATTTCACTGAAATCTTAATTTCTTCTTTCACTGAAGTCGCAATTTTAAGGATAAGAATTGCCTGTATTGGATAGCACCATTTTGAGGTTTCCTGATTAATATCAAATATAAATTCAAAAGTACTGTGGTGGGAACTGGTATTAACAAAACATAGAAATCTATATTATTAAAAAAGAAACAGTTAAAATCTTATATGCCAAGCATTTCGGAAGGAAGTTTGCTGATTATTTTATTTTATTCTTAAAGAGAAAACAATTTCATACACTATTACAGGAATAGAGCGGGTGAATAGGGACAGCAGAAAAATACTATACTGCCAAGAAATGAAACCTTGAAGGGATAGCCACATTTGTCAATGGAAATACTTGGGCAATTGTCTATGGGTATCTAACAAAATAGTGCTTAAAATTCCATAAATAAAAAAAATTGTTGTTCAATTTTTTTTCCCATATAGATCATAAAATTTGAAATTCATCAAATATAAGTCCTCTACACATTGACAATGTTCGTTTGATCTACAGATTGATCTTGTACTTATCAATAACAATTTTATAGATTAATTAGATTTGTATTGAAAGAAGTCACCTTGAGCCAGTGATGCAATAAATCATTTTTTAAGGATTTTAAAAAAAAGTTTTATTTCATGAAATTTTAGGGAGTTAAAAAAAGTGAAAGGTTTTTTAAAAAAAAAAGAATGGTTTACAAAATAGAAAATTCCCTGAACAAAAAGTGGAAGGTGCAATAGAAAAAATACACCAAAATTAGATGGATTTATAACTAAAAATGATTTTGCACAAATATATACTGCATGTTTGCTTAACTAAAAATACAAATTCAGCGTTTCTTGCGGAACTTACTAAATGAAAAAGAACAGAATAGCAATGCTCTACACAATAGTCTAATAATGATAAATATAACTATGATATATATAAAATATAACTTTAATAAAATGGCATCTATTATGGCTAATTCAGATAGATGAGTCAATTCAAATATTTTAATAATTTTAGATAAAAAATGCAATAAAATTTTAGTTTTAGCATACCATAAAATTAGCTTACTTAGGAATAATGCTGTATGTAGGTTAATTTTGCGTATACAACTCAAGTGAACAGACAGATGTAACCATAATATAATTATATTACTCCACACTAATCTATAAAAATTCATTATAACAGTTATATAATTATATAATTCATTACATAATGATTATTACATAACCATTATATAATTCATTTTCTTCTGCTTAAAAACTTGAAACTACATAATAAAATTTAAATAAATCAAACTAAATTGCTTACTGTTGGATACCTTAATAATATACAATTATATTAACATAAAACATTCTATCAAAGCAAACCAAAATGGAAAAATACACAAAGTAAATAAATTTATATTTTTATATTTAGCAAAGGCAACAACTTTTCAATTTTTACAGATCTCCTCATAAAGGAATATCTCAATTTATAGTTTATGGGTATAAATATTTGGAGTTGCCCTGGATAGTCTTAATTTTGAGATATTTTAAAATTAAAATGATTTAATAAGTAAACAAAATATTAAAAACTCATAAGAAAAATCTGGATAATATATGATACTTTTTGATGGCAAGAGGGACTGAAGTTCCTAATATTGAGAAAACTGTCCCCCATCTGAGAATTCCTTAAAATACTGCTTCAAAACAACAGCTAGTGCTGAATGTGTGCACAAATGAGGTCAGTGCTTATCCAATGAGGCATTTTTAAAGTGACTCTGGTAGAAATTTGTACAGTCGACTCTCATTAATCCACAAACCTATAATCTGCAATACATTTTGCATGTAAACAATTAAATTTATAATAAATTACAGTAGTGTATTAAATTCTGAAAAAGTTAATTCTGATACTGTTTCTGATGGCAAAGGAATTAAAAGTTACTTTTACCTTAACTTGACCTTATACATAAACAGAGTTTTATTACAGAACAAGAAATAATGACTGTTCAAAGACTATAAGCAAAAATATTAAATCAAAAATCCTTAAATGACAAAGTCTATCTTTGAAAATTTTAAAAACAATTACAATGGAATTTATAAAATTAGCTAATTTTGCTTTAAATGTATTGTAGTGATTTTTAATTAAATAACTCAGGGTGTACCAATGTCTCACTTTGACACATTAGTTTATGCCCGGCCGCTCACTTTGCTGCTCATGCCCTCGGGTGAATGGCCTGGGCTTTCCACATTAGTTTATGCAGCAATGACCTAAAATCCACAAAATTCTATAATTCACACAACCTCTGGTCTCAAGTTGTGCTAACTAGAGGGAGTCTATTGTATAACCATAAAATACTAGAAAATTACAAAGAGTGAAATACCAATTTTTAAAGTTTCAGAATTGACAAATCAAACCACATTCTCAAATCATTGCTTTTCAACAGTTAGGATCAGAAGTGGACTTTCATGGACTAATCATCAAAATAAAATAAATGGTATTTTAAAACCCAAATTCGTTAGTACCATATTAACCCAAATAAAATGCACTCCATCGATTTTTCATGATCAAAAAACAAAAATAAAATAAAACAGGTAATAATTTATTGAACATGAATATTTTAAAACATTTGTATTAGTAAGAAAAATGACATTATCTAATAGATTATGTTGAATCGCTTGTATCTTCACTGCTTGACAACATATCCAAATTTTTTGAAAAAGGGCAGATATTCATATACTTAAACAACACTCTCTCGATGTATTTTCTATTAGTATATTAGAATAAAACACAAATCCTTATTATATATAAAAATAATTAAAAGATGTTATATTTGGACTAAAAAATATTTTAATCAAAATCATTTCTATGTTGATGCAATAATTTTGAGGTTAAAAGCTCAGTTGATTTTTCATACATTGTAGAGGAACACACACAAACATTGCCTTTTATCAATAGATCAATAGTGGCAGCCCTGCACCTTGAGTGACCAATTTGCACAATATACAATAGCAAGAATATTTCAACACTTCTGAATCAAATTCAAGTTAAATATATGTAAAAAAAATATTGCACTAGCAATGGCAATAATAAACCTGGATAACTGCGGGCAATTCTTCCACTTGATTATATATTATACATATGATCTATATAATATTTCTTTGGCAAATTCTCCGATATCCTGTGCTGTACAAGATACGTCAAAATTTCAATTTCATTTTTAAAAAAATCATCTGATAGTTATAAGAATAATGTTTATTGTGCTGCTTCATATTCCCACCTTTTAAGCAATGTAACAACAATATTTTCGCAATATGCGATAACAAAACAACAAGCACAGCCATCGGTTTCGGTAATAAAAAGCAACAAGACCAAATAATTAGTTTTGTATTTTTAATAAATATTCTCTCCACAGGTATTGAAAATCAAAAACCCAATTGTGATAAATATTTCAAATAAAAAACAGGAATAAAAGAAAAATAAAATCCCTTACAGGACACATTGATACATATAGCTAGAATCTTTCAAAAATAGAACGCAGATTTAAACTAAATTTTAAAACTAATGCAGAAACATAACAGCAACAAATTGACTAACATACTCAAGGAATTGAACAGATGAGAGTTATGGTAAATACTTGTGTATAAGTCGAATACTTTAGAGTAGTGAAATCAATACCAAAGTCAGGGAACTGGTAAATTTTAAATTCAATAGTACACTATTAATTTTAAGATATGAATGTAAGAAAGCCATTTCATTTATAAAATAGCACTTTTTGCAACATTGTGATTTTTTGTAAAATATTAATCATCAACTAATGCATATTACTATTTTAAAGACAATAGTTAAGAAAACCTTTTAAAAACTTGTAAAAAGGAAGGACAAAGGCAAGAGATTGTTAAGTATTAGGTAATCCCTGCTCAACTAGGGAAAAACAATGAAATTTTTAAACAGTTTCTTATTTGGACAATAAAAAATAACTTTCATACAAATTAAATTTTATTATTATTTATTAAATTTTATCAACAAAATATGAAGTTCCTTAATTCCTGTACCAATTCTTAATGCAGTTTAACACTTAAATTTTTTTTAGCAAAATCAAAGTGAAATCAAATATTGAGAGAAAAACTCATATATGCAAGAAGTTATTCACGAAATAAATATGAAAATGTGTGTTAACACTTATTGTTGAATTTTAGCTAAATATTTCATCACAAAAAAATGTTGAGTCGACTTATATATAAGTATATACAGTAATTAAATTTAAATTTATACTGAGAATGTGCGCAAGAGAAGTTGACGTTACATGAATATAAATAAAAAACTAACTATTTTATTAAAAATTATTACAGGGAAAACAAAATCACAAAATTGTGTTGCCAATTGTAAGCATATAAAATAAAACGTATTTTATATATTTCATACAGATTGCTTAATCTGAAATTCACTTGATTAAATATGTAACACAATACAAAAAATGAGTTAAAAAATTTCTGTAAAACAGTTAAAATGCGTAATACATACAATTTAAATTCAGAACAAGGAATACATTATAAACACCACTGCATGTATTGATAACACTGGGTTCAAACATGTCAAGCACATTCTAAAAAAGCAAATGTGTTTCCATAATAAAATAAATATTTCTCTATAATAAATTCAATTAAAATCATATTTTGCATATTTTTCTTCAATTTTAAAACAAATTCATACATTGTAAAATGTAAAACTATATAAAATTTTGAACACAATTGCATAAATTAAGTAGACACTGGATTCAACTGTAGGAAAATATTAGTTACATTTTGCATAAAAATGTTTAATATATAACATGCGAATTAATTTTAAGGTATGAAATGCGACATGCTTTCAAATTTTTTCATATTTTCTTCAGTAGTATTTACATTGATTCCTACTTATGTCCGTGAAGGTATACCAACTGCATAGTTTAATTTCTGTCAAAAAACAATAAATACATTGTATATATCCAAATAGTATTACAATTACTAACATCACTACAACTTATATAAATCAGTTATTGCTGTAACAATGATAAAACTAATTAAATCTAAAAATCAAAAGTTGACTAGACTAAACTAACAAATGCATAACCACCAAAAAAAGATTTCTTTTTCTGAAATATATAAACTAAATATTTGGGAAGTCAAAATGACTACAAAAAATAGGCTGCCATAAATGCAATAGTAAGGATAAAACGGCTGTCCAAACTGTTCTTATTTCATTATGAACATACACATGGTAAGCATAAAAATCTATTCTGATCCTCTTTTATATATGGGACAACAACCATATTAAAGACACATACTAAATATTCATGTACAGAAACAGGGATTTGATAAACACCTTTGATTCACGATAAGAGTGCAATAAAAAGACTAAGTCAGAAATGCAATTAAATTACATTAGACAACAAACTTGATAAAGGAAAGTGTTTGTTTTAGAATCCAAAATTTCTTGTGAGTTTGGGATATCTATAAAGTCTAAACCATTATTTAATAATATCAATTACCAGCCATTTCTGAAAAACAACACTGACACATTTAAACTTTAGCAAAACCAGGGTATTTAAAAAAAAGAAAAAAAAAAAAAAAAAAGAATTGCAAACAGAAACGTCTAAAACTTTGTTTTCTAAATAGTCTCTACTATACGTCCACATAATGAAGGATCGTCTCTCATAATGAAATGGAAGCAACCGTGATGTACAAAGAAGTGGTAAAAGTGCTCTTGGTACTTTCACTCTTTTATACAGAATATTTTGTTGCTCATTGTTTTTGTACAAATGCTGTAATGCCCTAACACATTGTCGTCAGAGTACATAGATACCTTATTATTTTGTTGCAGCTGTTTAGTCGGAACTAGTTGAAGCAGAAAACCACAATCACAGTGCTATGTTTTGGAGGAGAGTGTGAAGGGAGTTTTTTTTACTCGAGTCTTTCTTCACGACCAGAAACGTAAATAAGAAAAGCAATATAGATTTTTGTTTAAGGGAGGAGGGAATTTCGCAAGGACAGGCACACGCGAACAAGATATCCATTTTGGTTAGGGGCCCAAAAATATTTGTGCCCTCCTGTTGTGTTAGCACTCGGAATGATGCAGCAGAGCGGGGTAGTGTCAAAACTGGCAATTTGTGGCCGCTGTCATCGGATCGAGGCAGTGTTTTGCTTCATGATAACAAGGCCCACCCTCGCTGCATGCAGTGGCTGAACAGAAAAAGAATAAGAATCTAGAGATGGTCAGGTGCCATCACAACAGTTCATACTGGTGAAGGTGCATCCGTTGGATAATGTCGCGGCAGTCATTGAATACCCGTCGAATGTTTTCTGTGTCTACGGCACATGTAAAATGGGGGTAACAGTAGTGTTTATTATCACCAGTGGCTGTGCTGATACGCTGAAATAAAATAAAACACATTAACTATATATAAAACAAATAACAATCAGAATTTTAAAAACTAAAATGCATCTGTGCAGATAACTATCAAAATAAAATTTGTTGCAAGCCTGTAAAGAATAACAAATAAAAGCAATCCTCTGAAAAAAAATCCATAAAGCAATAATTATTTGTAACTAAATATTGTTGGGAAGGGGTTCCCTTCCCTTTACTATTAAACTTATTATTTATTTAATTCAATTATTTTTATTTAATTCACACAAGTTATTTGTATTTATATTAATTTCATATTTATATTTAAGTTATTTACATTTCATTTTTCTAAGTTATTATATTTATATTTTATCATTAAATTTAGATTTATTTTAATTACATTAGCCTGATCGTATAGTTTTTAACAATAAAGTTTACTTTTATAATTACTATTTGTTTCTTTATTTACTTTTATTTATTACCTACAGCTTGGTCTGTGCTAAACTGTGTAACACCTTAAAAACACTTCAACATCATATAACTCTCAATTCCACTTACCTTTAAGTGATTAAATAGCACAGCCAACAACAACTTAATAAAACACAACTCCTTTTGTTAAATTAAAAATTAACTTTTATTAACAAGAATTAAAAAAAATATCATCCTATTCATTAAAGTTTCACTTAAGTTGAATGTATAGTGTTAGTACATTGCATCATTTAAGATTACATCTATTAAAGTTAGAATTCGATTAAGGTAAAACAAATTAAATTAACCAAACTATCACAATTACCCAGGTGCAGAATCCACTCTGGTCTAAAGGCCCACTCTGGTCTAAAGGCCAGAGTTTGGTCTGCCTGAGGAGCTGTCCACCCCAAAAAATGTTAAATATAAACAACAAAAACACATTATCGATGTATAAAAATTATAACTTAAGGATAATGCATGAAAGAAATCATTTATGTAAAAACATTCGTGCATATATATATATATTTTTGTGTAGCACCACCTAGATGGCCTGTGTAAAAGAATCGATCTTGGGATGTAATTGGGAGAAATCATTTAAGGACAGCGAATGTTCTCACTTCCAACAGTAGATGGCAGCACCAGAAATGAACTGGAAAACCCTTATTTATAAAAATTTTAACAATTATTTTGGAAAACTGTTGATACACATTTGTCTCTGAGAATCTAAGACATTACAAAAAATCATCCTTTTGATTCATCAGATGACAGCAGTGGTTTTAAATCAGCTGACAATTACTATTTAGAGTTTTATTCTACATATTTTTTAAAGTTTCGGAATTTTGCTATTAAAAAGTAAGTGAAAATCATAATTTTATTACTCATTTTCGATGAGTATATTTACTACTTGTAATTTCTGCCATACATTTAATAAATATTAACATGAAGGAAAATTTTAAAATACTGCAGCCCCTGTTAGTACTGTGGCGGTTAACTATTGCCAGTTATGCCACCTGCACCAAAACGAACTAGAAGCGGCTTTTCTCAGTGTATCTGATAACTGAGGAAACCGCATACCATTTCCTGTTTTGGGACGTCTGACTTTCAAAGATTCCCGATGGGGATGTACACATAACTTTAACGCCGGTGACAGTATGTTGGCATGTGAAAGCCATAATTTTCATCACCGGCATGTGTGAAAAACAAGACGATGGTGCACACCGAAAACACGTGGCGTGCATGGGGAGCACCCCCATTAATGAGCCCCAGACCGACGACGACCAATAAGATGGTCGGTCACTCCTTCTGGGGCGTTTACAAAATTCAGTTTAGAAAAGAACTTTCATCTTTTCGGACAGAGACTCGCTCCAAAAATCTCGACCTAATCGGTCGACTCTCGGTCTACTTGCTTTCGAACTTTGGAACTACGCAGTCGAAACCTCCTTCCGACTGTTTCGAACTTAACGTTCCAGCCATCAGGATTTATCCGCTTGTCGCAGAATCTCTCTGCAAAGTATTAGTATGCTGTATATATATTTGTAAAATTTAATGTAAATAAATGTTATTTTACGCAAGTTAACGTTCTGCCTAGAGAACAAAACAACAACAAATGTCGGGGGATTGTGCTGGGCATTAATACCGCATGTCAGGTTCAGCCCACACAAACAAACTTCAAACCAACAATAAACTCCGCAATGGTGACCCTATGGACTTGAACGCCCGAGCATATGGAACAATTCTCTACGGATGCCAACAATGGAGCAATACTCTACTTGTCAACAGCAATAAATTACTGCTCATATAAGACTGCTCTCTCAAAGACAAGCATGCTCGCAGACGCAAACAGTGCTACCCAACAGCTGATGACGACCTCGCAAAGCAACTGAGTTCCTTCCTGACACGATGAATGACCGCTTCCGATTACAAGCAATGAACGGAAAGTCAACCCAGGAGAACCCCCGTGGAGCAACTTCGCCTTCCTCGGACCCCGGCTATTCATCTCCGGACTTTTAAAAGAGATCCTTTTCGGCAGCTAACAGCTCTCCCCTTCCATGCCAACACAGACGTCGCTGAAAGGCAGGATCCTCCGAAACAACTGCAGTTCATTAAGGTCAGCACAGGTCAGTTCCTTTTTTCCCTTCCCACAAAATTATTTTTATTTCGGGACAGTGTGTATTCGCGTTATTACCACTAATTCGCAAACTTACGCGTGCTAGGGAATCCTGTGTAAAAATTGTTTATGTTCTATTAATTTGTATTTTAATTATGTATATTTCTATATCTTAAGCATGGATGGAAACGACGAGCAACCCCAAATTAACAGGGTTACATGCAAAATCCCTCCTTTTTGGAAAAAGAATGTAACCCTATGGCTAGCTCAGGTTGAGAATGCGTTCCAAATTTCGCATATCACGAAGGATGAGACGAAATATGCATATCTCGTAGCGGCGATAGACTCGGAAGCATTATCCCATGTAAGTGATGTAATCTTGAATCCACCGCAGGAAAACAAATTCAGGACCTTAAAAGAGAGGCTAATTACAGAATTTGCAGATTCGGAATTAACGCAAACGAGAAAACTTTTATCAGAATTGCAACTAGGGGACCTCAAACCATCCGCATTATTGAGGCAGATGAGAGAATTAGCTCTCGATAAAGTGAACGAGGATTTTTTAAAATCTCTATGGCTAGATCGCTTACCGCCAAACGTCCGCACAATTTTATCGGCAAGCTCGGAAAATTTAAGCCAACTGGCAAATTTGGCAGATAAAATATACGAAGTTACAGCAAGCTCGGAAAATATTTGCGCAGTAGCATCGCGTAATGAAAATCCTGCATTAACGGATCTATCGAACATGCAGAAGCAGATAGCTGACTTAGCCACCCAGATCGAGCGCCTATCTAGATCAAGATCATACTCAAGAAATCAAATTCGAGATAATAGACCACGCTCAAAATCGCGTAACAACGCCCGATCTTTCAGAAATCATGACAAAGGAAACGACGTAGGAAGGAATAGCGATTTTTGCTTCTACCATAAACGTTTCGGTAAAGAAGCATATAAATGCCATACCCCTTGCAAATTTGCCGACCAAAAAAACTTGTAAAGCCTGTCATTCCAAACATAGGAATGACAGCGGAAATTAAAATAGATCCTGCTAGTAGACTCCATGTATATGACCGCAAAACAAATTGCAAATTTTTAATTGACACTGGTAGCGACATTTCAATTATACCAAAACCTCTAAATAATAAACTTCAACCATCTTCGTTGGAACTTTTCGCGGCAAATAACTCGAAAATCCAAACTTTCGGAACAAAATTAGTAGATATAGATTTAGGTCTAAGACGCGCATTTCGCTGGGAATTTGTCATCGCATCTGTATCCCAAGCCATTATCGGGGCAGATTTTTTGAAAGAATTTGGACTTCTTGTGGATCTAAAGCAAAAGAAACTAATAGATTCCAATACAAAGTTGCACATACCAGGCAAATTAACGAAAGGTAGCGTTACTGAAATCAAATTGATTTCAGGCGACACGCGTTTCCACCAAATTCTCCGACAATACCCAGATATTGCTAACCCAACTCCTAAATTCAAAAATGTAAAACATAAGACGGTCCATTATATCGAAACTTCAGGACCACCAGTTTATGCACGACCCAGACGATTACATCCGAAGCTGTACGAATCTACAAAGAAGGAATTTGAATTCATGCTAGAGCGCGGGATCTGCCGGCAGTCTAAATCAAATTGGTCGTCGCCCCTCCACGTAGTGCCTAAAGGTTCCGGCGAAATTCGCTGCGTGGGAGATTATCGTCGTTTAAATCAGGTGTCTTTACCTGACCGTTATCCGATAAGGAACATTTTAGATTTTTCGAACGCTCTAAATGGTAAGCGAGTATTTTCTAAACTAGATATTTTTCGCGCATATCATGCCATTCCAGTTTACGAACCTGACATTCCTAAAACGGCAATAACGACGCCATTTGGCCTATACGAGTTTCCCTATCTTAATTTTGGATTATGTAACGCAGCTCAAACTTTCCAACGTTTCATAGATGAAATTCTGGGGGATCTAAATTTCTGTTTTGCTTATTTAGATGACATTTTGGTTTTTTCTGAGAGTGAAGAAGAACACGAGCTCCATCTAAAACAGATATTCCAACGTCTAGCTAACTACGGAATTAACCTTAACATTTCTAAATGCGTTCTGGGAGTATCCGAGGTATCATTTTTAGGCCATCTCATAAATTCTAAAGGCACTAAACCCTTGCCCGATAAAGTACAAGCGATATTGAATGTCAAACAACCTGAAACAATTAAGGATTTACGCGCATTTCTCGGCATGATGAATTTTTATCGGAGACACCTACCACATGCAGCGCATACGCAAAAGCCCCTCAATGAGTATCTAAAGGGGGCACGAAAGAACGATAAGAGAAAAGTTAATTGGACTAATGAGGCTACGGACGCATTTTTAGCATGTAAAAATCAATTAGCTGAGGCAACGCTACTCGCGCACCCTGCTAAAGATGCGAATTTAATTTTATTCGTCGATGCATCAAATTTTGCGATAGGTGGTTCTTTGAATCACGTTCTTGATACGGGTATCGAACCCCTGGCCTTCTTCTCGCGGAAATTATCCCCGGCAGAGACAAGATACAGTACTTACGACAGAGAACTTTTAGCTGCGTATTCGGCTATCAAGTACTTTAGGCATATGCTGGAAGCGCGAAATTTTACCCTGTTTACCGACCACAAGCCGCTAACGTTCGCATTTCAACAAAAATTGGACAAATGCTCGCCTCGCCAAAATCGGCAACTCGCATTTATTTCGGAATTCACTACGGATATACGTCATATCGAAGGTACTAATAACATCCCTGCCGACGTAATGTCTCGCATAAATATGATTACGGTACCTGGTCCAATTGATTATGAAGAACTCGCAGATTTACAAAGCAACGATTCGGAGCTTCAAGATATTTTAAAAGGAACATCCTCGATCGACTTAAAGCAAATCGCTATTCCAAATGCTTCAGCCAAATTATTTTGCGACGTATCCACGGGTACGGCGCGTCCTTATGTACCGCAGCTTATGAGATTCAACGTTTTTTCAAATTTACATAATTTATCTCATCCAAGTATAAGAAAAACTTCGAAGTTAGTCCGCGATCGTTTTGTCTGGCCAAATATGAATAAAGATATTACTGATTGGGCGAGAAAATGCATCCCTTGTCAAAAGAGTAAAATTCAACGACACACTGTCCCACCCATTGGTTTTTTCCCCAAAACTTCTCAGAGGTTCGAACACATACATATCGACCTCGTGGGCCCCTTGCCCCCATCTGAAGGAATGACCTATGTACTGTCTATGATTGACCGGTTCACAAGATGGCCGGAGGCAATCCCAATTCCAGACATCACGGCTTCTACAGTGGCACAAGCTCTGATCGACCATTGGATTTCTCGTTTCGGTGTTCCTTCCAGAATCACCAGTGATCAAGGGCGGCAATTTGAATCTAGACTTTTTCAGTCTTTAGCACAGTGCTTGGGAGTCCAGCGAATACGCACAACTGCTTACCATCCTTCTAGCAATGGAATTATAGAAAATTTCCACCGGCCGCTGAAAGCAGCCTTAAAAGCACACGGTAATAAACAGTGGACTAAGACACTGACAATAGTTTTGCTGGGGCTTCGATCTACAATCAAACCGGACATAGGTGCAACACCAGCTGAGCTTCTCTACGGAGAAACACTGCGCCTGCCAGGCGATTTTTTTCCCAATAGCTCACAAGTCACTGACCCCTCAGACTTCATAGTGCAGCTAAGAGAGTCAATGCGGGACCTTCGTCCCCCCAACACCTCTCACCATCGGAAACCGAGAATTTTTCTCCCACCCGCTCTTCACACAGCGTCGCATGTATTTGTGCGTAATGATGCGGTTAAAGCTCCACTACAAGCTCCATACGATGGACCATATCAGGTTTTAAAGAGAAACGATAAATTTTTTAAAATTCATATCAAAGGTAGGAAAGTGAACATTGCACTTGATCGTATTAAACCAGCATTTTATGTGAATAATGATGAAGTACATGCACCGGCAACAACCGGCCAACCGGTTTCGACCACTCAAGCTTCATCAGTGCCAAATATGCCTCCGAAAATTACGACACGATCAGGCCGTCGTGTTCGTTTCACGGATCGTTATGGTTTCACTGGAAACCTTTAAGGAGGGGAGTGTGTGGCAGTTAACTATTGCCAGTTATGCCACCTGCACCAAAACGAACTAGAAGCGGCTTTTCTCAGTGTATCTGATAACTGAGGAAACCGCATACCATTTCCTGTTTTGGGACGTCTGACTTTCAAAGATTCCCGATGGGGATGTACACATAACTTTAACGCCGGTGACAGTATGTTGGCATGTGAAAGCCATAATTTTCGTCACCGGCATGTGTGAAAAACAAGACGATGGTGCACACCGAAAACACGTGGCGTGCATGGGGAGCACCCCCATTAATGAGCCCCAGACCGACGACGACCAATAAGATGGTCGGTCACTCCTTCTGGGGCGTTTACAAAATTCAGTTTAGAAAAGAACTTTCATCTTTTCGGACAGAGACTCGCTCCAAAAATCTCGACCTAATCGGTCGACTCTCGGTCTACTTGCTTTCGAACTTTGGAACTACGCAGTCGAAACCTCCTTCCGACTGTTTCGAACTTAACGTTCCAGCCATCAGGATTTATCCGCTTGTCGCAGAATCTCTCTGCAAAGTATTAGTATGCTGTATATATATTTGTAAAATTTAATGTAAATAAATGTTATTTTACGCAAGTTAACGTTCTGCCTAGAGAACAAAACAACAACAAATGTCGGGGGATTGTGCTGGGCATTAATACCGCATGTCAGGTTCAGCCCACACAAACAAACTTCAAACCAACAATAAACCCCGCAGTACATAAAAGCATGTTATGCATAGTGCATACTTTGTTCCCCAATGTGGGTTTTGATTTCAGAATGGAGCAAAAACAAACCCACATGTTATTTACACTAAAATTAATAAATATATACATTAAAATTCCATTAATAATGATAAACAGCTCTGTCATCCATTAGAAATCTTTAAAAACATTTTTAAAAACTTATTTCAAGCAAACATTTCTAGAAACTATAAAGTTACTTTTTTATTGAAGTGGGGTGGGGTTGGGGGGACCTTGAAATTGACAATTTTAAGATATTTAACCATATAACAAAATGCTCATTTCAAGGTCAAAAATGAAATAAACATATAAAGTAGCCCATCTTCATATCTTCATAAAAAAAAAATCCCCATTCATCATTTCACTTGTACAGAAAGTAATAAGTAAACCTTTGTTATACAGTGCTTGTTTAAAAACATATGAAATTTGAAATTTATCCAACAGCACAAAATTTCCTAGAAACTTTATAAAAAGAGATAATGCAAGCTAAAATTGTAAAACTCTTCCAGGTTTGTTAACATTGTTAACTATATGGGTCAAACTTCCAAATCTCTGGGCAATTCAGCATTTTTCTGTTCCCTATATAGGTAGGGTTGCAACCTTTTAATCACACACATCAAATGGTTTACCTCATTGCCAAAAAAAGAAGTTTCAAATTAAAAAAAAAAAAAAACATGAGCTACTTACCAGAAACTCGTCTCTTATGAAGTATTTTGCTCGCAAAACTTCAGGTTCATCTCCCTGGTCAATCACTGCTGCAAAGATAAAGACGCAGTTCAATGCAAAAATTATTCAAAATAAAACAATTCACAGACATCAAATTTAATTGAAATATATATCAGCTTGCTAGATGCGAAAAATAGCACAACTAATAAAAGTGTAATTTCAGAAGGGAAAAACAAATATAAAAAATCATAACAAAATGACAAACAATAATTTAACATGTTATATAAAATTTTCCATGGAAAAGTGGACTACAGGGTACCTAGAATTAGAAGATGGCACAAATAATATAAACACAGTAGAACCAGGAGCAGATGGCACCATCAGACTGGCCCGGGCAAATGATTTGCGTGGCCCATCAATACTCCATCAGTTATTCCCTAATACATCTTTCCCTTAATCATCTTTCATGGAAAACTAGTGTTCCACGTTAAAATAAAAATATATAAATAAATAAAACTAATAAACAAAAATAACAGTTTTTCAAAAACTAATTTTCCATATTTAATATATCATTTAAACAAGGTGACTTTACCTATATTCAGACTAAGCTGTCACCTAGGGCTCCAAAAGCTGACAAAGACCCCCTATTCTTCTGTTGTTACCGCAAAAATAAACATTGCAAAAAGAGTAATGGGATATTGTTTGTATCTAAGCTTAATATTCATGAAATATAAAAATAGCAATTTTTAGAATTTTAAAAATCTGATGTGAGCAGCAAATGACTTTCCCTGCAGACTTAAAATTCATATTTTCTTTATTTCTTTAATCATTCATTAAATTGAGTTTAATTGCACCAAATAACACTAAATTTGCATTTTTAATTCAATTTTTGTTTTTATTTGGAAATTGGACATTTTCCCGATAGTGGCATAACAAAAATGCAAGAAATCTCAAATATCTTGAGAACGGTTAGTCCTAAAGTATAATGGAGTGTGTTATATTCTTTTCCTTGTCAAAAATTGTGTATAAAACAAGAATTTAATTGATACACTTCAGCATAAGTAGTCTTTTTTTTTAGATTTTGGCGATTTTTGTGGGCCATTTCGTAAAAAAGGCAGGTTGTTCATTTCCGAATCGTACCAAAATTTAATCAGCCCCAGAGTGTCCCACAAATAACTTATCTACCAAATATTGTGAAATTTGGTAAATTAGTATTTTAGCTAGAGCGGATACATGAAATTTTTGCGGGCCATTTCGTAAAAAAAGACTGGTTCTTCTTTTCCAAATCGTACCAAATTCTAATCAGCACCAGGGTCACATCCAAGTGACTTACATACCAAATTTTATGAAATTCGGTCCATTAGTTTTTGAGTTAGAGTGGATACATACATTGCACAGACACACAGACGTCATGCTAAAAATAGTTTTTTCGTGTTCTAGAGGTCTCAAAACGTGTAGATACGTAGAAAACTCGAGTTGCGATTTTCGACATGATTTCAATACTTTCCCTATACATTACCATGTATTGCAGGGAAAGTAAAAATAAGATTGGGTGCTTCTATAAGATTTGGTTGATCCCTAATATGGGTATGCCACCGAGTCAGAGGAGCTCTCATTAGAAACATGTTCATCTTGAGAAATATATTCCAATTTTAGATAATAACAGTACAGCACATTAAACTTATACAACATAATATAAATTCACAAACAAATTCTATATGTTAAGACATTTTGAAGCTGACAAAATGTTATATAAATTGAAAGTTTTACAATTATCTGAATAAAATAAATTAGTTTTAATACTAACATAATCAGCATTGGAAGGAAAAACAAATGCATCTTATTTTAGCTTTGGTACAAAAGTTCTTATAAAATATTCCTAATTATTTAAACAATAAATTAGCTGGTAATAGCCTAACAAGTCAGTCAAACGAATTGATTAGATGCATTAGGTTAATCTGTGTTAATACATACATTTGATATCCTACCATTTATGACAAATTTCAGATAGCTTTCTGAAGCAAGAAAATGCTCAACAACTGATCTTCACTCACCATCTGTGGATAATGGTTTCATGGTCATTGCTGCTCGTTAGCATAGGGCAGACGATGACATGGTCAATGAGTACAAAACTTCTTAAAATAAGGTTTTAGAATTTTTCTGGTAGAGGTATTTACTCTGAATCAAGTAAAGATGGAAAACAGAAGGCATTATTTTAACTCAGCTCACCGTTAACAAAGTTCTAAATGCTCAGAATTACAGTCACTTCACAGTTTTTAGTATTAATTACACCAGTGATGGCTCATAGCTAAAATTAGTGGTGTGCTGCTCCAGAAAATTTTTGGCCTTTGTTTCAAAATTGTGTAAAAGGAAACATACATGTATAAAAAGAAAATTTATTTAGAAACTTGATAAAATCCTAAAAGAACAAAATGAAACATTTTTTACTTACTTTAACCTGAATTGTTACAGTTCAAGCTTGATCTATTCATTTAAAAATGAAATCCATTCTTAAATGTTATCGATAATATCAAGTGAAAATAGGGGGTGCTGCAGTTCCACAGTGCCTATACGCGAGCCACCACTGGATTGCACTATCATCATTGTTCTCCAAACAAGGTGTCTAGGAAAATCTGTATCAGGGAAAATTTTTCGAGAATGAAGAGCATTATCCTTATTTTTTAATGCAGCTGCATAGAAAACTCCTATGGCGGTACACAATAAAAACACTTGGGGTGGGGGGATTCCCTTCTTATGGGGTCTATCTTGTTTCCTTATAGATAAGACAAAAAAAAGGAGAGAAAATAATACTTGTCAAATAAAAATTAAGTTGTTTTGTATTTTTTGTGTTTTTCATAGCATATAGAAATATTTTGTGGAATGTTTAGAGGAGAAATTATTGATTTGCAAAGGCTAAAAGAAGGCATTTTTTTAATCGAAGAAATCATTCATATTGTCAATTAACTTTTGAGTTATTCAGATGATAGTTATGAACCTTTTTTTTCTCCAAAGAGTTGTTAAATGATAGTTTTGTACAACACATTGTCTTAGCAATATAGTTTTTGTGTGTATCCCTGTTTTGAAGGTTATCACACAAAATCAAACTTTTAAACATTACATTTTATTGTAAATAGTATATGCTGCATATTTTCTAATCTTTGTTTTTATCAATTATTGTGTGGATTAAAATTCCTATTTTTTTTTTCTTAAATGTTTAATCAATGTAAATCAATTTTTTATGATCTTCATGTAATTTTCAAAAGAAAATATAACTCAAAAACTATGATATTTATGCACATGATTACTATAATAGTCAGCTACGGTTATACGAAGAAATGAAACAATTGAATTAAGTTTTTTTTATTCGATTTTTTTTTTCAAAAGTTAGGCTTAGCTATGCAGAAAATTCCATCCTCTGTGATAAGTTGTTGTTGTTGAAACCCAGACCGTCCGACCTACCAGAAAGGTGTAAGGTAACTGTTTGGACAGTCGGGAAGTGCCACCCAATTTAGACCGGAACCCAGTAGGGGAAGCATCCACAGGGACCGTACCCTCCTTCCCCTACCACCAACCTCTCGGAAGGACTTTCGGACCCACATGTTTAACGTGATCGTACTCCGCATGAACACGGCGGCAGTTTCGGCAGTGGCTGGAATCGAACCCGGGCCTACCGAGTGCAACTCCAGCGCGCTAACCAATGGGCTACCGCGCCCATCCTCTGTGATAAGTGTATTTCGAGCCTGCTCCGTCCTGAGCAAGTATCCCAGACAACAATGTACCACAGTGAAAGGGTTAATGACCACAATTTTAATTTTAAAGTTTTTAGATACCTGAATTAAAGCTGAAAGTGGTTACCAGCAATAGATTCACTAACAGTCATTTATTTGTATAGTAAGTAATGTACTGAAAGTAAAAATTAGTAACATCATGCATGATACATAATATAAAAGTATGTATTTGCTATGCAAAATTTCTTTAAATGAAAGAAAAATTAATACTAACCATCAGGTGGAGTTTGATAATGAGCAAAGTCAGGAAAATAATCTACAAGCTTGGATTTTCCTGCTTTAATTTTCTCAGCTAATAGATCTTGCTTGTTAAGGAACAGAATCACTGATATAGTACGCAACCATCTATACAGAAATTAAAAAAAAATTTAAATCATTTTCAAAGACATTAAAATATAATGCATGCTAACATTTTACAAAGTTAAAAACAAATGGTGGTATTCATTTTCACTTTTCTAAAAAAAAAAATTCCATATACATAAGCAATTGAAAAATACTTAAAATCCGGTATATAACAGAATATGAAACGAATAACATTAAATCCACGATAGATGCTAAATAGTGTTTATCCCACAATGATCGAGCTCCTGTAAAAATGTTGAAACTACAATGTGATAAAAAAAATTAAATGCATTAATATAATTTGTATTGGATAATTATTGGACAAATAATACCAATATGAAAGTTTTGATTCACATGGAAAACTCCATATTTGCATATACAATCCTATATATGTAATAACCACTTCCAAGTGGTGAAATAGCTAGCTATTCCTTCAAAAATGAAACTTCCTATAATTTGAATCAACAGAATTAAATAAATAATTATTATACAGACTAAAATATATGCTTCCAACATACACTGAAAATTTAATAATAATAAATAAAAAAAATCTCCATTCCAAAATTTCTTCTCATCCACCAGCCCAGTGTTAATACTACAAAAAATCTCTGGAAACATGCTGATGTCCCCTTCCCTGATTAATATTAATAACTACATAACCTAATTAATATTAATTACTATAAAACCCAATTAATATTCATTAATATATTGAGTTCATTAAAAAAAAATAAGTACTTTGAAACATCTTTTGAGGACTACAGAAAAAAAATTAAGTACTGTGAAAAAAGTATTATGTGAAGTTTGATAAAACTTCTCATAATATAATATCTGATTTTAACACTATATCAGAAATCTCAAGAAATGCTTATAAAAACTTCTGCCATCACTGCAAAAAATTTCTTTACATTTGAGCAAAATCAACATATTTTGGATCTTACTGATTAGAAAATATTTGACAGAAAAGGTGAACTTTTCATGAGTATATTAGAGATTTTTACAAATGAATCATAAAAATGGAAGGAAGTATTTCTTATTAGGCGATAAGGAGGTTATGGGCATAATTGTACACTAAAATAAATTAAATGTTACATTAAAAGTAGCTGCAATTTTTCAGGTACACCGGTTAGGTGACGCAGTAATCTATTATTAGACTCAAGAAATCAGGATTGGGTTTCTACCACGGCAGTGGAAGAAACAGGAACTGTAAGATATAAAACACCTTTACCCCTTTTCCATATAACAATGGGAAAAATTTCACAGTTTGCAATCTTGATTGTCACTCTTGAACAGAACACAATTTTCCCTACTTTTATTGTAATTTCTAAACCGCAATATCTATAAGCAAATTAACCCTTTGAAGATGGCAGCATTCTGGACTGGCTGTGGCCCAAAAGACTGAGCATTTCGCTGTCAATCTCTTCCCAAAGGACAGCACATTTTATGCCCTAAACCCAACTCCCGAGAAAAATTCACTAAAAAATCACCCATTCAATACAGCATTTTTCTTTTTTTTTTTCAGGAATACATTAAATACTTATTTTGCACTTGATGTATACGTTCCACACAAATGATCGTTTATTCAAATTTTAAAAATTTAAATGATTAATTAACTTGAATAAAATGGCTATTTGTTATGCAGAAAAATTATCCAAATGATTGTACCCAAAACTTTTTATAGCTAATAGAGATTATGTATAATTTTTAAGAAAATAGTGTCAATGCTATTTTCTTCTTGAAAGCTGTTATTTCACTAATTAATATGCCTTCTACATACATTTCAAAACATTGATTCACACACAGACTAACAGAATCTTTGCATTCATAAAAACTGTCTGTGTGCTCATCAGAAATACCAAAGTTCCACGAATCTTCACTATCTGCATTACTTTCATAATTATCCAGTTCGATTACCTTGCGAGTATATTCTTCTATATGTAGAAAACTTCTTGACCCAGCCATTCTTTTATCTGAAATAACCTAATAAATATACTACTGCACATTCCTTTAAAACACAAAACTTGAAAGAAAATACTCTCTTATATTCCAATAATTCACCAACACAATCATTAAACTGAAATCAAAACGAGAACCCATACTCAATTATAACATAGCAGAGTCTGCGAGAAATGATCTGTTTGTTTATATTACGAGACCACATTTAAACTCTCTAGCTGAAGTGATGATTCATTGGGATCCCCCTATACCAAGGTAAAATATTAGCAAAATACGTTGTAAATGTTAGAATGGACATTTAGTGCCATCTAGTATTCAAATAAAATGTTCCATATGAAAACGAGAATTGGTGTTCCATTGTCCTTTAGAATAACTATTTCCTCCAAGCGAATGTGTGAGTATCATGTTTGAACGCAGTTTCCTTTCACAGTCAATGCACAGATGCGTCTGCTGTCTGCAATGCAAAGGGTTAAAGACTTTTTAAGCATGTTGGTATAAATTTAAGTAGTTTTAATGTCCTTATAAATCAAAACAAGGAATTGAGCAAACTTTTAGGGGTCACAAGCACTCTGATATGCAATCTTTTGACAAATACAAGATTCAATCATAATTACTTAACAACACCCTTAACAAATTATTCATTACCATAATTTTTCAAGTCAGTGGTAACCAAGTCTTAAGGTAGGTGATCATTATTTTGAGGATTATAAGTAGTATTTGAACTCCCTGCTCAAAAATATTTCACTACACATGCACAGGTAATCGAATAATTATAAGTTTTGTAATATCACATGAATGCACAATAGAAGTGATAAGTAACACATACCTATTATTCCAAATACTTTTGAACAAATCCAGTGATTCCCTGAGTCTGTTTTGATTTGGATCCTCACGTAACACCATATTGTAACTACTGCATGCTGTGACAAAAATTATCGCGGTCACATCATTAAAACATTGGATCCACTTTCGCCTTTCATCTCGCTGACCACCAACATCAAACATGCTATGGAGAAATCAATATATTACAAAAAGCAGACTTTGAATAACAGGATTAGTCAAAAAGATATTACTACTTATATGGGCAAGACAACATTATGTACATGTCACTGTTTAGATCCTTTCACTGTTCAAATAATAAAATCATACCAATCACATATAAATAGTAACCTTTTTTGAGTGAAACAATACAAAATATAATGTGGACAGACAGCACATTATTTTACCTCCCAAACTAATACACAAAATAAATATATTTTTTAAATCACACTGAATTTATATATTTCTTTTATAAAATTAAATTTTTATTTGGTGACATGTATTTCTATCTAATGAAGCCAAAATTCAAAACATTAAAATGTCTTATGAACAGTATAACTTAACTTAGCACAAGCAGCTGCATTAATTATTTTAATTAAAATTGCATATAAAACAACCATTTACAGGTTAATTCACTTGTGTACATTAGCATTTGTCCACCATGTGCCATTTCAAACCTATTATTTAATCAAAATTTTATAGAACTAGGAGGCCCCGCCGCTTGATTACTGACACCCGGAGAACCCCTGAACTAGCTTTGCAAGCTCTTTTACTCCACTCACCTCCATATACCTGATGACCCACCAGCAGTTCTAGAGCATTTACAATTCTCATTCCTAGTGCGACATGATTGTTTTAACTTTGAAGGAATTTTAAAACAATGTAAGAAACCGAATCTAAGCTGTATTTGCCAAATCCTTGTTTATAAGAATCAATGATAAGACATATAATTGTCAACTGCAATAATAATTACATTTCAATTGTACCTAGCGGACTATGCCCGCTAGTGCTTACCACAACATGGTGACCAGTTTCTTAGCAAGTTCAATGCATGAAGTGTTCCACCCTATTTCACACACTAATTTATTTGGCTGTGTAGGCACCTTAGCCCCCCTGTCCCCTTTCACAGCACTCATCATTTGGTCACTCCCCCCTCCTGTTGCATGTGTGCCAAAGTTGCAAAGCAACAACATTTGGTCCAAATCTAGTATGATCAGATCGAGTGTGTCCATTGCAGAGCATAAAAATAGGAGCACGAGTCATTAAGATAGATAAAAACAAACATTTTATAAAGACCCTCTCGCCTCACACTCACAGCCCCCTTATAAATAGCACTCATCATTTGGTCACTCCCCCCTCCTGTTCATGTGTGCCAAAATTGCAAAGCAACAACATTTGGTCCAAATCTAGCATGATCAGGTCAAGTGGGTCCATTGCAGAGTATAAAAATAGGAGCACGAGTCATTAAGATAGATAAAAACAAACATTTTATAAAGACCCTCTCGCCTCATACTCACAACCCCCTTTATAAACTTTTTAAAAATGATGAGTAGTATGCAGAACATTTTTATTGAAAATTAGTGATATTTTCAGGAAATGTTTATGATAATGTTAATCTTTTTCAAAATTTTTAAAAATCTGTATAAAAAAAACTACCAAAATTCAGCTTCTGAAAGGTCATGCAAATTTATATGTCTCCTATTTAAAAAAAAAATATAAACCAAAGTTTTTATTTTTGTATGTGGAGATAGCTTTTTCGCACACCCCTCTTTTTAACCTCAAAAACGAAATTTTTCACAAAAATTTAAAAATCTATCAAATTTTAGGAATTTTGGGGACCATCTTCGATTTAATAGCTACATTTGAAAAAACAAAATTGCGAATTTCTAGTTTATAATTTAATATAAAATTAACTATTAGAATTCTATGCCTGTCTTGCACATCTATCTACATGTTCGTATTTTAGTCTATATGTAAAATTTCAGAACTGTACAATTTGCCATCTGACAGTTATGCAGGGTTAAAATATTGCAGGAAATTTTTTTTTAAATACAGATAGACCACAAAAAATGCAATGGCAGCTAAGTGGAAAGAAATCAAGGCACTACCTCAAAGTAAGCAGTTTGAGCCGAGGCAGGCATTTTTGTTTAGTTTTTTATTGTCTTTGTATTTTTTATTCTTTAAATGGATTCAACTGTATACAGATTTATAATCTATTTAGATATTGTAATTAGGTACATTTATTGATTCAATTATTATTAATGGTCATTTAAAAAAGACCACTCCAATTTTTTTTTATTAGCAACAAAACTAATAAGCACCAGGCTAACAGAAGTGAATTAACAGTCGTACTTTATGAAAATTCCCAATTAATAATTTTTTAGCAGACTGTTATTACCTAGGGGAAGCAATAGACAAATAACTATATGATATTTAGGCAGATATGGGAGGACCATTTAAATTCTTTGAACTTTGCTTCATATCTTGAAGTGAGGAAGACAGGGATATATGTGTTGGTAGCACTGCCAAGGAGGAAGGGATTTGGGGTTATAATCCCTCCCCCCAAAAACCCATGAAACCTATTGAATTTCAAAGAAATGTTATATGGAGAAACAAATAACAGAATATTTAGTTACCGTACTCCCACCCACCTCCACTTGAAATTTTATCTGGTGATACTACTGATTGGTGTTACCATTCAGCTATATATCGTATAGAAAGAGTACAATTCACTAATATTATGTTTTGTGGTCTATGGGAAAAGATATATTACACTACACTGTGCACTTTGTTTGAATTGAACGTAGCAGTAAATCAATTTTAATGTTAGAAGTTTAGTTTTTTCTAATATTTATCGCAATACTTCACTAGAAACATAGCATAATGGACACTGTCTTCAGGCCATCTTGGTATGAGGAAAAAGGAATGGACCACTCAGTCAACACTCATCTATAATAATAAAAAATCATGTTTATCTGTTGGCAGCATAACGGAAAATGCAACCAGCCCACAGCTTCAAAACTTGGTACAATGATAGTTTTAGTCAGGTCCCAAGATACCTCCAAATGATTTTTTTTTTAAATTTTAATTAGTATTTTAGTTACTTTATGTTGAAATGTAATTTTGAATAATTTTCACGCACCAAAATCAAATAAAAATGACTAATGAAACAGACATTAAAAATCATGACAATATATAACATATTAATATGGTAGGTTAAATAAAAATTGGTTACAATAAAAAGAAATTTATTCAAGGATATCTTGCTACCAATATTGCTTTAATTGCAAGTAACTGAAACTTAACAGAAAAGCTATAAAGATAATAAATTTGCATATTCACTACCTTAAGATAAGGAATGAAACTGACTTACAAATCCCAAATTGATTTATAAAATATAGCTTAAAATTAACAACTTAAAATGAAAAAAATAGTCAGCCTTTACTGTAACATTACTAGTTTAAACCAAACTCCAGATAACTGATTCTCAAAATCAAATTTGCTATTTTTAAAAATTACTTTCCAGAGTCCTCAAACAATATATTTCTGAAATAAAACAATTACTATGTTTGCAGAAATGACACAATTCGAACAAAAGAGTGAAAGAGAGAAAGAAAATCTTCACTTTTCCAAGAAATTCCACAGCTTAGATATGTCTACCTATGCTATGACAGTAAAATGCTAGACGGTCCATATGAATTTTCTTTTATCTCTATTCCCAATGTAATACCATCTAATGGGGTAGAGATTTTGAGATTGCCTTTCCTGAACAATATGCTGGCACTAGTTGGAGAAAAAAGGTGTCTACATCTCCCTTCATTTATTTACATAGAAAGCAATTTATACATTTATTTTGAATAATATAATTAGAATAAAAATTAAGTTATTTGGGTGCACACTGGCTACCTTGTCCTCCTCTCACTTCTCCAATGCATAAAATACAATTACAAAAATATAAACTTCATACTAACATGTATATAAATGCACATTAGAAAGTGAGAAAACTTACTGAAAATTCACTTTATCCACTTGGAATTTGGTTTCAAATATTCCAGACGTCAAGACTCGACATCTTAGGATATCCTTTGAAATAAGATAAGATATTTAGTAACCATATTTATAAATTTAATAGAATAAAAGAAAAAACTACATACTTGCTCTGATGGAGTATAATCTGGTTTCTTAATCACATTTACCCTATCTAAAAAACTAAAATAGAAAAAGTCATTAGAAGTAAAATAAATCACAAAAAGGCTATAGAATGAGATAAACATTAGATAAGACTAGTACTAGGAAAGCTCTTAAAAGTATGGGAGCGTGAGGTACTTTGGGACACTTTTCAGTTATTGATTTTTATAAATATATTTTTAGAATTTTAATGTAAACACTTACCTCATATAATATATACACATCCACATAAGATAAAATATAATCCACTTTAAATGTCTTACACTAAATTAGTAAATATTGTTTTTTCAGAATTCCTCCAGTGTCCCGACCTGGTGGGCGCTTGTGCACCTAGGGACACTGAACCCCACCTAGTGCCAAGGGCACTCTGGGACAGTGATTTTAATGGATAAGTAATTATTAATTGTCAGCTTTCCTGAGACAAATTTTTGGTTACATTGATAAATTTAAATAACTAATACAAAAGACTCTGAACATAGGCAGAAATAATTTTATACAATGCAGATGCATTAAATTTACAGTGAAATATCAGGAAAAAATTTAACAATTTAACAGATGAAAACTTTATAGGCTTCTTGAGTAACAAAGGCTTAAATCGAATGTCTACAGCAACTTAAAATCATTATATACAGCAGTTGCTGCAAAATACAATTCCATAAGTCATCTAAAGGTGCCCTACTATAAAGTGTCTTGAGGTACTCCAACTAGTCAGATTCTTCCTAAAATGTCCAATGCTTTAAGGCTTAACTCTACAATGATCCTTTTACATCTAATTTCATATTAAACATGCCTGCTTCTTTGATATGATGCTTCATTTAACTCTTTCGCGACGACAGCATTCCGAAACTGCCGTGGCCCAAAGGACGGAGAGCTTCACTTCCGAACTGTTCCCAAAGGATGGCAAATTTTTTGCGCTAAGCCTAACTCTCGAAAAAAATTCACTAAAAATCACCTATTCAACAGAAATTTACTTTTTTCAGGAATAAAAGAAATATTTATTTTCTATTCGATGTATATTTTTTATGCAAATCTGAATACAAAATGCTTGCTAGTTACTCCCATTCTTTTATCGAAATAAACAAATAATTTCACTGCCTCAAATAACTTTGTCAAATAATAGTGCAATAATGTCATATTAAAGTAGTATAATATTGCAATTGCAAGTTGTAGAAAGTTGCAAAATTAGAACTAAGCAGTCCAACATCAAATAGTGGAAATGAATCCTGAAATCCAGTGTAACCCAAAAAGCATTTTTTTACTACATAAATTGCTCAAATACACTCTCAGTCAGCAATCGCTATTGAAAATATATAGGAAGGGATCAGGAGAAAACCAGATTCACAGAAAACTCGTCCTGAAAGCATGTGGTTTTATCTTCAATAATGATTGCAATCCTTAAGCTCCCTCCATTATAATAAGAACACCATGCTTTCTTCCTCTCTCAGAGAGGGAAAAATTATTGAGGGATTAGCAACCAGGCACTATAATACTCTAATCTCTCCTGAACCCATATTAATCATAGTCTAAACTCTATCTATAGCCAATCTTGAGAAATAGACGTTACAAAAAACATTTTTGGGTTGGAAGTGAAAATATTTAATAAATCCCTTACTCCCTTCAGAATTTAATGCTGAATCCATGCTGTTGCCATCTAATCTCGATCTATAGTCAATTTTGAGAACTACATGTGTCAAGTAAAATAACATTTTTTGAACCAGAAATGGAAAAGAACTGGAAATAGAAATTTTTAGCAAACTCCCTACCCCCTTCAGAATTTAATTCTGAATCCATATCTGTCATTATATAAGCTCTATATTATATAGCAGACATTAAGAAATCGATGTTTCAAGGCAAAAATTTTCCAAAAAACAATAGTATGGCAACATTTTTGCCACCAACAAAATTAAATATAATAAAAATGGATAGGTTACTTACTACTTTGCACAGTCTATCAGCTGATATTCATTTGACCGCTCAAACGTAGACTGAACCCCTTTGTCTTTCCATAAAATCTCTGTGTGCTCATAGAATTCCTAAACAAAAATTTTAAACGCTTTAAATAAAAGTAAATTGCACTACCTATTAACCATATAATAATGCTTGATACCAAAACAAATGTTAACATGTGATACAAGACAAACTGAGGAATGGCTGTTATATACACAGAAAATGTCATATTTAAGTCATTTAATTAGCAGTACATTGTCATATTATCATTACAATGCTCAATAATGCAAATTTTGAATATCAGATTTATTTGAAAGTAAATAAAACATTTTGAAATTCAAATAAATCATTATAAAATAAACAAAAACATTTCAAACTTTAAATCTTTAAGAGTAAACAAATACACCAGTTTACATTAGAACAACACATTTAGCAACACAAACTGCCTCTTCCAGATTTTGTTGTCATCACAGAATATCACATTTTTGTCACAATGTTACTCTATTCTTATATTTAAAAAAACCTACTGGTAACTCTATTCTGTATTGTTTTATTCCTAACATACATAATACAATGTATAAGGAAAATATTGAGATGGGGTCGAAAATTCAAATTCTCAACAGTAGCACACATTTAAAGCACCCATGAACTTAATTGAATCCAACTTGTCTCAGGTGATGTCTGTGTATATATATGTATATTAGTCTTCAGATGTGATATCTCATGAACCAATGGAATGTTTAACATATTTTAAAACAATTATTACATCTGTGAATACTAGAATCCTATTAATTTTAAACGTGATTGAATATATTAATATCCCCTTAATAATCAAATGATTTTTTGAAAAAATAATTTAAAAGTCAGGACTTTAAATATTAAATAAACAATCATTCTATACGCAATTTGTCATTAGAAAACAAATGACAAAATTTAAAACACTAGCATGAACTGTTTAAAACACTAGCATGAGATATTGTACATTTTACGAATAAATTTATCAAAAAATTACATAAAATATAAAATTTAATAACTATAGCAAAATATGTTCACTTTCCATATGCAATATTATGTGTGCGGCAGCAAAGACATCTGATCAAAGATGCTTGGAACCTGTACCTGAATTATAAGAACGGAGGAGAAGCTAGCTTTTGCTCAGTGATTATAATGTCGGTCTTGTAAGCAAGAGGTCCTGAGTTCGGTCCTGGCTTGGGACTGGCGACGCTCCATCGCCACAACTGGACGTTTGAAACACGCAACCTTCCTCTCCAACGATCTCACCTCTCAACACGAGATGGCAGCACCACACAGAGTCAGAAGCCTTGACACTCCCTTCCTGGTTGACCACAACTGACCATCACGCCCGAGGCGACACGCCTCCCGGCCCACTTCAGTCCCTCAACTGCATTTCGGGGGGACACGCAGGGGGGGGGGGTTCTCAGCGGCCCCCCTCCTCTCCGAAATTAGACCGGGGCCTTCTCATCAGGTGAGGGAGTGTGCGGCAGCAAAGACATCTGATCAAAGATGCTTGGAACCTGTACCCAAATTATAAGAACGGAGGAGAAGCTAGCTTTTGCTCAGTGATTATAATGTCGGTCTTGTAAGCAAGAGGTCCCGAGTTCGGTCCTGGCGACGCTCTATCGCCACATGTGATACATCTGCTAACATCATATTTATAGATCTAGTTCATTCCATTCACGAGACATGATATTTTTTTAATAGTTCAGTAATTTGAAGCCCAAGAATTCATCAAGTCATTTATTTTGCGGGATATTAATTAAAAATTAAATTATTTTGATAAGGGTTTTGCATGCGAGCATAAGTCATTCTGTTTAGACTAATATAAGTTTTCAAAAATGCCCAATTTCAATTTACATAATGTTAATTCAATGCCAAAATCATTGCATTGTGGATCTTGAATACCATTATTTCACTGTAAAATAAGTAAAGTCATTGTGTTATGTAAGGAAAATCATGTACTGTCTACATCAGATATTTTCCTTTATGATAATTCTACAATTTTGAATCAGCAGAAACAAAATACAAGGGCAACAATTTTGCAAACACATAAAATACAAAATGCAGTTGTGTATTTGTGTATTAAAAAATGTGTTAATTTTGTGTTATACATTAGTTATGAACTACAATTACTCCCCTCTGAACTATAGTTATGTAGATACTTAACTTTAAATGTTTTTTCCACATACAATTTCTTAGCAACACTAAATTTTATCTTATGTTGTAAGAATTATTTCGCTTAAAAATCCAGCAGTATTCATTGTAACTCTGATATATATTAATAAGTATTACAGAATACAACTTATGTATAAAATTTAACATGTACAAAAATATAGAATTGTTTCCCCAAAAAACAAGTACATTCTTATGTAGGACCCAGATCAGGATAATCCAATAAGGTTTAAAATCCAAAAAAATTAAAATATACCACAAAAGACAACACACTAAATTTGGACATTGTAACAGCTCCGGTTCTCGAGTTATTCCCCGAAAACTAATATATTCATATAGTGAGCCTAGAACTGGGAAAACAAAACTATAATGTACTGTAAAAGACAATGACATACCATATTTCATATTACTATGATGAATGGAACCTGCTTAGTTAGAGCCTCAAATATTTGAATCAGACTGACAAACACCAGATTAAGTAAAATAAAAAGTGGCAAAAAAAAAAAAAAAAAAAAAAAATATATATATATATATATATATATATATATATATATATATAAATCCAACTATTCTGTATTCATTAACTTTTATAATAGTGATATTAAATAAATATATATGTTTCAATTCTTTGAATCCTAGAATTGACATTATGAACCTATTATGTTAATTTTATAATTTTTTTTTTTAATTTTGTATGTACATACATGAGTTTATATTCCTATTCTTATGCAAATGTTATTCTATTACATTTGGTATGCATATAATCAATTGCACTTTAATCATATATAATCAAAAGCATATTCTTTTAAAAAATGCACCAAAAACAAGCAACTGTTCTGTTTGCTCAGAATTACATAATTTGAAATATTTGAAAGCATTTATTAACATATAGCTAACATTTCATTTATTGAATGAATATAAACTGATATCTTCTGATTATAGATTATATTCGGTTAAATATAGTACTAATTATATTCCAACTGAATAAAACAGCACCTTTTAGGGAACTAATAATCTATAAGGCACATGATCTATACAAAATCTTACGGGTCAAGAACAAATCCCTTTGGCACATTGTTATACGCAAAATAATGACATAGAAAAGGTAGTTATAACTTTTTCATATCACAAAAACTTCAATAAAAGTTATATACATTTGAATTATTTTGATTTGTTGATTACATATATAAGCAAAATACATACAGGAGGGGGGGGGGGGGGGTTAACATAGTTGGTCTCACTTTTTAATAGTAGTGTTCCGATACTCGATTACTGGTTTCGCCTATATATCAGTATTTTCCAGATACCAACAATAAACCAATATTTGAGAACCGTTTAACCGATAGATAAGATTTTATTCTCCATATCTGGTTCTTTTGATTACATCTCGTTATTGCAATGGATACAAATAACCATTGTTGTACATAAGTTAAAATAGAGTTCAATATTTTACCTCATTATCCTACTATTTTCTTTACTTATTTTATTTTCACCTTTTTCTGTAAAATATGCCTACATTAGCCGAATCAAAAGTAGAAAAATAAAAGTAAATCATCTCCTACAACCACTCTTGACAAAGAAAGTAAAAAAAAAGGGGGAGATGGAAAGACCATGAATGGTGCACTCTCTTATCTACCGGATAAACTAAGTCTCTCTTTTTTTTTTACAAAAATTTTGTTCAATTATTCTTTGTTTAGTGTCCACTGAGGCTAAAAAGTTCCGAAAATGTGAATTCATTTAAAATTTATTACACATTATAATAGCAATCTAATTGTCATTGAATGAAATCATATCGGTTCTTTAGCAATCCGATAGTATTGGTTATTTTTTGGTTTCGTGACATCCCTACTTTTTAAGCTTCAGCAATTGGTTTTAAAAACATATTTCCAATTTGAAAGTTTGGGTTTGTTCAAATTAAATGTGTAATTCTTTCATATTT
Source organism: Amaurobius ferox (assembly GCA_951213105.1). Lineage (NCBI taxonomy): Eukaryota > Metazoa > Arthropoda > Arachnida > Araneae > Amaurobiidae > Amaurobius > Amaurobius ferox. The sequence continues at coordinate 43,395,052 of OX578152.1, forward strand.
TTTTTTCTGCTGAGTGGTATTTTCATTAAAATAAGTGGTCTATATTTTTATAGGGTCCCTTGAGCAAAAAAGTTGTGCTATACAGTAACTAATCAAAAGAAAAAAACATAATTATTAATATTTGATTAAACATGATTGAATTAATATTTGGCAAGTTATTGCTTATTAAAAAATTTGGAATTTTTCCTCCAGAAATCTGGGGTCAGCTGTACATAAAATTGCAGACATATTTTACGCAAAGTCTGATTTCAATTTGCAGTTAGCCCCTGAAGCAAAGCCGAGGAGTAACTCAATTCTAATTAGCCTATTTTGCTGGATTTTTTTATATTACTTTTATTGTAAATATCTTAATGAATATCGTAGACAATTACACTGTATTTTTTTTCTCCTCAGAGTAGTTACTGTACAGTGCAATTTTTTTTTTTTGGGGGGGGGGGGGGGGAGGCAAGAGATCTAATAAAAATTTATACTCCCAATTTTCATGAAAATACCACACAGAAAGAAAAATCATATGAAAGAGTTTCACAGTTATTTTGAACAAATTTTCAAATTGAAAGTATGTGTCTAAAAACAAATTGTCAAATTTCAAAAAGCAGAGTCAACTATTCTGAAGAATCCTGTATATACAGATAGAATTTATAAGGCAGATTAAAGACAAACTGGATTTCCATTTAGCTGATTGTTTCTGTTACTAAAGGAAAACTGAAGAATAAAAATGAAACAAGGAAAATATTAACACCTAAAGGGGTCTGTGAAAATCTGTGCAATATTAAAACCAGAGTGTAAAAGTGAAACAGATAGGGCGTTAAGGGTATATCCTTAAAAGAGTCTGAAAATTATTTTGTAATTTGTATGGTTTAGAGTTTAGTATAATATAGTTATTGAGGGTCATAAGAATCTTTTTTAAACTTTGCTTAGATCATAAAAAATATATTCTTCCATACACATTCAAATATTTAAACAGTTATGATCATATAAAAATAAAATACAAATTACTTACGGGAGGATAATCAAAATCAGGATTACTCGCCACATCTTGAATATAGTCGACTCGCCACTGGTTATCAGGATTTTCCAATTGGACTGGAGGTGATAATGTGCTCATTGCTCCAGATATTGTCTGCAATCATATAATACATATAAGCAACAAAAAAAAAACAGAAAAATATTTTGAAAACTTCTAAATGCATTAAATTGCTTTGGTGTCATCAGAAGGGTGATTCTTGAATAGGAATTTTACTTAGAGTTATGTAAGTACATTCGTATTTTAGTATAAAAGTATGGAGCTAGCCTTGCAGCCATCCAGAGGACAGAACCTATAACTTGTAGCACAGTGGCCTGCAAATAAACAGCTAGATCAAAAGACTTCTTCAGAAAAAAGGTCTATAGTGCCTATAAGGCCATTGGCCTATAGTGCTCAACCTGTGACTAGACAGTTAGACTAAACGATATCTTCAAGTCTGACTATTTAATTTCAGGTATATGTTATACAATATTTCACTAATTGTTCACCAGTTGCAATGGCATATAAGCTGGCCACTACAAGAGCAAGACAAACCTGAAACAATTCAATAACTTTTATACTTTAAATGAAAAGACACACAACCTTGGGAGCTCAAAACTTTTCCTATTTTTAATTAAAATATACACATTCTAATATAAGTACAGATTGTATCAAAATAAACTGATATGAGGAGTTAAATTATTAATGCTTACTTTAATACAATATCTATCATTTTAACTATCAATTTTTAACACACTCTAATTGGATCATTCTTATACCTTCTCACAAGAACTGAGAAAATTATTGAATGACAGCACTTTGAAAGACTATCAAATGGTAAACAAAAATGATAAAATGTCTATCCCAATTAAGTATTTAGACTGGATTTTACAACTTCATTAAATAGAGGTTCGAATGTAAATATATTTTATGATCTGTCAAGTAAGTAGCATGAGTTGGTGTCAATGAAGGTGTCAAAGTTGGACAGTAGAAAAACAAGAGTCTGAGTAAAAGGTTTTGTGTACCGACTTCACAGCCCTGATCCTAACCTTTTATCACAATATTTAGGGGCTTTTAAGGACTTTCCTAAATTATACATTTTCACAAAATTTTATTATGCATGTCTACCCGGTAGACTCGTAACAATAAGTGTAAGAGCATAAATTTTGCCAAACAAGTGTAAGAGCATAAATTGTGCCAAACAAGTAGAAGAGCATAAATTGTGCCAAACAAGTGGAAGAGCATAAACAATTAATATTAATTAATGCATCACAAGCACAACTACCCAAGACTGTCACTATGGATTGTGGGTGACTCAACCATCCATGACTATCACTAGAGATGTGGATTTTCCAGAAAATTTTCAAATGGAAAATTTTGAATTTATTCTTAAATATTATATGTATGCTAGAATAATATGTCCGGTGACTTTTAAAAGTATTTGTTCTTACATTACAGCTGCAGTCATATATACAGGGTGCCCCAAAAACATTCACCTCAGTTTTTATTCCTTAAATATTGATTTTAAACATATATAATAAATTACAAAGTAAAAGAAGGTACAGAAGTTTATGAAATTGATAAAAATTTTCAGAGGATTAAATTTGAAGAAATACAAAATTTAAACTTTTATACGGTCCCCGTACAAAAACATTTACAATGAGTAAAATGTGCCCCATACACTAATAAGGTGATGTACAAAATTTCAGCATTTTATCATAAAAAGTCTCAGAGATATGTTTAAACAAAGTTGGTGAAGGATTAATCACAAATTAAAATGTAAATGTTTACAGCAAGAGTGCAAATGACGCAACGCAGAAATGCTTCATAGGCAAATAATATCTGCCTCTTATCTTTAATGGATCTTTGGAATGGATGGAAAACATTTTTAACAAGTTTTGTAATCTTTGTGTAAAGTTATTATTTCTACACAGTGTAGATACTTTTGTACTAATAAATAGCAAACTTATTTATTTATGTAATCATTGTTTTCTTTTGTAATTTGTGTGAATGCGATGAAATGCGATCTGCCGACATGATTTTTCCCCTCTGAGAACCCATGTCGATGCATCTAAAAGTGGTTTAAGTCAGTACTTTTGTCTTTTCATATCTCTAGGACTTTTTATGATAAAATACTGAAATTTTGTATATCACCTTATTGGTGCATGGGACACCTTTTACTCATTGGAAATGTTTTTGTACGAGGGCCATATAAAAATTTAAATTTTGTATTTCTTAAAATTTAATTCCTCTGAAAGTTTTAATCGATTTCATAAAATTATGTAATTTTTTTTACAGAACTTTGTAATTTATTATATATGTCTAAGATCAATATTTAAGGAATAAAAGCCGAGGTCAATGTTTTTGGGACACCCTGTATATTAAATAAAATAGTTAAAGGGTTTTAATTAGAAAATATATAAAAATATTCTATGCACAAAAATTTCTAATACATATTTATATATTGAAATCAGCAGCTGCAACTTAATATTTTCATTGAGTACCTGTGCTTTTGAAAAGTTATAAAATAATTATTTTTTATCTATAAAAATAGAAAAAAATCAAATTTAAAACAATGCACAAAATAAATATTAAATTAAAAATAAATAAAAATTGCTAAACCCTTTCTGAAACATAAATAATTTACTGTTTATTACAGGTGTAAAAAATATATTATTAAATACATAACTTTCATATACTTGCTTTCTTTAAAGAATAAATTAAAAGTTTTATTCTCACAAGCAGCAGTTTTATTTATTGTGATATAAAAATATTACAAAAAAAAAATAAAAATTGCTTATAATTTAAACATAAAATATTAAATATTATATTAATAGTGTTTAAAAGATGTCTATTGACTAGTGTTGGGAAAAAAGGTAGGTGGGTTTCTTTTAACCGAAATCCATGGTTGAAGAAGAAATTGTTCAGTTTACTAAATGCATAAGAAATATATTAAATATATAAAAATATTTAAAAATGCTTATAATTATTTTTTTTAAATAATTGCTATATATAATATTAAAAATTGTTTAAAAAATACCTGTGTATAATTAAATGGGTGAGTACCATATGATAAAGGAAACAATTTGGTGGACATTGTGTTAAGCATATATTTAGTGCTGTTAAAGCATTTATCTAGCCTAATTACTTGCAAAAATATTTCAAAAGTGTTCATAAATTTAACAGAATAAATTTCTGAAAGAAAAGGCTTCTAAAATATTATCTTCTGTTTTACCAGAATGAGTAAAATGTCACTCTTCTAGTTTTTGTCTATATATTTTCTTGAAAATAAAGCATTATTCCCTTTCCTCTTCAAAATTAAAAAACTATATAAATTTCTTATAAAGTTGCCTACATTTCAGAAAACAGTGTGAAATGAATGCTACATTTTACTTTCAAATGAATTAGGGAGGGAAAAAAGCGGAAAATTTTCCGGAAAAAGATAGAAAATTTTCTGATCCACATCTCTAACTATTACTATAGATTATTAATTTCTGCAAATAAATGAAAAATTATTTTTATCTATGCATGCATTTTCTAAAAAATATTAGTCACTTGAATATTAAAGAGTTCTTAGAACTTAATACAAAATTAAGTGTTTTTATGAAACTTGAATTAATACAATTAAGGAGTTAATAACGACGAGAATACTGTCAAATAGGACATGATTAAATTTAAAATTTTCTGGATGCTAATAAAATTAAGCAAATTTTTTATATAAATTTTAATAATTTACCAAATGTTATCAGTTACAGCAATTTTCTGACATACTGGCTGATTTAAAAGTGTACTGTCAGTTTAAACCTGACTATTCAACATCTCAGTTTTTAACTGAAGCTAAATATCCTATATTTAGAGAAATGGTTATTCTGTATTTAGTCATTTTTCAGATTATATTTTAGCTTAACATAAAGACAGCCAGGAATAGATATTGGTACCACATATATGTTAGTACATGCATTAAGTTAACACATCCTCTAATTTATTAATATCTTGAATTCTTTGTCATCTACATTTTTCTCATCTCAACCATTCAATTTCAAGATATTGAGAATTAATTCACTGTGATTCTGCATTTAATTCAGAAAGACCATAGGTTTCAAATATGAAATTAAAGTACAATGTCAATCAAAACTCCATAAGTCAATTTAATGAATTAAAATCTCACTTATGATGCCACATTTAATTTTTAACACAGCTACCCGCAATTAATTAAAATACTCATCCATTTAGGTTTGAAATAAAAATCTTGGAAAATTGCAACTTTTAGCTGAAAGCATTACACTGTAACAACTGAGAATTTGGTTTATTTTCATTATATTTTCCATTAAAATGAAAGATGTGTTCACATTTTGTTTGACCGAGGTTCCTAAGAACGTGAGGTCCACGACAACCGCCTTGCCCTAGTGCCGGTCCTTCTGATTTCATTCCTCCACATCAGTGGCTTATAACAAGACCTATTGGCTGAATAAACAAATAGAAAAGTGGAGAAAAGCAATTGCGGAAGACTTTTCATGGCAAGTTTGTGTCATACATGTAGGAGAAGCATTCCATATTGGCCTAAAAGCTAAAAACTGATATTTCAGCCTTTTTCATTTTCATAACCAGATATTTCAATGGTATTTCTAGATTTTCAAATTTTAACACTACTCATGGGAAAAACAAAATTTACAGAAAAACAACAAAATCACACTGTAACTTAATTTATAAGAAAAGGTTCTTACTGATCTAATTAAACAAGAAACCATAAGAAATAACAAAGAAATAAAAAAATCTTTATAATAACATTAGTACCCATCTTCATCCATAAAAAACTAAATTACTGATTAAACACAAAACCAATTAAAGAAAAATATACCATGCAAAAAATAGTTGCACGAAATAGGACTATTAAATAATGCAATGTATGAAGGCTAAAAATTATACAATAAGAATCAATAAGATCAAAAACATTTAACATATTAACAAGTTTCAGCTGAAAGAATTGAATTTCAAACAATATTTCAGAAGTTGGCAGCTGTTGTTGTTGTTGTCGTGTCCCTAACATTACAATTAAGGAAGAATGAGTGCACTGCTTCTGTTTAGTCTAATGACCCGGAGCACCCGAAGGTAGAAGTCTGACTTCTGCCCCAAATAAGACATTACAACATCCATGCCCGCAGGCGGGACTCGAACCCGCAATCTGGCAGCCGAGCCATCATAAGGAAACGCCTGCCTCTTTGACCGCTCGGCCACCACATCGGCAGAAGTTGGCAGTGGTAAGAAACAATGTTGAATAAACATAATGCTGAATTAAGAGAAAATAAAAATAAAAATTTTAAAAATATATCTTGTTTTCAAACATTAAACAGAATAAAGACAACCCAGGTAACACACATACGGTATTATAACCGTTGATAAACCGTTTATACGTTATATTTTCGTATGTGTTATACGATAAACGGTAATACATCGGTTATAATACCGTTATGAGTAAACGGTATATAAAAATACCGTATATCATACGTATGAATTACCGTGTATGAACATACCGTATGTAGAAATACCGTTTTAAATACGTATGTATTACTGTTTATTTTACATTAAAATAACCGTTTTTATTACGTTAAAAATACCAATTTATCATACGTAAAAATAACCATTAACGCTCCCCTTTCGCTCAAATCGTCTTTCAGCTTTGTTCTCGAACCCTTTTCCCAAAGGCATTTTTATGTATTACCGTTTAAAATACATTATAAATACCGTTTATCATACGTTATAAATACCGTTTATATTACATTAAAATTACCATTTTTCATACGTAAAAATAACCATTAACGCTCCCCCTTGCTCAAATCCTCTTTCAGCTTTGTTCTCGAACCCTTTTCCCCAAGGCATTTTCATGTATCCCTTCTTGTTTATCTTCACCCTCCCAAGCTCTAACCCCGCCGTGACGTCACGCAGTTCTGGAAGCTTCCAGAACGGACTCATTTCTACCTCAGGGGACAAAGCCATAAGCTTTGTGCATCTGGCAACACTGAGTGCAGTAATCATTCTTTACGTTTCCCGCCATGGTTTGTAGCACAGAAAGGTTTGTATCTTGAACTTTATTTTCCCGTGTTAGGTTAACATGTTGCTTAATTTATATAACTTATTTAATTATATTTAGCTTTAACTTTTATTTTATATATCTTCCTAGCTTTGTTGTATGTATGCACATATTGCTTTAAAAGCAAACGGGAAAAGTGCATGCATCGTGGTATGTGCATCCATGCTCGCATTTAATACTATCTAAGCGGAGATTAAATGAAAACGTGGTCCGAGATTGCATTTGTTGTCATGCATGCATGTTTATTTCAAATATTGTAAAATCAGAAATTATTCTTTTACATGTTTTTATGTATTTTAAACTTAAAGATGGTATAACTTAAATTTTAAACTTAACTTAGATTTTAAACTTAAAGATGGTAATAGGCTGCAACCTGAAAATGCAGAACGCTTAATTTTCCTGTACCGTAACTTACCTCTAACTTTGATTACAAAGAATAATTAGTTTGTTTTTAAACAATTTCATATATGGTGTAAAACTTAAGAAATTAAAATACTGCCAAATTGAATATTCATCCAAGGGTCATTCCGTGTCAAATCAACCAATGATCTGAACCTTGACATCATGGAAAATGATAATTTTTGGTACAATAGTAGTACCAGTGAAGCTGACAAAAACTGTAAATATTAGATTTTTTGGGCTCTTAGTTTTCAGTTATTGACTTTCTTAAAAGCGAAATTTGGCAAAAAAAAAAAGTATTTGACCTAGAGATCTCAAATTGGTGTCATTTTTTTTTCTTTTAATGGGTCTTAATTTGATATGACTATGCTATTCTCTAAAAACAATTTCTCTTTTAGTTTGTAATTATTTTAGAAACTCCAATTTTAAAAAAGAGTTAAATACTATAATCATGTTGTATATCAAATTAAGGTCCATCGAAAACAAAAGACTGCACTAATTTGAACTCTCTTGGTCAAATAGTTTTTGATCTACCACTGTTTAAAATTTCAAAACTTTACCAGATTTGGCTTTTTTAAAAAAGTGAATAACTGAAAATCTAAAAGCGCAAAAAATATGAAATTTTACGGTGTTTTTAAACTTTACTGGTACTATCACTGTACCAAAAATGATCAATTTTTTAGATATCATGGTTCAAACCATTAAGTGATTTGACACAAAATGACATACATTTAGTACATAACTCATTAGCCAGTTTTTTCATACATTCAGCCCACATATGTTCTCAATTTTTACAATTTGCTACACACTTAATATTCAGGATGGCCACTCAACTGGGAAAAGTCAGGGAATTTTGTGAAAATTCTGTTTTTTTTTTTTTTTTTTAATACTAGTTGTCCTTATAAAAACAGGACTGCCCAGTTTGTATGCCATTTTCGAAAAATTTCGCCAAGTATTATGCTGTACTCGTAACTTCTAAATAAAGGCTGCCATGTGTCCATTTGATTCCGTATAAAAACAAAAATGCAGAGTTTGTGCTCCATTTTGGACAACTGTTGCCAAGAATATTATATACATTTTACAATATTTTTTCTATTTTAATGACATTCTTTTGACATTGTTGAATTGACATTAATTATTCAATGGCTGTAGCTTGTTACAGTGTAGTTTTTGCATATCTTTAATGTCTGTCATTGTGAACAATTTGCAATGCCCATATTTAAGGACATCAGTTTAGACTATTTCTTTTTATTTCTTCAGGGAAAAAAAACATTAAATTCTTTTAAATATTTCAGTAGTTCAATTTTGCTGCATTTACATGTATTTTTTATTAAAAATGTCAAAATTTATTTGTAAAAACAAAAAATGTGTATTTTTTTCTCCTGATTTAATATAACTTTTTTTTTAATAGTGGAGTAATTGTTAAGATTCTTTAATCAAATTTGTAACTAAATAGGGATGTGCACGCATTTTATGTTAAAATTACTGGTCTGGAATTTCTTTTCAATTCACCTGGAAAAGTCAGGGAATTTCAATGTGTCTGAAGAGTGGCCACCCTGATATTTCACATGCCACTCAATATAATTTTATATTTACAATTATAATTACAAAACGTTCAAGAACTTTTAAAATAAGTTCTTCTCCAAACTGAGTGAAGATCATTTCATTTCTTCCTTGCTCAAGAGTACAAACTCTCCCAGTTGCAGTAACAGGCTCTACTTTTTGCAAAATGGTCTCACCTGGCACATTCAATACGTCACTCGGTTGAGGATGAAAGTAAGAAAAGGTCCCTTAGGATGTAGGAAGCTTACTTTATAGTCGCTCGTAACATTATTCTCTCAAGAATACATGCAAGCCACAAAGATCCTTTATAGACTATATAGTGCCAAATCCAGATTCAATTTTTACTAAATTAGTTTGTGTAATATAGTCGAATGCTGTCGCACGTTCAGTAAACCGGTGTTCACTACAGTAATAATGCTTAACAAGAAGCCAATTTTCAGAAATTGGGTAAAAAGAATGAAGTTTTTGAGTACAGCACAGTTGATGAGTATGAAGAAGTTAAAGAAATACTGTCGCCACAGTTGAATGACTTTAAGGCAATCATGGGTACTCAAAAACTTCATTCTTTCTACCCAATTTCTGAAAATATACTTCATGTTAAGCATAATTACTGTAGTGAACACCAATTTACTGAACGTGTGACAGCATTAGACTATATTACACCAACTAATTAAGCAAAAATTGAATCTGGATTTGTCACTATACTCTATAAAGGATCTTGGTAGCTTGCATGTATTCTTGAAAAGACGAGCGACTATATAGTTAGCTTCCTACATCCTAAAGGACCTTCTTCTTTCTTTTATCCTCTACCAAGTGACGTATTGAATATTTGAATGTGCTAGGTGAGACCATTTCGCAAAAAGTAGAGCCTGATACTGCAACTGGGAGAGTTTGTACTCTTGAGCAAGGAAGAGATGAAATTGTCTTCACTTGTTTGGAGAAGTACTTATTTTAAAAGTTCTTGAAAAGTAACGTTTTGTAACTGATTGTAAATACAAAATTAAATTTTGAGTGACATATGTGAAATATTAAGTGTGTAGCAAATTGTTAAAATTGAAAAGAACATATGTGGGCTGAATGTTTGAAACAACTGGTTAATGAGTTATGTACTAAGTATATGTTATTCCGTGTCAAATCAATTAATGGTTTGAACCTTGATACCTCAGAAATCGATCATTTTTGGTACAGTGATAGTACCAGTAAAGTTTACAAAAACTGTAAAATTTCAGATTTTGGGGGCTTTTAGATTTTCAGTTATTTACTTTTATTAAAGACATTAAGGGACTATTTGTGTGCCAAATTTCATAGTCTGTCGTTAAGGGGTTCCTATGGAAATTAAATTTTTTGTAATTTAGCTAATTTCACTTATAGTTTAATACAAAAAAAAAAAAAATTTTCATAGGAACCCATTGGCTTCCCATTATGAAACTTGGCATACAAGTAGTCCATAAAGCATATATTTTTTTTTCAAAAAAATTAAAAGGGGTGTTTTTGAGATTTAAAAAAAAAAATTTGAAGCTTTTCAAAAAATTCAAATTTGAAATAGCATAGTCATGTTATATATCAAATTAAGACTCATTAAAAGCAAAAGAAAATAACACTAATTTAAGCTCTCTAGGTTAAATAGTAAGTCTCATTTATAAGCATTTAAAAAACGATATTTCGGTATAATTTTTTTAAATACATGATTTGGAAGAATTTAAAAAAAATATATACTAGGAAGAAATTTTAAAATAATATGCTACTTAGGACAAATTTTAAAAAAAAAGTTGATACTGGGGTGAAATGTTAAAAAACACAATACTAAATTAAAATAATTTGATACTTTTAAGAAAATAAAAAAAAATACCTGGAAGAAGTTAAAAAAGCCTTATACTTAAAAGAAAATAAACATGATACGTACAAGAAATAAAAACACAATTCTGGGAATTTTTTTAAAAACATTAAACACATTATATTTCATAATGTAGTAGATTATAATTTTTGCAATTTTTAGAAATAATTGTGAAACAGTTTGTGTTCTGTGTATCTAGAAACATGTTCTACTTGGGCTCTGTGCCCTTACTCACTGTTTTCACTCTTAAAAATCATCACAGTTGCATGATACCACCATTGATCAGAGATGTGTAGTTTTAGCATGCTAAATTAAAATTTAAAATAGCCTATAATTGTAATTTAAAATAGCCTATAAACTTAATTACAATATTATTAATATTGTTTTTTTTATATATTTTTAGTATTGAAGTTTACTTTTAAAAAATTAACTCTTTAAAAATTGCAAAAATGTTTTAAGTATTATGTGTTTTAATATATCCCAAAATTTTATTCTGTATTTTTAAGTTATTTTCAATTTAAAATAGCTTATCTTTTAGATTTAAAATTATATTTCATAATGTAGTAGATTATAATTTTTGCAATATTTAGAAATAATTAGAATTAAAAATATATTTAAATATAAACTGAAAATAAAGGAAAAAAACATTTTTGCATTAAAATTATTGTATTAACAATATATAATATAAATTAAAATAAAAATTTTATTACATATGAACAGAGTGATTCTATAGTATTGTGAATTTTGCATATATGACACATTTGATATATTGTATCTTTGTAAAAATATGATTTAGATGAATGTAATTTAAATTTTAAAGATACTGTTTCAGATTGTGTTGATTTCAAATTTATAAATTCAAGTACATTATTGAAATCAACACAATCTGAAAATTTGACATCTATTATAAAAATATATTCACCTGACTCAATATGTTTGTTTTACAAAGATGCATAAAACTTTGTAAATATCATGTCTGCAACATGCACTATTCTGTAGAGTTGTCCAATGTGTGATAAATATGTATATAAACACGTAATAAATACGTGTAGAAACACAATATAAACACGTAATAAATACGTGTAGAAACACAATATAAACATGTAATAAATACATGTAGAAACACAATATAAATATGTATGGGAATACATTATAAATGCGTATGGGAACGCATAAATACATATGGGAACACGTTATAAACATGTATGTGGATATACGTAAGAAACACGTATGTGAATATACGTAATATACACGTATATGATATGTAATAAACATGTATCTGGATACGTAATAATAACGTATGTGGATATACGTAATATACACGTATGTGATACGTAATTAACATGTATCTGGATACGTAATAATAACACATGTGGATATACATAATAATAACATATGTGGATACGTAATATACACGTATGTAGATACGTAATAATAATGTATGTGGGTATACGTAATAATAACGTATGTGGATATACGTAATAATAACGTATATGGATACGTAATAAACACGTATGTGCATATACGTAATAATAACGTATGTGAATATACGTAATATTAACGTATAAGGATACGTAATAATAATGTATAAGGATACGTAATAATAACCTTTTTTATAACGGTTGGTATACCGTATTCTAACGTACCATTTTTGCGTAATAATTACGTATGGCCTGACACGTAAAGATTACGTATTGCTTGATACGTAAGAATTACGTATTTGTGCTACCTGGGAAATATCATTATCTGTTATCTATAATATTATTATTGTTCCTAATAAACAGAATTTTATGAAATTATGAAAGAAACATTAAATCCGTTAACAAAACATTACTTCTTATATTAATTATTACATTGATAAGTCTTAATACAGTCTTAATACAGTTAAACCTGCTTGAAACGAAACCTGCAGGAAACAGAACATTGTCATAAGCAGAAAATATTTTTAGTCCCATCCAAAAATATAGGATATTTATGTTATTTCCCCTAACACGGAAAAGGACAGCCATAAAATAATTTGTTAATAAAGCACCTGCTGTAACAAACTAAGAACGGAAAAATTAGCTAACCTTTTCAGCCATTTATCTCTAAGAGAATGATGAAGTATCCCTAGTAAATGAAAACATTACTACTGAAATGGAACTCTCATTTAAATCATATGGTGATTTTCTGAAAACAGTTTCAGAACTACAAGAATTTTTAATTAATCAGAGATATTTTGGAATGCTAGAAATAGTAATCAATGCACGATTTTTGACTGAAAGTCTCATCATTAGTAAAACAAGTTCAGTAAACCATGTTGGATTATTTTAAAAGTTCACCTCTATAAAAATACAGTGGTTTCTTTTGATTCGGTTAGTTGTCTCATGGTAAGCAGTACTATTTTTCTGGTAAGTGAAATTAATTTTTTAAGGTATGGTAATAAGCTAACAGTCAAGGACATGGGGTATACTATTTTTATATTTACATATACTCCCAATATTCCAATATACTCCCAATATCCTATAATCGTAGTATGTAAAAATGTACGTGTATATATATATTTAGAATAATAAAATTAGCCATTATAATATAATACAGTATTAATTAAGTGCATCCAAATAAACTTTTCAGAATTTTTAAAATCATGTATAGGTAAGCAATTACATATGGACCATATGCATTTTAGCTAACCCTTAAACTTGGTTTTTCTTGAAATAACCTGCATGAAATGGAAACCTTTTCCAAGACTGAAAATTCTTCTGGTCCTCTGAAATTTCGTTTAACGCAGGTTCAACTGTAGTATAGTTTTCAACCTAACAATTTGATAAATATCAAACATCATTTTTTATTATTAATACCTGTTTATTATTAATAAAACTGATAAAATGTGTCTGTGATTCTCATTTTATTAGATATCCTACATAGGGTAAACCATGAAAATACCCTCATGGTCATCATAACATTTAGAAAGAACCAGATCTGAAAACTTTGAAAAATACCTCTAGGTCACAGTAGGCCTTACATTTTTGTTTATATATGGCATTTTTTAAAAGGCCACAGTTACAAGTACAGCCACACCCAACACTGCTTAATTTAATGGCAAGCTAAAGAGAATCTGTGTTTTCAGCACATAACTGTTCTTGACTACCTCAGAAAAGTAAAGTCAACAAGAAAATTGGGATACCTGCAGTCTTAAATTTCTCATAATGCAGAATGATTTTACAAAAATATGCTTACCAAAATAGCATCTCTTATATTTTTCTTAATATCTTCTATTTTTTGTTTCCTTTCTCTATAAAAGAAGAACAGTTTTAAACAAAATCTTAATAATAATACTAATAATAAACTAGAAAATTTTAGGATTTCAGACATTAACTATACACATTATATTTTTGTGTTTATGGCACTACTTCAATTTATTTTTAACACTAATATTAAAACTTCAAAATTACACCAAAATACTTCACAATAACTTATTATGTGAATCGATCAGGCGTCTGCAGCCTTTTACCAACGAGCACTGTCATATAAATTTTTTCAGACACCAAATCAAAAAATAAGTACAGCATACACTTATGTTACACAGATCTTTTTAAGTGTCTAAAAACTGAATTACCCAAAGTAATAAAGTTTTGCTGGAGATGGCAGATTTAATAGTTTTCAGAAATGTGGCAGATTCGGCCGGTATACAAAATGTCATGAGAAGTGGAGATATCATCCCCACCCACATTTACTAATCTAGTTCTCTTCATTTACTAATCTAGTTCTTACTAATCTAGTCTCCTCTTGAGACTAGGAAAATTGCTTTTTTTTCTAATCCTGCACGAGCAAGTGTCGGCTCATTTTATGCAGGAGAGAATTGATTAAATTTCTACATCTTTAAGCACTTTAAATAAGCTGCTTGAGATTGCTGTATATTGCATGAAAAAGAGGAATCTTAAGACTGCTTTTAAATCTATCCTTTGTTAAGAGCAAACTGGTTGAATATTAACCGGCAAAGTTCAATACTTTTGGATCCACCTCTGAAGGGCTGTGAATTTTGATCTACAAACAGCATAGGAAAAGAACATTTGGAAAAAGAGAAGAAAACCATTTTAGAATTCGAAGGTGTTAGTCATCACCCTTCCACAGCTCACATACCCAATTTCGGCCTAAGAGCCAATACTTAAAACTTACTATGATTTTAAAATTTTAACTTTGTAAATAGTGTTTTGTAAATTAAAGCTTTTTTTAAAAATGTATTTGCTATTTCTTTACCTGTGCTCTCAGCCTATAATGCTACTATGTTACACTGTGGTACTCACAAGTAACAGCTTACAAACTTCTGATTTAGATCCTTAAGAATAGCACATAGTTTTCTTGCTGTCATTGCATATATTGGCTATTCCATGCTGACAAACATATAAAAAGCATGATACCGGCCCTTGTATGCTGTTATCTGCAATAAGAGCGAGATCCATATAAAACTTATTTGTAATGTGCTAACTGGCACTATTCATAGTTTTGATAAAATTTTCAAAAGGATAATCCAAAATTCAGTTTTTAGTTTTTCGCATTTTCTTAAAAACTTAACAGTATTTGGAATTTCAGACCTGATTTTTATGCTAATCTGGAGCATAATAACAAAACAAATATTAAATAACATTGAAATTTACAATATATTTAAAAATAAGAAAAAAAATACAAGTAAATAAAGCAAAAAGAATGTATTTTATTACATCTTACACAAATCCTTGTATGACAAAATTAAAAAATGCTGCCCTAAGGAAAATTTGAATACAGTTAATGTATCTGTAAATCTTAAGAAAAAAAAGAGACTCATTACTAACAAATGAAAAAAAGAAATTTAATATTCAATGCTAAAATGAAACTGGCAAAAGTAGTAGAAAAGATTACTAACTTCAAAAATATTATTTTATTACAAACTATAATAAAAAAACAATTCACAATACTATACATTTATTAAATTAATAAATTTAACAGGTCATATTTATTCAATTATTTAAAATTGAGAAATAAACTACAAAAAAGTTTGTCATTTCACTGCATGAGCTTGAGCTTACTGCTTTATTTAAACAAATTTAAAAAAATTTAAATTTTATTCTTAAAATTTATACTTACAGAACCTGCTCCCTTTAGATGGGTTCTGTGAGTATAAATTTAAAAAAATTAGACAGATCAATCATGCATAAAGCATTGATTATAAAACATTTTTCAACTGCAAGGCAATTTTATTTAAACATCTCTAAAATGCGATACATTTAGAAGTGATATTTTTAAAATTATCACAACACACTACAATTTATTATATTTGAAAACATCTTCAAAACTAAATGAGCTTTATTCAAATAACGTCATTGAAATATAAATCCCCTGGCTCTCTATATAAAAGCAGTTAATATTTCATTCATAAACTTTTTTAAGTTCCTTACATATTCAACGGCGATATTTTTAAAATTATCACAATACTAGAATAATTTATTTTACTTAAAAACTTAAAACCATGGTGGTAATGTATAACTCCATGCTTAAATCTTCATCGAAAAAGGCAATAGAATCGTCTGCTTCTCTATATAAAATCAATTAATGTTTCATTCATATCAGCTATATTGCAGACTCCAGAGTTAAATAATTTTGAGTTAAAGAAATTCAGCAATTCTTATAGAACTCATCTTAGATCTTGATATGGTTACATTTTCCATACATGAAAATCAGGCTTTGTTGTAGAAATAATCAAAATTTGATGATCATTGAAATTTTAAAACATTGTAATTGCACATTGTCAAAGTATATAGATGCACAGAAAAAAATAAAAAATAAAGCGATTTTAGGATGGAGGCAACACTAAATTTAAATTAAAAAGAACTTTAAAAATCATGATTTTGACACAAAATAAAATTAACAAGAAAGATCAATCATACATATTATAGCATTGATTATGAAACACTTTCCAACTCCAATGCAATTTTATTTAAACATCTCTAAAATGTGATACATTCAGAGGTAATATTTTAAAAATTATCACAATACTACAATAATTTATTGTATTTGAAAACTTAAAACTTCATCGAAAAAAATGAACTTTATTCAAATCACGTCATTGAAATAAAAATCGCCTGGCTCTCCATGAAAAAGCAGTAAATATTTCATTCATACACTTTTTTCCATTCCTTTCATTCATCACAATACAACAATAATTTATTTTATTTTTTGAAAACTTAAAACCACGGAAGTAGAAGTAATTTAACTCTATGCTTAAAACTTCATCGAAAAAGTCTGCTATAAAATCGTCTGTGTCTATATGTAAAATCAATGAATGTTTCATTCATATCAGCTATATTGCAGACTCCAGAGCTAAATAATTTTGCATTAAAGAAATTCAGTAATTCTTAAACAACTCATCTTACAGCTTCGTGTGTTTACATTCTCCATAAGTGAAAATTAAGCTTCGTTGTAGAAATAATCAAAGTTTGATGATCATTTAAACTCAAACATATTCTAATTGCGTTGTTTCAGAATATAGATGCACAGAAATTAAGCAAAAATAAAGCTGCTTCAGAACGGATACAACACAAAATATAAATTAAAAAGAACTTTAAAAATCACGATTTTGACACAAGATGGATGGCATTGATCGTTTCAACTCAAATATATTGTAATTAGCACTATTTCAGAATATGGATGCACAGAAATTAAGTAAAAATAAAGTAGCTTAAGGATGGATACAACACTAAATATAAATTAAAAAGAACTTTAAAAATCATGATTTTGATACAAGATGGATGCCATATTTAATTTTGAAGTGGGTCACGTGATCTCTTCATATGATATGGGTGTAATTATTATTTTAATTTTTATTTTTAAAAATACTGAATATATTTTGCTGAAATTTTTTATAGGATAATTTGAATATTTCCTAAAACTTTCAAAGTAATTTGTAAATTTTAAATTTGTTTAAAAAATATTTGAAAATTTAATCCCATAGGGTTCAATGTATTTCATTTTTCCAACTCAGGTTCAATCCAAAACTAATTGGGTGATCTTATTCATTTATATTTCCATAGGTCCCACAGACCGTTTGAACAACCTACTAAAATTTCATTTTGATAAAGTCATTTTTATGGCAGTTATCGTGCTAACAGACAGACAGACAGAATAAATAAAGTCAAACACTTTTCAACTATTTTGTAAAGTGTTAAAAATGACTTTTTTTTTACCATTACTTGATAACATATCTTTCTTAAATCAACTGTTTCATGTAAAATGATAAATTTACATATGAATTCTATGAGAATTGCTTTCTATTAATTTCCCAGTCTTTGAGATTAGAAACATAGACAATGCTACCGACATTGCAATATGAAATTATCAGATCTTATCTGAAAAGAATTGGTAAAATATGTGGAATTTCATAAAAAAACTATATATTTTTTGCATTTAGTTTGAATAAAGCATGTTCAATTATTGGAAACTTCAAAATGTTTTTTAGCAAATCATGACCAAGATGAACATCTAGTTTAGTCAACTTGATACTGCATTGAATGCATAAGTTCCAAAACTTCCTTATTATCAGCAGTATCCTCTATTCAGCACTGCAGCAAAGGTAGTGTAAGTGGTGCTCCTGCACCAGGCACCATATCAATATGAAGGTACTGTGGCACTTGCATCAATATGGCATATAAAAAAAGAACATTCGAAATTACTTTGCACCTGGTGCCAAATAGAGTTGCTGTAGCACTGCCTCTACTAATGAGCATTTCATGTCACAGAAAATTACATTGATATGAACTGCAAGATATGAAGCCTATGGTTTAAAGTTGTAAAGTTGGTTGAAAGTTTGGATATTATTCTTTTAGCTCATACAGGAGGAGAAAAAACCAACTTAGGTAGCCTTAACCTGGTTTTTCGAAATAAAGAAACAGAATGTGTGATTTAGCGACTAGCATTTTAAGCTTTCAATGTGGTAAATATCAGATTGGAAAACATATTATATGTGAAAAAAATTATTGGTGAAAATTATCAGGACAAATAAAACAATAAATAAAATGAGAAAAATATATCATTAGGTTTCACTGTATATAAATTATAATTATAGCAGTATATAGTATTGATAAAATTCCAAAATTAAATACATTCTGACAAATTTTTTTAAATGTTAAAAAATATATAAGTACTAGAAGAACAGCCTTTTTACAAAACATATTGAATAATTCTGAAGATAAATTTGTAACTAAATAATTATAGAAATAAAAATGTATTGTGATTGTGAACTAGAATACAGCTTTTCTATAGACAGCTGCTATTTTGTTACTGTTATAAAAAGGATCCCTGTTATTGGATGAGAAAATATTTTCAGTAATAGTCTAACATTTTACAAGGAACAAAATCTTACAGAGATGATGATATTGCTCTTCGGAAGGATTAAAAAATGATTAGCAAAACTGCTAATCAAAGTTGATTAGCAATTATATAAATTTGTGTAATAATTTTCAGATTAATAAAGGTTTAAAAATTGGCTCACAATAAGATAGCTAATTTTCATAAAATTATCTTAAACATGTTCTATGACTTATTTAATATGAAGAGTGACAAGGTTACTAATATTTTCGCAGATCAGAGGTCTGTAACCTAGTGCCTGAAAGCACCAGTACTTCCATAAGTGCAAATATACATATCTACTATCTAATTCTTTTTTCTGGTGCTCCTGGAGATTTTTTTTTGTATACAAGAGTATTGATTAAGGATAAATGTTTGTAAACCCCTTCTCTAGATAGTAAATAATTAAATTAAAATATTAATAAAAGTCTATCAAAAAGAAATGAAAAATGCCAAATTTTGTAATTGATCCATTTAATAATTCAAGATTATTTTTTATGTAGTTCCCATTTCTTTGAAAAATATTCCCATGGCATCAAAAGAATTGTACTGCTTTGGAGGAATATTTGCCATTTTTATATGGGCCAAATTATTTGGATCAATGTCATTTTTCTAATTTTGAAAAATTGATAATTTTATTAACACTTTACATAGTTGAAAAGTGTTTATGACTTTGTTCATTCTGTCTGTCTGTCTGTCTGTCTGTCTGTACGTTAGCATGATAACTGCCGTAAAAATGACTTGATCAAAATGAAATTTTAGTAGGTTGTTCAGACGGTCTGTGGGACCTATGGGAATATAAATAAATAATATCACCCAATTAGTTTTTTATTGAACCCAGATTGAAAAAATGAAATACATTGAACCCTATGGGACCTAATTTTTCAAACATTTTTTAAGCAAATTTAAAATTCACAAATTGCTTCGAAATTTTTAGGAAATATTCACATTATCCCATAAAATATATATAAAAAATTTCAGTAAAATATGTTAAGTAGTTTTTTAATTAAAAAATATTTAATATAGGGAAAAAAACAAATTCAATTAAATTCTGACTTTTGGGATATCCTACAGAAAGAAAAAAGAGATATATTATATAATAAATATCTTTCCAAGAGCTTAATCATTTTGTATGAGAGGCTTCACATTTTAAAATAAATTTGGTAGATAACAACTTTTCAATTTTTTTTTTTAATTTTATATAACTCTTCATGATATACTTATTTGATGGCATTTTAAATGCACTTTCCTAAGCTTCTTAAGCTTCACAGCTTAAATTTGTTGAACATTTTATTCTACAAAAATTTGGTGGACCTTTAAATATAGATCATACATTTTTTTCGAAATGGCCTCCAAATAATCCCCATTCACTTCTATAAATCATTGTTGTAATATTGTTAAAAATTCTGATGTGGGCAGCACATGTCTTTCCCTGCAGACTCATATTCACGTTCTCTTTATTTCTTCAATAATAATTTGAGTTTATCTGCGCAAAATAACAGCCTAAGTTTTTTAAATGACATTGAATTTGCACGTTAAACTTAAATTTGGTTCTCATTTGATAGCTGGACTTATTGTCAAAGGTGGCATAGCGAAAACGCGAAAAAACTAGAATATCTCAAGAACGGCTAGTCCTAGAGTAATGGGGTTAGTCTTATTCTTTTTGTTGTCAAGAATCACGTATAAAATAGGAATTTAATTGATATAATTGAGCACACGTAGTCTTATTTTTATATTTAATGATTTTTGTGAGCCATTTCGCAAAAATAGCCTGTTCCTTTTTTCGGTATTGCACTAGAATAACCTACAAATGATTTATATACCAAATTTTGTTAAATTTGGTATATAAATCACTTGTAGGTTATTGAAATGTTATACACCAAATTTTGTTAAATTTGTTCCATTAGTTTTTAGCTAGAGTGGATAAAGGCAATTTCTGCCGGCCATTTCGCAAAGAAGGCAGATTCTTTTATTACGGATTGTACTATAATCTAATGAACTTCAGGATTTCCCACAAAAAAATACCCACCAAATTTTATGAAATTCGGTCCATTAGTTTTTCAATTAGAGTGGATGTAATATCCCTACAGACACACAGAAACATACACAGATACACCCTTACACACACAGATGTCTTCCTAAAAATAGTTTTTTCGTGTTCTAGAAGTACCAAAACGTGTAGATCCTTCGAAAATTCGAGTTCCGATCTTCGGCACGATTCCAATACTTTGAATACATACACACACACATATATTATCTGTGTATCTGTGTATTATCTGTGTATCTAAATTCCGTGCCTATGCAATTACAATAGGCAATTACAATTGCTGAATTTTTTTCACACAAAATTATTTAGCTCTGGAGTCTGAAATACAAGTTATATGAATGAAATATTCCTTGATTTTGCATAGAGAATCAGATGATTTATATTTTGATACAGTTTTAAATATTTAAGTATAATAAATTACTGTAGTACTGTGATAATGTAAAAGATATCACCACTGAATGTACACATTTTAGAAATTTTTAAATGAAATTGCATTTCAGTTGGAAAGTGCTTCATAATCAATGCTTATGCATGATTGATCTTTCTTGTTTTATTTGGAAGAGCACTCATCTTGGAATTTGGTAGCAATCTCAGTATGATTCTATGAGCTAGGCGATATATCTGCTAGGCAGTCTCTAATAGCACATATGAAAAGGCTATCTGCACATGCTCTCACTTGTCGAATGATGATTTTGTTAGAACTCGCTTCATACACCACTCTGTGCGTATGCCCCGATGGTTCGAGTAAAAAAACACCAATCAGGTTTGTCCTAGTAGAGTGATGTCATTTGCAATGAGAGCCACTTGAAGATAGATCAGGCATTGAAAGAGGAGTATGAAGTAATGTCAACATAAGACACAAGAGAATAACGCACAGACACAGAGAGTAATGTTAACCCAAATTTGAAACTAACCATAACCGGTGTAGCCATAGCTTTTGTAGAAGATCAAAATCAACATAAGCGACAAAATTTTCCAATTGATATTTTGATTTTTCTTGCATTGCACCTTTGCTATGAATTTTTCTTTCATTTTCAAAATGGCAATATTGAATTTCAAATTGGGTTGTGATACCACTTTACTTAGCACAAGCTCTGGGCAATGGAAATGAGAATATCACCATAAGTCATCATTTCTACTACTGCATGGATGCTTTTCAGTGCACATAGGCCACATGCCCACTAGTATATATCTCACAGCCAAGAGAAATACTATAGTAACCTTTAGTTGTCTCATTTTTAATTACCTCTGGTTTTAGTTCAGCTCAGTGATGGACAAGTTAAAGTACAAAATTTTAAATTTAGAACTTTTAAAGAAACCAAAAGTAAGTAAAAGGTGCAAAAATTCAATAGATATCATCCCCCAATTTGACTGTTATGGAAATTCAAAAGTCAAATTCAATTTGAGATGTTTGTTGACAACCTGAGACATCAGATACCAACATAGCAACTTGAACACAAAGCGTAACATGAAATGCCAAGAACAATTAAAAAAGCTCTCTCTCAACAGCCTCTCTCATAAGCAGTAATTACTACATCATCACTAAGCATCAACACTGTGTAGTAATCAATGTCGACAATTTACATTAACCATCGACAGGTGTATTGAATATCATACTTCAACTAAGCATATCTTAAATAATAAAAGGCAATGTCTGTGTGTGTGTGTGTCTGTCTGTCTGTCTGTCTTATACACTATACGTTTCGCGACAGCGCGTCGGAGAGCTACGAAATTTGGCAATCGGAGACCCGGGGGGGAGGGAAGGGGACACATGAAAACCGATTTTTAAAATTTTAATTATTTTTTTATTTATTTAATGTTTTATGCGATTTCGACCGTTTTTTGCCCTTTTTGCCCTTTTTTCTCCACGATCAAGACATCGTAGAAAAAAATAAATGACACCATCGGAAAGAGCAGAGAATTTCGAGTAAAAATATATCAATTTCAAATCTGAATTTCGATTTCTAATATTTTTTAAAGATTTTAAAACAAAAGTCACTTTTTGCTCAAGAAAACGATTTTTGGTTTTTAAATTCTCGCATCGTGAAAAGTACTCATAATTTCGACTAATAATTTACATTTTCAGAAAGGTCAAACATCTGGCATTCTTACAAGTCCAATCTGGTCCAGAAATAATGAAAATTGCCTTCAGGATGGCAATTTTAAAGACGCCATGATTTTAAATTTGTCGGCTACCGGCTCAGTTTCTCAACGGCATTTTCCCCCCATCCGCATTAGTTTCTTCCCCGTCTCCATGGAGACCGCGCTTTCGGTTTTAACTGAATTACGAGCATAAGTGTTGTATACATCGGGCGAAATTATTATATTTATATGATATTTTAAATGGATATTTTTAAATGGATATTTTAAATAATTTAAATGATTGAATTATGGTGGTTTGAATTGTGGTGATGTATTTGAAATTATTATATTTATGGATTGGTGGAACGATATGGTTGATTTTTTTATTTTAAATGGATATTTTAATTTATGGATATTTTAATTTATAGATATTTTAAATGGATATTTTAATTTTATGGCTATTTTAAATGATGGAACGATGGAACGAGGATGGTGGAATTAAGAGCCTAGCATATGGTCGTTATAAATTTAAATTAGCGCGCGAGAATTGCACTCGGTAGGCCTGGGTTCGATTCCCGCCACTGATGCGGAGTACGATCACCTTAAACATATGGGTCGATAATTCCTTCCGAGAGGTTGGTGGCAGGGAAAGGAGGGTACGGTCTCTGTGGATGCCTCCCCCACTGGGTCCTGGTCCAAATTGGGTGAATAAAAAGAAAGTTATGGAGATTGTCGCGGAGGGCGCGGTAGCCCAGTGGTTAGCGTGCGGGAATTTCACTCTGTAGGCCCGGGTTCGATTCCCTCCACTGACAAAACTGCTGCCGTGTTCACGCGGAGTACGATCACGTTAAACATGTGGGTCCGTAAGTCCTTCCGAGAGGTTGGTGGTAGAGGAAGGAGGGTACGCACCCTGTGGATGACTTTCCCACTGGGTTCCGGTCTAAATTGGGTGAATAAAAAGAAGGTTATGGAGATTGTCGCGGAGGGCGCGGTAGCCCAGTGGTTGGCGCGCGGGAATTGCACTCGGTAGGCTAGGGTTCGATTTGTTAGAAACTTGGTTTTGTTTACATCGCGATTCTCGTTTCGCGGGAGCGTGACGTCATTATTAAAATGATTATTCCGTTCTCGTGAACGAATCGCGATGTGGACAAAACTTGGCTGATCATGCAAATCACCTTTCTCGCCGCTCACGCATCCTGTTTTGCATATCCAGAGGGCGTTGCCGGCAACGGTTATGTTCCGGAACGCACCCATCTTCGGATATAAAGGCTAGACATTTTTCTGGTTTTAGTTAGATCGGTTTTAATGGAGATCGCTTTGTTTTAAGTGAGATCGCTTTGGTCATTAGACCGGTTAGTCATTCGATCGATATACTGATCGATGGAAGGATCTAGAAGGATCTAGATCGGGCAGACGGATCTTCGTAAAGTCATGTTTCGATGTTGTCGAAAGTTACGATAAAGTGTTTATCGGTGAACGCGGATATTTAAACTAAACTTAGTAGTTTTTGATGGTTCTCAGTTAAGGAGACCATGTTTCCCGTGTTGTGGACTTTATAGTGCTGATCCGGAAAGTTTAAAGTTTTTGCCATAGCGTGTGCCCAGCTAGTGGTGGCATCGGAAAGTGCACGTGGTCACGTAAGTGTGAAATGCTTTTATTCCACTTACTTGTGTAAATAATACGTTAACCAGAAACGTGTCTAGGCATGGAACTTACACTGAAAAACCTTCATATGAGCTGTAGTGCTCATGTTTTGTAAATAGTATGCTTTGGTTATTTGGCTTACCTGTTTTCATGATATATACTGTAAGCAAATACAATGGATTCACTCTTCAATAAAAGTGATTTTGATTTAAACTGGAACTGTTCTCATTTAACACTTCTACAGCTACTTGTATTCCTACAACTACTATCTAACGTTTGTTATAGCTGCAACACTCTGTTTTAAATTTTCAACGAAGTTGTGGAACCAGAATTTCGTGGCTCATAGTTATTCTATCACCAGCTTCATCAGAAATTTAATTATACGTTAATTTTCAATATATAACTTACGGATATGATACATATTTCCGTCACGATTGCCGCCACTGCCAAAACTGCTGCCATTTTCACGCGGAGTACGATCACGTTAAACATGTGGATCCGTAAGTCCTTCCGAGAGGTTGTTGGTAGAGGAAGGAGGGTACGGACCCTGTGGATGCCTCCCCTACTGGGTTCCGGTCTAAATTGGGTGAATAAAAAGAAGGTTATGGAGATTGTCGCGGAGGGCGCGGTAGCCCAGTGGTTAGCGCGCGGGATTTGCACTAGGTAGGTCCGGGTTCGATTCCCGCCACTGCCAAAACTGCCGCCGTGTTCAGGCGGAGTACGATCACGTTAAACATGCGGGACCGTAAGTCCTTCCGAGAGGTTGGTGGTAGGGGAAGGAGGGTACGGTCCCTGTGGATGCCTCCCCCACTGAGTTCCTGTCTAAATTGGGTGGCACTTCCTGGTAGGTCGTTCCTTCTGGTAGGTCGCGCCAGCGAGTGTGCCACGGTTAGAATTTGCCACGGTCAGAATTTTCAAGGGTAGCGAACAGGCTGGTCGCCAAAGGCGGCTAGTAAATATATAAAATGATATAAAATCTCATTCTTATTTGCAAGTCTTGTACACCAATAACTAGCAAAAATTTTAAGCTATATTACAATTTAAATCAACTCAAGAAATGTGCATGGTCACAAAGATATTTTCAGATAACACCGTACTTCATTCACTAGAAAACACCAAAGTATAGTCCTGCAATTTTTAAAGTGTTCATACTTAGTGAAAATATAATTTTTATTTTGTGAGAAATAAAATTTTGTATAAACATCTGATATGGATAACACATGACTCCTTTCATATTGTGAATTTACTTTTGATGCATTTAAAAATATAAGCTAACATTTATATTGCTTTTTGTCGCTTTTTAAAACAACCTTCATTTACATATTATTGTGCAAATTCTAAATTTCTCTTCTAATTTTTGAAATTATTACATTTACTAAAATATTAATTATATTGGGTTATAATAATGCTAAAAAAAAATTTTTTTTTTCCCGAATCTCTACATGATAAAAACATACACATATAACTTTAAAGTATAAATTAGTTGCAGTACCCGTAGCTAGCGATCAATAAATATAGCAATCAGTTTTGATTCATTCAGCATTGATGAAAATAACATAAATGCTTGGGGTTTCTGTAGCACAAATCGGAGCATTACGAAAAATGTAAACATTGTGGATGCTTATACTTCTGAATCTAATAGATAAAAATGTAAATAATTTTTCTTCTATTGTCAGAAATGTGGCCCAGAAAATGAATATATAAGAATAATTTCAATATTTCGAACATATTTTTTTAAAAACACTTGAAAAGTATCTGTTTTATTCATTTTCTATCCAAATCTCCAAAATCTAATCAGCACCAGAGTATCCCACAAGTGCCCTACCAAATTTTGTGAAATTTGGTCAATTGGTATTTTAGCTAGAGTGGATACATGAGATTTCTGAGAGCCATGTCGCAAAAAATGTGGGTCCTTTTATCCCGAATCGTACGAAAATCTAATCAGCACCAGGGTCACACACTAGTGACTTAACTTACCTATAAAATTTTATGAAATTTTTGGTCCATTAGTTTTTGAGTTGGAGTGGATACATACATTGCACAGACAGACAGACACACACACACAAACACACACAGATGTGATGCTAAAAATAGTTTATCGTGTTCTAGAGGTCCTAATATTTGCAGATCCAAAGAAAACTCGAGTTGCAATTTTTGACATGATTCCAATACTTCCCTATACATTAATTACCATGTATTACGAGGAAAGTAAAAATATAATGTGAAAATTGCATCAAATTTGGAGCATGAGTCACTAAGATAGATAAAAATGCATATTTAAAAAATGGTAAGCGAATATAGATAATAAGAGTAAGGTATAAATAGTAAGTGACAAAAATATGCATTAGGAAATTTAGTTTCCAAATTTATATTTATTATTTAAAAAAAGCTCTAATAGTTTTTGAGTAATTGTCATGTTAAAGAAGTTTTTCAAATTTGTAATGCTTATATCTCAAAACCTAAAATTGCTATCTATGAACAATAAGCAAAAATTTGTAGCTCTTTGAAAGCCATATAATTGTATAGATTAGATTCTGGATCTAGCGCTCAATTTTTTTAAATATAATGGTTATAATTTCAATATTCTAATATTTTAACCTGTGTTTTCCGATGGGAGAAAATCTGTAATACTTAAAATGTCATGATTGTTACAGTTTAATCTGTTAACTTCTTTGTTGTTATTATTGAGACCCAGACCATCCGACCTACCAGAAAGGTGTAAGGTAACTGTTTGGACTGCCGGGAAGAACCACCCAATTTAGACCGGAACCCAGTGGGGGAGGCATCCACAGGGACCGTACCCTCCTTCCCCTGCCACAAACCTCTCGGAGTTAACTTCTTTGTGAAATATTAGTGCATATGCACAAGATAATTTATTATGTTTAAACAAAATTAGGAGGTTAAATGAACTTGGGGATTCTAAAGATGTTTAATAATTGGTGAGGTTTAAAAAAACAGAATACATAAAAATACACATATTCAAGTATATTTATGTGCCACCAGACAAGTTTATAGATTAACTTTCATGTAAAATCTTGTCAGATATATAAGTTTAAATTACATACCAAAAAAGCAAGTTAATAAAATAATTTGATATTTTAACATGAAATCTATGGCCTTAGTATCCAGATGAAATGGCACGAAAATTAAAAGTGCTAATTAGCTAGAAACAGTTAGCGAGTACTACTTTGTAACATTTTGAAAGCCTGTGAACAAAATAAATGAGTCTGAAAAAATTGAATAAACTTATTGAATTTCACTTAAGTTTTATTTTACAAAATGTTATTCACACAAAACTATTTTGGCTCCATCAGACTGGAGCCAGAGCTGATTTTTTTTTTAGCAAGTTCTGCACTCGAGCAGTGCCAGTGGATACAGGAGTCGATTAGCAACAAAAGTAGGAAAAAGTTCAGAGTGAGCAAGTCAAGTGGGTGGGATTGCAGAATAAAAAATCTGATGTGGGTAGCACATTACTTTCCCTGCAGACTCATATTCACGTTCTCTTTATTTCTTCAATAATTCATTAAAATAAGTTTCTTCAATAATTCATTAAAATGAGTTTAATTGCACAAAATAACACCCATAATTATTTTAAAGGACACTGAATTTGCACTTTTAATTCAATTTTAGTTTTCATTTGGCAACGAATTATTTTCAAAGGTGGCATAGCCAAAAATACCTCGAGAGCAGCTAGTCCTAGAGTAAAGGGGTTGATCTTATTCTTTTCATCAAAAATTACGTATAGAACAAACACTTAATTGATACATTTGAGCATATGTAATCTTATTTTAGATTTTGGCGATTTTTGTGGGTTATTTCATAAAAATTTGCATTCAGGTGTAATTTATGCACGAAACACCAATACCATAATTCTGGATCTTAAAATTTTGCCATAACGGTCAGAAACTTTATAAAGTTTTTAAATAAACTGAGAATATCAGTCACATATAAAAAATTTTTAGCAAACTTAATGTTGCACAATCTTTATTTGCATTATACTATTTTCTTTAATAATATTTTTACTATTGATGGCATAATTATTAAATGTGGGAGTGGGAGGATAGCTTACTAAATTCAATTAAACCAAGGGTCTCCTCATTTTTGGTAACTCTGGACCTGTTTGCATTGCGTTATTATAGAGCAAAAGCCACTTAAAGGTTAAACCACAAGAGGCTAACATCAATATAACTTAAATATAATTTTTACTTTTAAAGTATTGTTCTCACAAAAATTTTCAAATTCGAGATTTTGATGCCAATATATGTTTTAGGACTTCCTGAACACGTTTTGTCTTTTTTTGAGTGAATGTCAGTCTATCTGTGTGTATGTCTGTTGTCGATTTCTTGTGTGAATGATAGCTACCACAAATATTAATGGATTTTTACAAAACTTTATATCCGGCTTTGTTATCAAAAAATCAAGAACTAGATTGAATTTTTTTTAATTCAAGTAAAAACTTGAAATTTATTAGAATTTTTTTTATTTTTTAACATAGCAACATAGGACAAAATTTGACATAATCATGCATAAAAGGGGTTATTTATGGCTCAATGATATAGAGGCTAAATATTTTTAATCATAGTTGTGAAAAATAGCCGAGATAAAAATTTTGTGTTCGTAATGTCATTAGCCCCCTTCAGAGGGCAAATTATCCCCCCCCCCCAACCCAGGTACACTCAAGTATGGTATCAATTGAAAGATTTTTTTCAAGCTCTTTAAAGCGAAGGATAACACACTATAATTGGACACACACATTTGGACCAACAATACTGATTTTTCAAAATTTTCTTGTAAAATTTGGGGGGGAAAAAACCACAAGTTATTTAAAAATGGATTCTAGTATGAGAAAGTAGAGTGGAGCCAAACTCAAGTTAATTCCGATGTGTTTTCAAATATATTTAAAAGTTTAATTTTCCAATCCAAAAACAGACACTTGTTTATACCATGAAAATTGAATAAAGTTTAATGTTAAGATTATATTTTCATATTTACTTATTTTATATTCCTTTCTTTTTTAGCAATAGAACAAAGAATACTTATGTTTAAGCACAACAAATGATCAAAAGAAATACAGACACTGAAATAAATAAGAAACAAAATATACTGTATAAAAATTTATATTTCCTGTATTCCTGATTTTATAAAATAAGCACAATTATATTTCAATTATACAAGAAAATTTAAAAGTTATTCTAAACAGAGCAATAAATAAATATCTAACAACTAACAACCTGAAATAATAGAACTCACAAAGTAAGCAAGAAATCAACGAAACATTCAAAAGTAAAACATTTACTTACTCATCGGTAAAACCATTGACGTGTAATATCCTCATTTGTTTCACTATTGTGCTTTTTCCAGACTCACCAGCACCTGTTTTAAAAGAAACACAAGAAATGAAATAAAATAAAAAAATATTTTACATTATCGTACGTACATACTATATTACTCATATATAATAAGATGAGAAATTTAGAAAATTACTATTGAGCCTTACATATCAAATTGAAAACCAGAACAGTGACTTTTGTAAAGTAGATCAGTAGACACTTTTTATTTTTAGTAGTTGAAAATATCTATTGCAGTTTTTATAAAGATATCAGAAAAAAAAATTGTTACTCCACATTTTTTTTTTCTTAAAATACTAATTACTTTGAAAAATTACGCCTTAAATTTTAAGAAAGGAGTAAAGTACTTTTTTTTTACATGTAATAGTGCAGATAGATATTATTGATTCAATGTATGTCAGACTCAATAGCAAGAACAGCAAGGTGACTTAAGCGATCTTTTGTTTGTGATGTTCTTAAATATTTCTTTATATGCATATAAACAGAAAATTATCTTTCTGCTAAGCAGTTGGAAGCTGGAATACTTGAATAAATTTTCAGAGCTATGTTCAAGTTTGGATAGATACTATCTAGGGTTTTAACTTGTATAATCTTGCAGAGCTGTGAGAGGGATGAATATTATTACTTTCTTGATCAGAAAGGAAACTCTTAAAGTATAGATACAAGAGTGTCTAAAATTTTATAAGGGTTGAAGGGGAGAAAAGGGATTTTTGCTTTTCCCTTATAAAATATAGTAGTAGATACAGGGGTAAAGTCAAAGCTAATCTGAACAATTAAATAAAAGCTGTTTGACAAATTTCTCGAGATTCTTTGCTTCGTACCGAAAAAATTATTGCATAAATAAAATTATGAAATTGGGTACACTTGTAGAAAAAGCTTTGGGGAATATGCTGAAATAAACTGTTTTTTGATATATATTATAGTCATGTCAATATATATTGTAGTCATGTTATATTTAATGTCAAAGACAAAATATTTGAACTGAGAGTTTGCGTCCTGGATAGAATAGCAAGACTACGGATTTTTACAGGACAGAGCCTCTTTTTTTAATTTCGATGCAGTTTTTGAGATATTTTACTTTTATGCACTTCTGAAGTGAACTTTTTTTTCGTATCGGCACGTCTAGCGATTGCTCTGTCTCGTACCATAAGAACTATAGCATACAAAAATATGAAATTTGGTACATTTATAGAGGAAAAATAGGGTAACACGATGACATAAACCATTTATCGATTTAAACTTTAGTTTGGCATGAAATAGCTCGTGATCAAGCTCATGATCAAGGAATTCAGTTTTTAGATTCCCTGGGCTAAGAAAAATTCCTGCTTTTCCCTCCTGCGGAAAATAAGCAGGAATAGAAAAGATATTTTTGAAAGAAGAATTTTTAGGAAAGATAGATATGAAGCTAGCGCAGCGAGTAGGAGGCAAAGCCTCCAGCAGGGCCGGCTCAAAGATATTTTCGTGTGTGGGCAAGACAGTTTGGGACCGCCTTTCATATACACACACACACACACACACACACATATATATATATATATATACATTATATATATATATATATATATATATATATATATATATAAATTGAGCTACAGCCACGAAACTGAGCATGCAAATTTTGTTTTAAGAATTATGCAAATGATCAAACTGTCAACGCCAATGACGTTATAGGACTCATGCAACGCGCATGGGAACGACGTATCATGCAGCATTTAAAACGTCTGATGTTCTTACTTACGAGCAATTGAAACTGGATTTTCTGCTTTGATACTGAAAATTTTGTACAAAGATGCCTTTGAGACGTCCTCGACAGCACTGCGAACAATTGTCGGATTTAGAGAGAAGTCGCATCAATAGCCTAATGGAAACTGGTTAGTCGAACAGACGTACCAGTCGCCTTCTTGGTTGAAACGATATGGTAGTTGCTCGGTGATGGAAACAGTGGATCAAAGAAGACCCATGTAACCGTCGCAGAGGCTTAGAAAGCCCCAGACAGACTCGAGTGGATCGTGCAGTCAGGAGAGGGGTCACATCTACACCGATGGCGTGGTTCGAATCTTATCAGACATCGCCCGTGCATCCTGTATCAATGTATATTATTCGGAGGACTGATTAAGGGCAAAATATCTTAGATAGGCAATAGCAGGAGGGAATAATCTCCCTTAGAAACAGGATCACCATCACCTTACGAAAAATATTGTATTTCATTGATCTATCAAATTTTATTCTCATCTAAATGTAGAGGTTTAGAAAATGTAATGCTTCACATTTCTTTCTACATACATGCATGCATAATGCCGCAGTAATTTATAATACGTAGCTGAATTTTGGACTTTATTTGTAATTTCCCTGCACACAAATGATGTATTTTTAAAGGGATATCTGTGCGTGAGTATAATGTATATATGGATGTGTATGAGGAGTCTAAAGAGACAAAATTTCTAGAACAAATGGAGTGAAGTGAACAAAATTTATGATTTTAAAGGGAAATGAACACTCTGAAGGTCGCAAGTTTTCAAACTTCTTTTAAATCATAAAAAGAAAACGGCATTCAAAAATATTAAATAAACAATCATATTATATGTAAGTTTACGTGAATAACATCTATATTTGGGGTTTCTGTGTGGGGGAAACGAAAAATGTAAACCTTTTGGGCGCTTATAATAATAATTTCATTATTTTAATATTCAGAACTTTTTTTTTAGAAAGCAAAAAAGTGTCTGTCCGAGCGAGTGTTTTTATTATTCTTGTTTTCATTTTAAAATATAAAATAAAGATCTAAATAGTAAACGACAAAAATTCGTACTAGGAAACTTAGTATCAAAATCTATATTTATTATTAAGAAAAGCTTTTAAGCTTTTATAATTCTCGAGTAATCGTCTTGCCAAATTGAAGAAGATTGAAATTTTTCCATTTTTCAACTTAGTAACATATCAAAAACTAAAAGAACTAATTTTAAACAATAAGCATAAATTTGTAGCTCTGTGAAAGCCCTACAAGTGTATATAATTGGATTTTGGATCGAACTCTATTTTTCTTTCGGGGGGGGGGGGGGGGGGGGGGGGGGGGGTAAACTTTGAAACATAAAAATTAGTTTTTTTCCTTGTTTCATACTTTCACTCGAAATATCTTTGAAAGTATAAAAGATCGATAGAATTATTAAGTGATAAAAATATGTATGAGGAAATTTAGTTTCTAAATTTATATGTATATTTAAAAAAGCTTTTATAGTTTTCGAGTAATCATCTTGTCAAGTGGAAGAAGTTTGAAAATTTGAAGTATTTCAAGTTTGTAATGCTTATATCTTTAAAAGTGATAGCTATAAACAATTAGTATGAATTTATTGCTCTTGGTTTTTGAAGTATAATGGCTATAATTTTGATATTTTAACATATCGAAATTATAACCACTATACTTCATAAACCAAGTTTTCCAATGGGTGGGAAAGCTGTAATGTTTGAATTGCCACTATTGTTGCAAATCAGTCTGGTTACTTACTCTTTTGCGAAATATTGGTGCACAAGCACGAGATATTTTGCTTTGTTTAAAAAGAATTAGGAATTCAAATGAATGTGGGGATTCTAAAGATGTTTAATGATTGGTGAGGGTTGAACAGAGTAGGTAGAAATATACTCGTACGTATGCAATTACGTATTTATGTGCGCCAGACAAGTTTATAGATTAACTATAATGTAAAATTTTGTCAGTAACTTTAATTTTTATACTACAAATCAAGTTAGTAAAATAATCGAATATATTAAAGTGGAGTCTATGGGCGGAGTTTTCAGATGAAATCAGGGTGAAAATTAAAAGCGCTAGCTAGTTATAAATAGTTGATTTGTATTGCTAGTAATTTGTATTGCTTTGAAAGCCCATAAACGAAACAAATGAGTCTGAGATAATCGAATAAACTTATTGAACGTTACTGGAGTTTTATCTTACAAAATATTATTCACGCAAAACAATTTCGGCTCCATCGGACTACAGTCACCGCCGATTATATTTTTGTGAATTTATCAGGAGTCAAAGGTAACTTACTCATTATGTAGTGTCATGAAAGTTGCCCTCATCAATTTTTTAATAAAATTTGAATTTTTAATTGCATAAATCTTATGAATTATTTGTACATCTTAGCAGTAAAATATCGCAAATCAAAGAAATGATCTTATGAATAAATTAGGAAAGAGGAGAGATGAAGGAAAAGCATTTCAATCCCTACGAAGCTAAGATATAATATAATAGGACAATTCAGAATTTTGCCAGTTATTATCAACAATTTATTTAAATAGCTAATCTTTAATATTAAATTTAAAATGCAAAAATATTTAAATTTATTGTTTTTTGATTTCACAGATAAAAATCTGGGATTCTATTTCGAAGCAGTTTGTGACTGTCTATTGTAGCTCCTCTAAAATCTAATTAAAATACGAACGGGACATAGAATATAACCACTATACTTCAAAAATCAAGTTTTCTAATGCGTGGGAAAGCTGTAATATTTGAAATGCCACGATTGTTGAAGATTAGTCTGGTTACTTATTCTTTTGTGAAATATTGGTGCACAAGCACAAAATATTTTGTTTTGTTTAAAAAACAAAATTAGGAAGTTAAATGAACATGGGGATTCTAAAATTGTTTAATGATTGGTGAGGTTTGAACAGAATAGGTGGAAATATACATACGGTAATATACGTGGAAATATACATAATAATGGAATACTATCCAAATTACAACAAAATTTTACACTTTGACTAATTTAACATTTGTTTTATTGTATCACTGGAACGAATTACCCGGTGTTGACCCGGGCGTAAATAAACCCCCGTTACATAATACATTTACAAATAACACTACTCAATTTTCTTCAAATCCTAAACTGACGCCAAATTACCAGTACGCTATCCGCAAAGAGAAAAG
Organism: Amaurobius ferox; assembly: GCA_951213105.1. NCBI lineage: Eukaryota > Metazoa > Arthropoda > Arachnida > Araneae > Amaurobiidae > Amaurobius > Amaurobius ferox. Next base: position 43,430,336 of record OX578152.1, read on the forward strand.
AAAATAAACGCTCTCCATAATGCAAAATATAAATGAATGAAAGATTAATAACTTCTAGGAGATGAACGTGGCATTAGATAGTTACGGTAGCTGTTAAATCGCATGATTAGCTGTTAGATCATATCGATGGCTGGGGCTTCTGTAACTGTTAAATCGAGAATAAAGCTACTAGATCATATCGGTAGCTGAAGATTATCTGATTTTGGAATTTAAAAATTCGTTAAAAATCGAATGTAAATTTTGGTAAAAGGCTTTCGAGATGCATTAGTTCAGGTATAGATGCAACTCTGTGAAAAAAATTCAATGCGGTAGATATCGGTCGGCATTGTGGACAAACAAACAGATAGATTCTTCTTTTTATTATTATAGATTCACTGAGGGGTGAAGATGATTGATATGTAATGTTTAAAATATCCCTGAGTTTGTGACAAGTGGATGAAAATATATAAAAAAAAGTTCGAAGATACAAAACCTAATCCAAAAGCAGGAAAAATATATAGAATAGAAAAGGGGACAACAATTAAGAAAGAAAGGTGGAGAGGATAAAAATTAAAAACATTCTAATTTTCTGCCGAAAGATAAAGTGCATAACAAAACTAAGAAAGGGGGGGGAAATCATATTTGCAATCATTAGAGAACAAGGTGGTAAAAAACGCAATATTTGTTTTCGTGATTTTGAAAAAAATAATAAACAAAAACATCTGAAAAGAATTTAGAGATACATGGGCTCAACAGAAACACAGGGAAATATCCAAATGCTTCCAAATTCTTTTTAAAAAAAAGGACGGGGGGGGGGGGGTAGAAATTAAAAAAAAAATATGAACTTTCGAGTGGGGTAATAAAAATAGGATGTATTAAGAATTAAAAAAAAGAAATCCATTTGTTGGAAAAGAGGACCGTCAATGTTTCGTTTTTTCTCGGTTTTGAAAAAAAAAAATGGTCAAAAAAATACCACATATCATACAATACAACTTTATATAAGAATAATAATGAATCAAATGTTGACTGGAACATGGGGATATTAAATGAATTGTTTGAGTAGAAATAAAAAAAATCACAATATCAAAATGTATATTACAAATTTTAAGATCATTTAATTAACATTTTACTTAAAAGTGTATTAAATTATAATTATAACTAAAAGTGTAATTATGCAAAAATAAAATAGTATTTACAGATTATTGAACATATATCTAGACAGAAATTTGTATGCATGAGCAAAAGAATATGTATAATTCCCAGATTGAGTCTATAGAATAAATTTATTAATTTATAAAACAGCTCTAACAATTTATAAACAACTTTTGCACTTTTATACAAATATTCATAAAAGAATATTTTACTTCGTAAAAATATTTTGTAGCATTTTTTTTTTCGTTTTGCAGTGAAACTGGAAAAATTACAAAATTAAGATCATTTTACACCATTGCTTAATTATTTACCTCTGAAATTCTTCATAGAACAGCTACGAGGCATATTATTTTGGATAAAAACATGAAAAAATTATTCTTTTATCAGTATTATTCTGTGGCTGATGCCATAGACTGAATTCAGTACCAAATTAATTTTATTTGTTGAAACACATTAAAAATCGACAAAAAATGTAGTTAATTAAGAAATTTTGCAAAAATATTTTAAATAATTGAAAGAAAAAGTTACTCGAATAATTAGAACTTAAAAGACAGCCATATTTTTCGATGGATTTGTGAAACTCGCACAGCAGCATAACACAACACATTGCTTTGAACACTAAGAAGTAGCTTTTTACTTCAAGTCACTATGTTTGTTATCTGCATGGCCTCCAGCTAGTCTCAATGCCTAAATGAGCTAAAACGGTAGACGACCAAAAGAATGACCATCTGGACTAATCTTCTCCCTCCCGTCCTTTTAGAAGTGGGATCATAGAGACCGCATCCACGTGTTTGCAATTTGAATTTGAAGCCAGGAAAAAATTCTGAGAATCGCTCCTTGAGTTTTTCCCAGTATTCGGGGTAAACAAAATCCCCTAAGGGATTGGACCCAGCTGCAAGTTGTTTAAAATATTCCAAGTGTTTGAGCATACGTACTTTCAAGCAGAACTGTACATTGCTTCAAAAAAAAGATATAATTATGGGAGAAAAACGATTTTATCCTTTTATATTTTAATACTATCTAAAAAAGTAAATTCATTTATATTAAAGTGGCACAAAATTGGTTCATTTTCAAATTTTTTTTTTTTAATACGACCACAAAAGTCATTCTTACTACACCTAATTTCATTTCCAAATGGCCGCCCCCTGATTCGGCCGCTGTGGGCAATTGCCCACGCCGCCCACGCCTTAAACCGGGCCTGGCCTCCAGAAGGGGGTTGCGCGAGCGGAGAGAGAAGGGGGCAGAGAGGTACTTATCGGTTATACGGACCATGGGTTAGCGACTACTTTTCAGAGTTGTTGCCAACACAAACATTGGCGATATGCAGTATATACTCAGGTATAAGTCAAGAAATTTGTGACAAAAAAAAAACCCTCAAAGCGTGTGTGGGGGGGGGGGGGAAGTCGACTTATACACTGAGTCAAAAAAAAAAAAATCGTAAGTCTAAGAGTTCTTTTTTTCCGGAAGGCAATCCCTCTTAAAGCGATGCGGTAGTAATTACACAATCGCGCACTTCAAAATTCTCCTAACTGCCCTCCCGACTACCAGTGTCTCACGTCATCAAAAAATATGCATACATTTCCATTACATCCCTCGCTTCTCGGATTATGGGCGATCGTTTTTAATAAAAAATTGCTCTTTTCAGAAATAATTCTGTAACACGGACTGTTTAAAACTATAATGCAGGATTTTAAATTGAAAGTTTTTTTTTATTTTGTTTATTGAAGAGAGTATCTAATAACAACTGTGTTGGGGGGTTAACGAAAAAATCAGCTCAAATACAGCGTGGAAGCCAGATGTTGCACATATCTCGCAGAATTTATGTAGCAAAGTTACTGGTAGTGATAAATTTAATGAAATTTTATTGGTAATAGCTGACTTTTGGCTGCCATAAATTTCAATGTAAAACAATATTTTTTATGTTAAGTAAAGTTGATCAAACCCCATTATATATTAAATTTTAATCATTGTGTTTGTAGTGAATTTCTCGTTTTGGATTATATCGCCAACACGAATGTTGGCGACAACTCAGAAAAGCAGTCGCTAACCCATGATCCCTATAACCGATAAGTACCGGCAGAGCCTCCTAGTAAATTAAAAAATAACAAAATGATAAATAATAGTAATAGTGGCATATTTAAGGCATTTTAATCTTTTAAAGTGTAATAAGTTGCAGAATTTATTTTCCCAAATATGCTTTACTTCTAGTGATTTTATCAAAAAGTGTAGGAAATTTTCCCCCTAAACTTCCCTACATAGGAGATTGTTATAAATCATTTAAAATTCGGGAGATGTTCATATTTTTCGGGAAATTGGGAGAATGTCGAAAGCCCAGACCATCCGACTCGTCCGAAGACTTAGAACAGCTATTTGGATGGCCGGAATTGGGAGAATGTGTAAACATTCGGGAGTCTCTCGGGAAAATTCAGGACAGTTGGAAGCTATGCAGTATACGCATTTTTAGCTAGGTTATGAAAATATTCAAGTTGTTCCTGGCCCAGATTCTTGAAAATTTTATACCCCATTTTCGTTTCTTCCAAGAGAACCTAAGTAAAGAAATATACAAGTTGATCACAATGACCAACCACATCCTTAGTCTGCTGATGATTATGACAGTTTACTTACAGCATCACATCTTTGAAGAATTGAGTCTCAAACTGTGGTCATCAAAGATATCTCATGACTACAAAGTTTCTTCATTATGCTTCTAGCTTAACATTTAACAAGAGACTTTTTACTTTCGTTCTCTTTAATTAACAGAAGTGCTCTGATAATTGCCTTGCCTACAAGCTTCTTCTTTAACAGATCATTGTGTTACAGAGAGGGACAACAGTGAAATTATCTTTACGGGAAAAATAGAATTTAAATAATTCCAACACTGATGAGAAGCAGTGAAAAAGTTAGATTTCCTACAAAATGTCAAAAAAAGAAATTGCCTGGACACAAGATCATGCTAAGCTCTAAGCCACCATACTCACAGAGTGTGCTAATCAAAGAATATAGCAGGCATGAGGATTGATAGCTTTAACTCTAGCTTTTGTTTTTTTCCTTCAAACCCTCACTTGTTATATGTGTGATTTTAATTTTGTTTCTTCAGAAGATTTGGGGTTTGGCCAATCAGATTAATGATTCTCGCCAGAAGACGTTTATTTTAACACATCAAAATAATAGTTTTAATTACCTAAAAGGTTCATTGTTATTTTGGTTTGAAGAGGAAGGAGAGGTGAGAGAACCCAGGAAGATTAAGAGAATGGCTGGGTGGATATTTTAATTTCTGTTTAAGGTTCAAAGTTATATTAGTTTTAGTGAAAAGTGGAGTTTCCATGCTTGGTAGCGATTAAATTGAAGTTTTCTTCACTGCTATTTTACTTTTTTATTTTTAAAAGAACTAACATGAGGATCCAGGAGAACACAGTTGATTCCTATACATTTGATCAGTGTTACCACGTATTTTTCACACGGGTGGAAGATCTGCCAATAAACAAATCCTCCTTTTCCCCCCTTTTTAAACCTGTATGAAAATTAGCTAGTTTATAGTGAATATTTTTATTTATGCCCGTTCCCTACATAATGCAATGACTACACTTCTTTCACAGTGAAATTATGATGTAATCATGAAGTTTTACGTAGAGTATGACATCTGATACAGAAAGTGAGGCCATGAAGTTATTTTATTTTTTATCATTTTATAAATTTTTATTTGAGATACCACGCAATCCAGAGTGTCATGCTCATTTAGTTAACATGTTTAATATTCAAAATACTTCAGGCTTCTTCCAACAAAAGTATGAAATATTCTTGTGTGTTGTTTTTGTTTATTAATTTAAGGGTAGAATGCCTGCAAAACTCACTAATAGAAAATCTATTTGCAAAGAAAGGCCTATATGCTAAAATCAACATCCCCATACAACATTTGATACTTAAAGCAATCCAATATTCATACAACAGTGTAACTTTATAACATTTTTATTATATAATGTTATGCTGCTACAATATCGTATCAACATTCCACATTGCCACTGTAATATTTTGCAGAAAAAAGAATTCAATTTGGCGATTCATTCTGCCAATGTCAAAATAAAAAATTGTGGTATACTGACCCCCCCCCCCCCTCCTGGCATACTAAACAATCTATACTATTGTGTGTCTTTTCCAAAACAAAGATCTTTGGAATTTGAGAATTTATAAATCAATTCACATTTTTCAACTGGAAAGTCAAAGTAAAATTTAGCGAATAAGTTGCTAAATATAATAAAAAATTCAGTACAACCTGTGCTATATTTTTTATGACATAACATTGACTTATTTTCAATGTCACAATGTCTTCAAACTATTCTTGGGTAACACATTTTTAACATTCAAAGAAAAGCTTATAAATTAAACTTTATACTTTCTCAGATTAAAGTTAAATTGTTAACATGAACATTATTTATAATTTGATAAACTGTTACACAAGCCAGTTTATACATATCTGCCAGTTTATATATATATATCTGTTGGCACATTTCGGGCACGGTAGCCCAGTGGTTTGCGCGCTGGATTTGCACGCTGCCACCGTGTTCATGCGGAGTACGATCACGTTAAACATGTGGGTCCGTAAGTCCTTCCGAGAGGTTGGTGGTAGGGGAAGGAGAGTACGGTCCCTGTGGATGCCTCCCCCACTGGGTTCCGATCTAAATTGGGTGGCACTTCCCGGCCGTCTAAACAGTTACTTTACACCTTTCTGGTAGGTTGGATGGTCTGGGTCTCAACAACAACAACATGCCAGTTTATATCAGCTTAGCAGATTTTTAATGATTTAGTTTTGTATTTTAAGAATTATACATGATATGCAAAACACATACACCTAAATAGTTTTCCTAGTTTAAATTCATTTAAATTATTTTGTATTTGTATCCAATTTTTTCCTTCTATATGTATATACAAGCAATATTAATATGTGTTGTTTATATTGATAATAATAATAATGCTATTCAATCATGTAAATATTAATATTAATGTTTATCACAAAAATACAAATCTTTCATATCACAAAAATACAAATCTTTCATATTTAGTTTTAAATTATTGAAATTTTAAAATGCTTTTGTTTACATTTCAATTATATAAATTTAAAAATAAGTTCAACTATTCTAGCATTTACCTACATCCTAAAACGTATTTATTTACATGTACATGTTGCAAAAAGTTTAAGATTCTTTTTAATTGATGTTCAAATGACATAAAGGTTAAAATATGACATAAAATTATGACGTATTTTATTGAACATTTAACTTATTAACAAATATTTTTTGACAAAATGACACAGACATGTATGGCTCTGTAAAAGAAATGTATGTTTACTTAAGATTTTTCAAATAGTACCAGCAAACTGAAATATTTTCATATAATTTTATATTTTAGGGTCTATAAGTTTTTAATTAGACTTTTTATTCAATAACAAGTAGTGAAAGTGTCTATGACTGTGGACATGGACTTAATCATTTATAGATTTAATTGAAATGTAATCTAGAATAAGAACGTTTACATATGTTCATTGAAAATTTAAAATTCCCTTGTTAATCAACTCTGTGTTTGAATCTCTAAGTAAACTTTTACAACCATCCTCTTGAAAATTTTGTGCATTTTATTATATTTGTTTTCCACGAAATTTAAATAATGGTAAATAACACCAAACATCATTTTGAACGTGATGCCAAATTAACACGTTAAAAAATGAAAAATATGAAGTGTCACGGCAGAAATAAATAAAATCACAAACGCGAATTTATGAAAACTACAAATTATATAAGCACTTGTTAAAAGTTTCAAGCTGACAGCAAGTAGTATTATGATTCTCAACTACAATAGTTATTTCAGTAATTACTAAAAATATAAATCTTTTACAACTTTAACTGACGTATCGCAGACGATTATTAGATTTCCAAAATAATTTTATTTCTGTACTTGCAGATAACGAATACATACGGATTACGTAAGCCTAACGTTTAATAAATGTATATATACAAGATTGCTAATTCCCAGTTTACAAACATTAAATTGCCACAGAAAAAGAACGATTTATGAAATTGTGTGCGAAATACTGTAATTCGAATAGATTAATCACAATTATTCTGAAATATTATTTTTAGGATGAGACTTCCATTGGGCTTAGCGATCAATATTGATTACTGTCCCCGTACGTTAATATGAACTTTATAACAAATAAACAACCCTTAGGCTCACAAAAACTGATTATAATGTTGACTATAAACTATATATTAACCATTTAAATTGATTGTAAAGAGCTGGATTTAATGCATGACCTTCACTATTACATCAATGGCAGGAATTACTTCAAAACAAGCAATTGGTGAGCAAATGTCGGCAATTTTAAGATGAAGTATTTTACAAACCTAATAAAAGGAGTCTATGAGTTGCCCTGTATATCTGTTTATCTTTTTGAATCTGTCTATCAATTTTCTTGTTAGCTTCTTTCCTTCTTTTATCCTCTTCTGCATCGCCCTTGGAGCTGGAGCCTCCAAAGCAACCCATGACATTAGGCCTAATGCCGGTTACCGCCGGTCTATAGACCGAAGTAGCAAACAGTAGTTACAATCGAGCTGTATGAAAATTCCTATTGTATCCTCCTAATCCATGATTTGTATTCTGATAATTAAGGAGAGATTCAGTTCTCAGCGTAGAGCGAAGTATACACAAAATGCCTGGAACAATTGCTCATTGACGAAAACTAGTTAAATGGAATAAAACAGTCACACGACTATCATCCTAGCATTTTTCTATTACTCCGCACTCGCGAACACGACCGTTTCAGAGCATATACATTAAACTACGAAGCAAAATGCTTAGTGGGAGGATATGTTTAGCAAAGCCATACACTTCTTAATCGTACAAATAAAAGACGTCAGTGGCAGAGGCTATGTTTAAAAATAGAAAGTGAAATCTATATTCACTTCAATGTGAAAATTATACGGTTTTAAGAGAAGAAGACGAAAGATGAAAGAATGGCGGAAATTCAAAATTGTTGAATTTATCTTCAAGAACTTCCAAACTCTTCATAAATCGATGTCTTGATAATTGTTAATCATTTAGTAAATTGCGTAATTTTCTATCAACTGAAATTTTGATCTTCCTATAAAATTTACTTCATTGTCAAGCAATCGTACTCAAAATACCGCATTTACTAACGAAACCTTTATTCAGCAATTTTCAATTCGCATTTTCAATAAATTTGTAAATTTAACATAGAATCACATTCAATAGTTAAAAGTGTGGTTCATTTTAAATACCAGAATATATTTTTTTTTCCTACTTTTGGAAACAACGTAATATCGAAACCAATATAGAAAAATCGTGTTTCTGAAATATGATTAGCGGTTTTAAAGTTAAGATCATTGAAAACAAGAATTTTTATTAATAATAACAATAACAATCAGCCAACATATTCCACATATATCCATGTAATATCGTGTTGTGGGTTTAAAAACCAGTACTCTTTTTCGGCGAAATATGAAACCGAAACAAAGTTAGTTTCGTTTTCGAAATTTAACAGTGAAGAAACATAAACTTGTTATACAACAGAAGAGTCAATCGTCTTACATGTTATTTGAAAGTAACAAATACACTTAATTTAGATGTTTAAAAGTTTTCTATTTTCAGAATATTTAACTTAAAAATATTATGTGGATCGTTCTGCTACGGACGTCTACTGTCAGTTCCACTTTATGAGCAAAACAAATTTTCGTCCCGTCCCTTACAACAGTTATAACCATATTTGATATTTATAATAATAATAATAATAATACAAATTTTTCCTCCAGTGAATATCTTGCTGTTCTGGAACTGCGCCAAAGGAGGTCTGGAGCCCTCCCTCAATATTTAATTTCGTATCCCGTTCGCATTATTTCCATCATATTTATAATAATGTTCAGTTTCATTTTACGGGCCCCTCAACACACACCTTGCATTTCAAGTCCTGTTGCCCTGGCCCGATATTACGCCACTACTTTGACTGAGACCCTGGCTACAGCAGTTTTTGTACTATTGTGTTCTTCTCCGTGTCAACTCAGCCGCATATAGAAATATGCCAGATATTCAAGTATTCAACTTCATAGTAACTTTGTCTTGTCCTCATAATCTGATCATAATTCTTTTTCTAAGATGCTTTTAAATCCGATTTACTAAGTTTCTATTGATTGACGTTTTCTAATGAAATTTATAGTAGGAAAAGCAGTAGTGTAGCCAGAAAAGAAATTTGGAGGGATGTTTCCCATTTCTCCGAACTCCAATGGGTTCCGATGAGCTCCTGGGAGGGTGGGATGATAAGCCCTTTGGTTATGCCACTGGTAATTAGCCTAATTGATTATTTGATTCAATGTTAATACTGCAATGACACTGATTTTTCCCTGTGAAAAAATACTTTGTTTAATGAAACAGTAAAAAAATAAAATAAAAATAACAGTATCAATTAGTTTTGGAAGTCAAAAGCGATTAATACTGCTGTTTTTTTATGGTATTTTATTGAACAAAATATTTTTTGCAGCCATTTAGTTTGCATTTAAGGGCGTATTTAAGAGGGTTCACCCCCCCCCCCCCCCGAAATCAAGAAAATTTCAAAATGCACACACCTCTAACTGACCTTCCCGGCCGTCCAACTAGTTACTCTAAGTCCTCTGGACGAGTCGGACGGTCTGGGTCTTCAACACCTCTAACTGAAGCCCCTTGATTTGATATTATTCATTATACATATATAGCTCCGGGCTTTTATTCTGTCTGTCTGTCCGTTAGCACGATAATTGCCGTATAAATGACTTTATCAAAATGAAAGTTTAGTATGTTGTTCAGACGGTCTGTGGGACCTATGGAAATGTAAATGAATAATATCACCCAATTAGTTTTGGATTGAGTCCTGGTTGAAAAAATGAAATACATTGAACCCTATATGACCTAATTTTTCAAACATTTTTTAAGCGGATTTAAAATTCACAAATTGCTTCGAAAGTTTTAGTAAATATTCAAATTATCCCATAAAATATATAAAAAAAATTTCAGCAAAATATATTCAGTAGTTTTTAAATAAAAATTAAAATAATAATTATACCTTTTATATAAAGAGATCACGTGACCAACTTCAAAATAAAATATGGCATCCATCTTGTGTCAAAATCGTTATTTTTAAAGTTCTTTTTAATTCATATTTAGTGTTGCACCCGTCCTAAAACAGCTTTATTTTTGCTTAAATTATGTGTATCTACATACTGAAACAACGCAATTACAATATACTTGTGTTTAAATGATCATCAAACTTTGATTATTTCTACAACGAAGCCTAATTTTTACGAAACCTAATTATGTAGAATGAGTTGTATAAGGATTGCTGCATTTCTTTAAAGCAAAATTATTTAGCTCATGGAGTCTGCAATATAGCTGATATGAATGAAACATTCATTGATTTTATACAGAGAACCAGACGATTTTTTCGATGAAGTTTTAAACATAGAGTTAAATTACTTATACCTCCATGGTTTTAAGTTTTTAAATAAAATAAACTTTTATAGTATTATGATGAATGAAAGGAATGGAAAATTTTTATGAATGAAATGCTGCTTTTATAGAGAGAACTAGGCGATTTATATTTCGATAACGTCATTTGAATAAAGTTCATTTATTTTCGATGAAGTTTTCAAATACAATAAATTAATGTAGTATTGTGATAATTTTAAAAATATTACCGAGGAATGTATCGCGTTTTAGAGATGTTTATATAAAATTGGATTGAAGTTGAAAAGTGTTTCATAATGCTTTATGCATGATTGATCTTTCTTGTTTATTTAAACTCTGATAATCTTATAAATAAATTGGCATCACGTCTGATTTCAATTAGCAGAAACAACAAGCACAACTATAATAGAAGGTCTTTTTTATTTCACTTCCTATAAGACCAATTAATTTTAAATTTTGTACGTTTTATAGGAAGTGAAATAAAAAAGACCTTCTATTATAGTTGTGCTTGTTGTTTCTGCTAATCTGATAATCTCATTCATGATAAATTAGACGTTCTATGTGTTACCGAATCCTGTAAAAACATTTTTCATGCACATCTCTGACTATTTATTACTTAAGCATTATTTATTTTTTTGTTGTATTTTTTATTAGCACGGATGTTTATTTTGCTTGTATAGTCATCCTTTACGTTCAGTTAGTTCTCACATTTTCCTCCAATTCTACACCTATCTAGTTTCTACTTTCCATATTTCGGGATTTTCCCCTTTTTTATGGTTTTGTTTTTCAAGGGTTAGTCTATTGTTTACTTCTAATTTTTACCAGCATTTTAGCGATTTACAATATTAATGTTTTTTTTCTTCTTATTTTCCTCGACCAAATCGGATGACCATCTTTGGTATTCTGCTTAGGTCGTTGGAATCTTACTTCTTTTGTCTTCACAGTTCTATATAGTCTTTCGGCTATTAGATATTGTTTATCTGACCTGGCGATAATTTCGCGTCTACTTTTATGCAGAAGTGCGAATCAGGACAGGATTATGACAATCTAAAAGCGTTCAGGTCCATTTTACTGAGGCAAAAGCGAAAAGGGGTCATGCCAAAAATTGGCGGAATTAAAGATGAGATTGAGTGAAATCTATGGAGGGAGGGGGGAATCTAAACAAGACCGAACGATTAACGCGATGTAAGCAATTATTTTCAATATAAATTATTTTTTTCTCATTAAAATAATAAAAAGAACTATACGAATTTCAACGTTTTAAATTATTATTTTTAAAAATATTTAATTTAAAAAAAAATAAAAATTAATTATTTTTAAAAAATATATTAAAGTTTGCTTTGAAAATAATATACACTACCTGACACAGAAAATGCAACACTATGAAAGAGCGAATAGAGTGTGATGATATAGAACACACAGACAGAGATCGCATATATGTATAAATAAGAGCTGTTAATTCCAGAAGAAAAATGCAATACAATAATGGCATAAACAGGGTGATCAGTAGGCAGTAGGACCACCTCTTGCGACGATACAAGCAGCAACCCTTCAAAGAAGAGATACAATGACCGTGCGGATAGTTTCCTGAAGTTTTGGATGACCACACGTCTTCAACCATCCTCTACAAGTCGTCCTCTGTTTGAGGTGGGGCAGGGCAGTCAAACAACGGCCAATCACCTCCCATTCATTCTCGATGGGTGAGAGATCTGGAGACAGCGGAGGTCAAGGACGCACCTGGATACCTTGCAAGGCTTGTCTGTTGATGGTTGCTGTGTGTCGGTCACGCGTTATCTTGCTGGAAAATAGAATTTTGCAACCGCTGAAGGTACAGCAGTGCAACCGGCAGCAGCACCTCATCCACATATTGTCGTGCCGTCATTGGGCCTCTAATACAAATTAGAGGTGATAGGCTATGGAAGCCGATGTCACTCCAAACCATGTTGCAGAGTTATCAAGTAGTATGTTGTTCAACGTTCGTAGCAGGATTGGATCTGTTTCCACGTCGCTTCCAGACTCTTACACGGCGAGTGTCATTCGACAAACCAAACCGACACTCGTCGCTGAACACAACCTTGTCCTATTCAGTCGTCCAAGAAGTTCGGACCCGACACCATTGCAATCTCTCACGTCGGTGTCTTGTCGTTAATGGCAGTCTTCGTAAAGGACGGTTTGAGTACAAGCCGCTTTCGGCCAATCGTCGGGAACCTGTTCTCGCTGATATTGGAGTATCCATCCAATATACCCTGCAAATTCTGCAGAATGTCGACAGTAATAACCATGGTCGACAGACGTCGTTTGTGCGGGCGCCACCGCATGCCTTCGAGTGTGTCGATCAACACGTGCTGACATACGTCTGGATAGACTTATACCGCTGCGATGATTCACATTCACATGCCCTTCAATTCATCTTCTACAAATCCTTTGCACAGTGGAAGCATCCAAGAGTGTTTCAGCAGCGACACACCGGTACGATTTCCCAGCCGTACGCTACGCAGGCCTAAAATGAATTCTCTCGCACGATCGTCCAAATGCTGGCGTCATCGGGCGGTCATCTTTTCAACAGCACGTTAAAGACCCAGACCGTCCGACTCGTCCATTTCAACAGCACGTGTCTTCCTAAACGAAAAACAGCTCGGGATACGGGTTTCCATAGCGACAGACAGTAACAACTGTTGGCTTATCTGTCTCCAGAAAAGATCCCGGAACGTCAATATTTTCTTTTTGGGGCTGGAGAAGACATGAACAATTCAAATATAGAGGGGGTCAGTGATAAATGTTTATGGGGGCTCACAATTTCTATGGGCGGCCTTTATGTATGTATATAGGCCCTATTCCGAAGTCCCTACTTGGCCTAGAAGCTCGAGTTTTTTCTGAACGTAGCTATCAAACCTGAGATGGTCCCAAAACTTTCGTAAAATTTGATAGACTTTTAAATCTTTGGAGGGAGGGGGGAGGGGACCCCAAAATGAAAGTAAAATAGATATTTGGGAAAAGATATCTCCTACTACAAAAAGGGTTAGAAACTCGATTTTTGGTTTGAACGGGAGACAGATAGAAGACCCCCCTAAAGACCGGAAGTCGATACAGTTAATTTTTACAGATTTTTAAAAATTGCGAAAGACACCGTAAAACGTATTGAGAACAAAGCGGTAAGATCGTAGATATTGTTTCTTGCTCGCCAAACTGGGAATCCGAAAACATAATTATCTCAATTAAATTAAAGATTCGATAACTTCCATTTCAAAGCGATGTAGTGCTCAAGATTAAAATTTCGTAAAAAAAAATAATTGTTTCAGGCACTGGCTTCAAATTTTGTCATCGTTAAGTCTCATGTCTTAGCTCTACAAGACTTTAATTCCTTTTGTTGTGACTTTATTTATTAATTTTTAACAATTAAATTCATGATTCAAGAACATCCATCCAGAAAGCTGCTGTTTGTCTTTCGACTCGAGATTGAATCTTTACGATTTCCTATTACATGAACTTTCGTTTTATATATTTGTTTTTTTTTATTTTTACTCCTTGTTGAGGGGGCGACCGTGGTAGATGGGAGGCGGGGGACGTGTCGACCAAAAAAGGGGACGGGGCCTATTTTAAAATCTTCGTTTTTTAAAGTTAATTGTTAAACGACGCTTGCTCCGATTTTGATACAACTTTTACGTTGTATTTTCTGCTCTACAATGGACCCACTTGACTTGCTCATGTTAAACATGTACGCAATTTTGTTGCTTTACAGCTCTTGCACCCGTGCCAGAAGGGGAGCAGGGCGTGCAAACAAAGGGGACCGTGAGAGTGGACGTAAATATTCTAAAGAGTATTAGTATACGACAGTGTGTATGTGTATGGAGGGGGGGGGGGGGGGCTTTTGCGCCCGCACAGAACTTATTAAAAAACTGTTTGCTATAAAAACTGGTTGCTATATTTAGTGATTGCTAGCGGGCAAAACTTGCTAATGTTGCTTTAATGGGAGACGGTCGCTACATTACCTCGTAGCCCGTGTTAACAATTAAAACTTACCCCCTACCTCAGTAACATGACAATATTGCATATCATAGTCGTTTCACGGGAAATATTTCCAATATAACGGCCAACATTGGGGAGACATTGAAAAATTAAACTTGCGAATGGTGATGGATCTACGTGTTTTGTTTTGAATATCACAATATTGGCTGAATATCGGTTATAGGTTGGCATACCAATATTGGCTAAATGTTGGATGTACATCGGCTATTGACATTGCGTATAAATGGGTTACCAATATTGGGCCAATACAGCCAGAATGTAATGCCTACATTTTAATAGTTGGCTAATATTGGCCCACACTGGTATGCTACTTATGCCAACACTGGCATGCTGCTATATACGCTAATATTGGCGAACCATTTGAAATATTTCCAATAAAATGCCAATATTTAGCCGATATTGGCTAAAAATTGAAATTACAATATTGTTCCGTTACATAGGAAATATTTCCAAAGGAACCCCAATATTGGTATGCAAACATTGCCAACAATATTTCCCCAATACATGGAAATAAATTGGAAATGTAAGCAGAGGTGCTTCATTTTAAACAAGTGTTCACTGAGCTTTTTTTCTAATATTGATTTTTTTTTTAATTTCACCGTAATAAAATAAAAATAAAATATTTTAGTTAAGACGTTGACAGATAATAAATCAATAAAAATTTAAAAAATATATTTTATGAGAAGTTTTGTTTTTTATGATTTCTTAAATAAGAAATTTCTAAAGGGCTCAAGGGCAGGGGTTAGAGAAGTAAGTGCCTAGGAGAGGATAAAATCCGCTTTTAAATTTCTAGCGAAGAGAAAAGATCAAAGAAAAAGGAATTTCATAACAAGATTTTACATCGAAGTAGTGTGTGGGATATGGGGGAGGGCGGATAACTGAAATCATGTCCTTCACCAAGTTTTTAGAAAGGAAAAACTGGGCCCCAAGCAGGCACCTAGTACAGGGCCATAGCCAGAGACAAAATTGTAGAGGGGTTGGAGGGAAATTGTAGGGGGCTCAACAGTCTTAAAGGAGGGCCTCACCAAAAACACAATTAATCCTTAGTATTTATAAACCACAATAGTTACTATTATATACTTCAATTCAGGCACGTAGCCAGGGGAGGGGCTCAAGGGGCTGAAGCCCCCCTGAAATCTAAAAAAAAAAAAAAAGAAATCTCTAGTCACGAATGAAATTTGACGTTCAACTCTGCGTCAATTTCCAATTTTCACCAATGTATAAAGCACCTTTTTAGTTCCAAAAATGAAATATTCCATTACTTGTTTTTTAACATGCTGCCTGTAGGCAGTTTATATAGTTATTGCGCTCTCATTTTAGCAGCAGTGGAATTGCCTTAATTATAATACTATCGCCCCTAAAATTCGCCTTAGTTTACAATCGCCGCTAAGAGAGGTGTATATTTGAAACTTGATAAGTTTTTTTTTATCCCTCACTAGCGCAGACGTCGTGGGGGGGGGGGGGGGGGCTCCGTTCCGGGGCTGGAGCCCCCACGGTCCACGCAGAACCGAATTGCAGATGAATGATATTTTGTTTTGTTTTGTCATAGACGGACCTTGAGAGTTGGTCCCGCGACCCCCATGTAGATTTTGAAAACACGGCGCTTATATTACCCCCAGTGTTTCGTGCTATTTTGAAATGTTTCTAGGATCTCACTTATATATAATAAAAGGCAATGTATGTCTGTGTGTCTTATACACTATAGGCTCAGCGACCGCGCGTCGCAGAGCTATGAAATTTGGCAATCGGAGACCTGGGGTGGGGGTGGGGGGAGGTGACAAGTGACAACCGATTTTTAAAATTTGAATTTTTTTTGTTTGTTATTTAATGTTTTATGCGATTTCGACCATTTTTTCCCTTTTATTCTCCACCATCCAGACGTCGTAGAAAAAAAAAATCACCCGATCTGAAAGAGCAGTCAATTGCGAGTAAAAATATATCAATTCCAAATCTCAATTTCAATTTCTAATATTTTTTAAAGGTTTTAAAACAAAAGTGACTTTTGACTAAAAAAAAACGAACTTTCATTTTTAAATCCTCGCATTCGAAAAAGTACTGACAATTTCGACTAATAATTTACATTTTTATTAAGCTTAAAGATCTGGCTTTCTTACAAGTCCAATCTGGTCAAGAAATAATTATAAATAGCAGCTCGATCCTGATTTTAAAGAAATAATGATTTTAAATTTCTCGGGAAGTTCAGACAAATTTCCCACTTATCCTGCGCGCGCAACTGGGGACGTCACGCCGTTTCCATGGAGATTGTGAATGGGATCGGGTTATTTTAAATGATGGAATTAAGAGCTTAGCATATGGTCATTATAAAACTTAAATGATTGAATTTTGGTGGATTAAATTGTAGTGATGTATTGTATACATCGGGGGAAATTATTATATTTATATTTTAAATGATGGAACGATATGGATTTTTTAAATGGATATTTATTTTAATTTATGGATATTTTAAATGGATATTCTAATTTATGGATATTTTAATTTTATGGATATTTTAAATGATGGAACGATGGAATGAGGGTGATGGAATCGGAAGTCCTTCCGAGAGGTTGGTGGTAGGGGAAGGAGGGTACGGTACCTGTGGATGCCTCTCTCACTGGGTTCCGGTCTAAATTGGGTGAATAAAAAGAAAATTATGGAGATTGTCACGGAGGGCGCGGTAGCCCAGTGGTTAGTGAGCGAGAGCATTAAAAGAAAAAATTCAGGAAATATTTAATTCTGCTTCACAGCTTGCAGAGGTAGTGTCCAAACTGAATTGAAGATTCCAAGACTCACATTAAAGCAAACAACACGTGCAAATCCTCCAACTACTTCTGTTGAAGAATACTACAGGGTGACTATCTTTATTCCTTGTATTGATAGTCTGATTCAAAATTTACATGATAGATTCGTTTCAAATGAGGATATTCTACCAAGTTTCCAGATACTTCTTCCTGGTTTTACTTCTGTTGATGACAGAAGCAAGTTGAAAAGTCTGTCTCCATATTTCGACGATAAAATGTCACTCTCAAAACTGAAAGCTGAATATGAACTGTGGTGTTGTTGTTGTTGAAACCCAGACCGTCCGACCTACCAGAAAGGTGTAAGGTAACTGTAATGAACTGTGGTGTGAAAGAGTTTTAACTATTGACACTAACATTGAGGTCCTGAAAGTGTTAGAGCATTGTAATGGTACCTATTATCGTACAATCAGGTACCTCCTTATTATCTTGGCTACATTACCAGTAACAACTGCTAGTGTAGAAAGATCCTTTTCGACACTGAAGAGTGAAAACTTTGCCCCGTAGTGAAATGAGTGATGACAGACTGCCATGATTTCAATTCACCCCAAAATTACTGTGCAACCGGATAAGGTCATAAATATTATGGCAGGGAAAAAGTTGAGGAAATTGCTTCTGTAGCAAATAAAAAATGGCGATCTGCGAATGAGCTTGTATGGCAGTTAATTTGCTGTTGGAATTTGAATAAGTAAAATATAAATAAAATAAGTAAATTATAACTTTCCACCTTCAAAGTTTTTATAATTATAGGTATCTGTGATAATAAATTTTTAATTTAAAAATACTGTAGTAGTTAATTTTACTTCTTTAGATTAAATAATTGCGGTGTTGAAAACCCAGACCACACGACAGACCCGAAGGTTTACTGTAGCTAAGTGTGTGGCCGGGAACTATATAATAAACTAACTAAATAATAACTAAACTAAATAATAATAACTAACTAAATAATAATAATAATAATAACTAACTACTAATAATAATAACTAACTAACTACTAATAATAATAACTAACTAAATAATAATAATAATAACTAACTAAATAATAACTAAATAATTGAGGTGTAACAAGTTTAAGTTGTAATATATAAAAATCAAAAGAAAAAATGAAATCGAAAAAAAAAAAAAATCTGATGTGGGCAACACATGACTTTCCTTATATAATGCAGTGAATTTACTACTTTTACAGTAAAAAAATAGGTTTTCTTATAGTAGATACTTATATTCTTTCCAAAATATTGAATTTTCGACAATTAGTCGTCATTATAATTGATTTAGCGTTACTTTTTATCCATTTGGCGAGATTTTCGTTAATTTGGCAACATTTAAAAAAGTCGTCAAGTTGGAGACATTCCGCCAAATTCGTCGCCAAAATCTCGCCAAGCGTTATGGACGGAGAAATAAGTTATTCTTATAGCATATAAATGACTATTAGCGTTCAAATGCAAAAGTATTACTCAAAGTATTTTTTCTCATGAATGAAACGAGCTAGATCCACGTGAATGATGTCACCCAATTTATCGCATGATATTACATATGAAAAGTGAACATGTTTCTCAACAGTTAATATTTTTTTTTTAATTTATGGGATATTTTGATAATTTTTTTAAAAAAATGTGCAATATCTCGAGAACGGTTCATGCTAGCGTTCTAAAGTTTATGTCAATCGTTTTCCAAAGAAAAATTACATAAGAAATGTCTATTTGCGTAATTTTATTAAAAGTTTTGATTTATTGATGGTTTTTTTTTCAAAATTTCACTTGAAAATTTAGGGGGGTTCTGAACATTCGATTACGTTTAAAAACAATAGGCTTCCAGTATTCACGAATTGTTATTTTTGTACCAAATTTCATTCGAATTGCTCCATTCATTCGTGAGATATCGTCTCCACAGACTCACTGACACACACACACACACACACACGCGTACTTTCACACACAGACATCACTTCAAAAATGTTTGATTCGCGATCAGGGATGCTTGAAACGTGCTCATCCGTCGAAAATTCGAATTCGAATTTTCGACCCCGTCACAATACTTTCCTTATACATTATGTATATAAGGAAAGTAAAAAAACAACGGCAAGTGGGCGGGGGGAGGGGGGTCACAGCTCGGAACTAATTGAAAAAGTTAACGCTAGAAAGGTAAACGTCCATTACGGTTTTAAGCATAAGGTTCAGCCCCCCCCCCCCCCTCCGAAATGAAATCCTGGCTACGGGCCTGCTTCAATTCATATAAATTATTAAAATATAATTGCATATTTATATTTCGAAGCTAAAAGCAGATTATTAATATCCATATAGCTACTATACATCAATATTAATATATAATAATTACAATTGATTTTAATGTAAGCATTGTAAAAAATCTGATGTGGGCAACACATGACTTTCCTTATATAATGTAATGAATTTACTACTTTTACAGTAAAAAAATAGGTTTTTCTTATAGTAGATACAAATATTCTTTCCAAGACATTGAATTTTCGACAATTAGTCGTCATTTTCATTGATTTAGCGTCATTTTTATCCATTTGGCGAGATTTTCGTTAATTTGGCAACATTTCAAAAAGTCGTCAAGTTGGCGATATTCCGCCAAATTCGTCGCCAAAATCTCGCCAAGCGTTATGCACTAAGAAATAAGTTATTCTTACAGCCGATAAATGACTATTGGCGTCCAAATACAAAAGTGTTACTCAGAGTATCTTTTTTCATGAATGGAACGAGCTAGATCCACGAGAGTGATGTCACCCAATTTATCGCATGGTATTACATATGAAAAGTGAACATGTTTATCAATAGGAATTTTTTTTTTATTTTATATGACTTTTTGATATTTTTTTTGAAAAATGTACAATATCTCAAAAAAGGCTCGTGTTAGCGTTCTAAAATTTATGTCAATCGTTTTCTAATGAAAAATTGCATAAGAAATGTCTATTTGCGTAATTTTATTAGTGGTTTTGATTTTTTGACGATTTTTTCAAAATTTCATTCGAAAATTTAGAGGGGTTCTGAACATTCGATTGCGTATAAAAACAATAGGCTTCCAGTGTTTACGGATTGTGATTTTTGTACCAAATTTGGTTCAAATCGGTCCATTCGTTCGTCAGTTATCGTCTCCACACACACACACACACACACATACTTTCATACACACGCACACACACACACACACACACACACACACACACACAGACATCACTTCAAAAATGTCTGATTCGTGATCAGGGATGCTTGAAACGTGCTCTCCCGTCGAAAACTCGAATTCGAATTTTCGACCCCGTCACAATACTTTCCTTATACATTATGTATATAAGGAAAGTAAAAAGCTATTAATAATTTGTAGAAACATTCTTAAAGCTAACACTAGTTAATGCTTAATATTAAGTCTTACCTACTTATCACTTGATTTGGACTCTATAATATAACAGTGAATCCCACAATAATACAAAAGTATCTGAAATACTATTGTCATAATTTTTAAATATTTTTACATTGAATATGTAAATAAATGGATCATTAGTATAATCATAAATTCAGCTAAATTTAAAAATCTTTAAAACAAAGTAATTTATATAAAAAAAAATCTCTAAGAAATTCTTATGCAAAATTTGAATGACATTTTATATGAAATTTTATATCACTACTAAAAATTTAATAATTTTTATCAGGGGGAAGGGGGGGGGGGGGGCTTAGCTCCTTCTGATCCCTGCCTGGCTACAGTCCTGATCCTAATAGAGTTAGAGAAAGATAAGAAGGTTTTTTTTTGGGGGGGGGGGGGGGCACAGGGCCTTGATCCTGAGAAAAGGTATTGGATGAGACGGATGAAGAGGAGGGGGTATAGGGCAGCCGCAAATTTCAAAATGCCAGAGATAGAGGTGTGAATATTGTTAGAAGTCGTTATCTATGAAATGAGAGCAGTTATAAAAATATGCTTAAAGCCCCCGTTTGGGGGGGGGGGGGGAGTCCAGGTAACGCGGGGGAGTGCGCACTTTTGAGCTTCGGAGTTCCGATGGTCGTACCTCCATGGTACGACCATCCATGGTACCTCCTCCATGGTACTGTCAAGGGTGGGAAATTCTAAAGGAATTTTGCCCCGGTTCTCTTATTTATAATTATAAAATGTACCCGGGATTTAAATTTGTGACTAACTAAATTTATTAATTCAATTTTTCAGTAGAACGGGTCCTAGTCGCGGACTCGTTCGTTTTTTAAAATCAGAGATAAAATTAACTGCTATGCAAATCGCACATGAAATAATCCTTTAGTTTCAACGCATGCGTAGTCACGCACAACGATTTTTTCACGCATGCGCACAAACACCCACTGCTTCCTATAGACGTTAACCGCTAACTGTATAGAAAGAACGGAATCAGAAATCTCAATTTTTATGCTTTCGTTTGCAAATTAACAGAAACTTAGAAAATAGAGTAATTAAGAAAACATGTTTTCTATTAGAATGCAAAGATAGATATACAATCATATTTTTGCTAAACTATAGAATTCTGCTAATCTTTTTACGAATGCGGCAAAATAAGGGGGAGGGGGGGGGGGAAATGCATATTTCAATGTATTTAAAAATAAATAAATAAATAAATATAAAGGAATTATCCTGCGGATGAGGTTCAAAAATCGTTAAAAGAACAAACATATCTAGACCTTTCTTATGATATTGATATGGCAATCCTGTGATAATATTTTTGATCGCTAAGGAACCGATTTGTGTGAAAATCGCTAAACATCATACTTCAACATAAAATAACTAAAAAACTAACTCTAATTGTAAAATAATTTCGCTGAGATGCATCGGCTGAGGACCTGAAGTACTTCTGTGGCTAATTTCATCGTTGTCCGAAGTTTCAATTTTCCGCTGCAGACGATACACACAGAGAGAGAAAGAGAGATCTTCTTTAGAATGAATTAACCGAAGTTACCTGGATCCTAAACAATACGCATTACCACTGAATTTTCAAATCGCCTGTTTTAAACTAAAATCATTAGCATCTTTCTTTTTAATGTAAATCCTTTTGTTCAACGCATGTGAAATTGCGAGCGACAATTTGCCACGAATGCACACAAACTTCCCCGACTCCCGATAGCAAACCGGAGAAAGAACGGAATCGAAAATTTCCAATATTATACCGTCGTTTTAAAATTTGACAGAAAATGAGAAAATAGTGTAATTTAAAAAAATAAATGTTTTTGTTAGAATGCAAAGATAATGTTGCGATGTATCCTCTGAAATCGTGAGTGTACTCTCAGGATACAAGAATGAGTACAAACTTCTGGATAACTAACACGTTTATATACGAGCACAGCGTAGACAGAAACAATAGACACCAAATAACTCGATAACTATCTTAACTATAAACAACTGTCAAGTACAGTAAAACAGCAATTAAATGCTCCACTAATTTCACAAAACAACAGATTCAAATCGCTGACGTATCTCACAATTCAATGAAGCTCGTATCACGTCAACTGCTCTCTAAGGGAGCAATGACTCTTTTTATATACACTCCGTAGAAACTTCCAGAAGGGGCTGGTATCTTCAAGAATATTCATTATTTCGAGAAAGTTCTAGTACCACCGAAAAGTCGCCAAATTGGCGATAAATTGCCAAAGCTGGAAAACTTGCATCGACATTTCAAAGATGGTAACCCTATATTCATGTAACAGGAATGGCTGCCTGTAAAGTTGTTTTTCCCTTCTGGAAACTCAAAGAAACTCCATTCTACATGTTCGTAATAATATACACCTATAGTTTTGCCTAACTATAGAATTGTGCTAAACTTCTTTTTTTTTGGATGCGATGAAATAAGAAAATAAAAAATAAAATATGCATATTTCGATGTATTCAAAAATAAATAGGAAGCAAGTGTCCTAGGAATTAGGTAATAATTTTGATCTTTAAGATTACCTTTTGATCGTCACAAAACAACAATCTACTGTTTGGAAATGAACCAAATGCTACAAAAGTTGTTCGTGCACCAAGTGTTTCAAAGAAAATGATTGCTTCGATTTTTGGTAAATCCGGCCATGTTGCAATCGTTGATTTGGAGAATCGTAGAATAGTAAATGCTGATTGGTATACGGCAATTTGTATGCCAAAAATAGTCACTCAAATCGGAAAAAAATAATGGGAAACGTTGCATCATTTTTCTTCATGACAATATAAGCTCACACACTTCATTTCAAACTATCAATTATTTGAAGCATTAAAAAATTGGTTTGATGAGTCATTGTCCATTCGCCTGATATAGCACCCAATGATTTTTTCTTGTTCCCGACAATCAAAAATAAAATGCATGATCAAAGATTCAACAGCCCAGAAGCAGTTGAAGCTTATAAATCATATATGTTTCTGATATACAAACTTCTGAATGGCATAACTGTTTTGAAACTTGGCTTATTCAAATGAAAAAATATATTGATTCTAAAGACGAATATTTTGAAAACCGATAAAACTATTTATTTTCATATAAAAAAAATTCTGATGTGGGCAACACATGACTTCCCTTATATAATGTAATGAATTTACTACTTTTACAGTAAAAAAATAGGTTTTCCTTATAGTAGATACTTAGATTCTTTCCAAGATATTGAAATTTCGACAGTTAGTCATCATTTTCATTGATTTAGTGTCATTTTTATCCATTTGGCGAGATTTTTGTTAATTTGGCAACATTTCAAAAAGTCGCCAAGTTGGCGATATTCCGCCAAATTCGTCACCAAAATCTCGCCAAGCGTTATGGACGAAGAAATAAGTTATTCTTACAGCAGATAAATGACTATTGGCGTTCAAATACTAAAGTATCACTCAAAGTATCTTTTTTCATGAATGGAACGAGCTAGATCCACGAGAATGATGTCACCCAATTTATCGCATAGTATTACATATGAAAAGTGAACATGTTTCTCAATAGGAATTTTTTATTTATTTTATATGTCTTTTTGATAATTTTTTTGAAAAATGTGCAATATCTCGAGAACGGTTTATGTTAGCGTTCTAAAATTTATGTCAATCGTTTTCTAATAAAAAATTACATAAGAAATGTCTATTTGCGTAACTTTATTAGCGGTTTTGATTTTTTGACGATTTTTTCAATATTTCACTCGAAAATTTAGGAGGGTTCTGAACATTCGATTGCGTGTGAAACAATAGGCTTCCAGTGTTTACAGATTGTGATTTTTGTACCAAATTTCGTTCGAATCGGTCCATTCGTTCGTCAGTTATCGTCTCCACAGACTCACTGTGACACACATACTTCCACACACAGACATCACTTCAAAAATGTTTGATTCGTGATCAGGGATGCTTGAAACGAGCTCTCCCGTCGAAAACTCGAATTCGAATTTTCGACCCCGTCACAATACTTTCCTTATACATTATGTATATAAGGAAAGTAATATTTTGTGTATTATTTTCTAAAAACTTAAATAGTAGCCTACGCATTACCCTAGGCAACCTTCTTGACCATTCTTTCTATAATAATAAAGGAAGATGTCTGAAGCGAACAATTTAAACGTCGTACTGCCATGAAATTTGGTACACAAGTACTTCACGACACGTGATGATGCGCCTCGGCGAGATTTTTTTTTAAAGTTTGAATTAGTTTTTTAGTTATTTTAAGTTAAAAGAGACTCCCAGTTCACGGCAGATTTGTGCCTACTTTATGTACGGAGCACGGGGGATTTTCAGCAAGTAGTAAAGCATTTATATACACATCGTCAAATCGTGCTATACAATTGGTTCGCTTGAGAATTGAAAAAATTGAGTGAGAGAACGAATTTTGTTCAAAACAGACATCTCGGAAATTGATTTGTGTTATTTTCATCCTCTCCTCATATGTATTAATTATTAATTTACATTTTTGAATCAACGCCATTGAAGACCCGAGATTTTTCTCCTACCTGGGATAGAATCTGTACCGCCATTGATGCTTATCTAATTTACATATAAATAGTGGACACCTATATAAGTTTTTTTTTATTATTTATAAGTAGTGATCACTTATTCTCGTGACGGATTTCGGTTTTGATTATTGCGTATCACGCCCGATGTATAGGGATAGCATGCAATTTTTCACCGTTACTTATACGAATCAAATTTATTTATTTTGTTACTTTATATAACTACTCTGATTTAACTCCCGATACATTTTCTAGTTAATTATAAAGGGTTTCTATTAAAGTCCTTAAGCACCTCAATAACTTTGTAAGGTAAGTTCTATGAGTGTACAAGTTAGGTCTGTCTATCTATAGTAAATGTAACTATGTCCGATTGCAAATAAGCGATGACAGTGCTCTTCGCGGATAAAGGATAAGAAACTCTGTAGCAATGCGAGATAGACGAAAAAAAAAATCCAATGAGTAGAAATCAACACTACGAACAAACGAAACATGTAAGGCAATAAATATCTGTCAAAAAGTCGCTTGTAACAAGACGACACCTGCAATGCTTGCCAAAGTATGCGTCATATTCTTTCTTGAATTTAACCTTTTGCGTCTATGGACGCCAATGCCTGCAAAGGGGGATCGAACTGTTTCGGATAGGGTATGTGAAATACATGTCTTTTTGAGAGGTTCTTCGTTTGAGATTGACGCTGCCCCACCCGTAAGCAAAAGGTTAAATGTGCATCGTCGTTAACTTAGGTCAATTTTGAAAAAGTCGTACACTAAACTCTCGTGCATGTAAGGGTAGTTCATTTTCGGATTTCTGAATATGACAGAAATTCGCTAGCACCTCTATTGTGGAAATGAAATGCTTTATTTAACAGTTTTATGGTCGATTACTACTCATTAGACAATGTTCTACAATTTTCTAATTGGCTTTTTGCTTCCTGGTGTTATCATAACTTTTTAAATTATCCGCTAGGGGCGCTGCAATCACTTTTATTCGATCAAGCATAGTCAGTCACTTTACTGTAGATAGACCTAACGTGTACATTCATGGTCCTTTTCTTACGAAATTATTGGGGGTGCTTAAGGGCAATCCTAAGAACCCCTGTATATTAGTTTCCCTGTGCGAAATAGATTTAAGGAGCAAATTAATGGTTCCCAGTTTGTTCGCTATAACCGAGATCTATTGTGCATTATGACTGACTGGGCATTTTCAAACTGTTCGTTATTCAGGAGGTTTTACTATATTTGGAGAAACTTCAACGAATGCATCAAGAATTGAAAAAAAAAAAAGAATTGGCAGCGAGTACAATGGAGCCGAAATGGTTTTGCGGGTAATTTGCCTTCTTTAGACATTTTCAAAACAGTTCAAAATATTAAAATATCGTAATTAGAACCACCTTTTCCAAAATATTAAAATATCGAAATTATAACCACTGTATTTCAAAAACTAAGAACTTGACACCAAATTCAATTATACATCTTTGTATGACTTTCAAAGGGCTACAAATCAATGCTTACTGTTTGTTCACCACTTTGTTTTTGAGATATAAGCACAGAAAACTTAAAGGAAAACTTTCAATCTCATGTAACTGGACAAGACGATTTTTCAAAAATTATAAACGCTTTGTAAAAGAAAAAAAAATTCTAAGAACTGGATTTCCTACTGAATATGCTTGTTACTTACTGTTTATATCTATCTGTTATAATTTAGAAGATATTTCGATTGAAAGTAGCAAAGTGTAGCGGGCAGAAATTCGCTCAAAGACGTTTTAATTCTCTGTGAAGAAAAAAGTTCTCAAATATTAAAATTATTTTTGTATGTATATCCGTAAATGGTAATTCGTAAATTTCTGCCCGCCACAATTTGCTACTTTCAATCGAAATAGCTTCTAAATTATAATAGGATATCCGATAAAACAAGTAAAAATTGTTTGCATTTTTTATATTTTCGTAATGCTCCAACTTCAACCAGAGACAGATGTTATTTAAATAATAAACAAATAATAAAAAAAAACTGTGTAAACATTCAGACATAGCTTTTATTAATATGAGGAAGCACTAATATAAATTATACAAGAGAAAAACGGACTTCACAACACTGTGATCAATGAGAAAGAGATAAACATTAAGAGCAAATACAGTACATAACTGTTCTAGTTAACAATGGGCGGTGGGCCAGGTATTTATTATTAAACTGAACTGAAACAACAACGAGATGATAGAGAGAAATTACAATTAAGAGCATTAAAAAAGTTCTGCAATGAAAACAATCAACATAGTTGACACGTTTTATTAATATAAAAACTACTCGTTGTAAGAAATATATTACAATCATGTATGGCAAAAGTAGAAATTTTGCATTCTACAAAGTTACGAGTTTTTGTGCGACATATTAAATTATCCAGAATATCAACAGGTATGAAGTTATTTACATTACAGTTGAAAAGTTTGCTGTTGTAGATTAACTTCAAAAGAAATAGAATGACCTGGTTGCCAATAGAAGAATGATAATAAAGATACCATAAAAATAAACATATAGCTTAATTTGGATATTAAAATAAATTTTGTGCAAAACTAATTTGACAACAGAGGGATGGGGTAAACTGTGAGCCTCCATTTCCATATTAATCGTTTTTAATAATTTAAAAATTTTCTGTATAAAATCAGATTTGAGTTTCAAATATTAGATATCTGAAATTCAAAATTTTACTCATATGTTTTCATATTTGAATAAAAATATTATTGATAAAGTGATTCTGTTACCATGGTAACCATCTGATCAAGGTATTCATAATGAGCATATAAAGAAAAACAGAGTGAAAAATCATTTGTAACTACCAGTATACTTAAATTAGCTTTGAGTGAAGAATATAAACTTCATTCATGTGTATATCCCTCACCTTAAAATTGTGTTGTTAGCTTTTTTTTAATGTGAGGTTAATTTTAGTTTTTTTTTTTTTAATGTGAGCTAAATTTTATTAAAAATCAAATATCCTAAATTTTGTTTAAAATTTTTAATCGAATAAATTCACATTCTTCATTTAATAGTATGCAATAGGTGGAACTAGCAGTTTTAGTTTGGAAGGGTGTGTGTGTGTGCTAAAGCCCCCTTAGTTTTTATCATTTCAGTTGCAATGTTTAATACCAATATACATTTGAAAATTGCTAGGGTACCCCTCATCCCCATAAGTTATTAAAAATGCAGTATTAAAATGCTATGCAGTATACTATTAAAAATGTCAGTTTTTTCATATATTCATAACTTGCAACAGTACTACATGTAAGCCCAATGTCTTGATAATGAATGATATAAACCAATGATCTTTCATCCACAGTCCACTGAGGAATGAATAAGATTTTTTACATCTTATTTTAGATCATGATTATATGTTGATTTTAGACAAATATTTTTCTGTTTTTTCTAAAGAGTAGCTTATACAGACTAGCATGAATAACTAGGATTTCAAACAGTCATCGAATCTCTAACATCACATAACTATATGCAGTCTGTCTGAAGGAAATCCCAATATTGTTACACGAAAATTTTTGTATATCACATTTTTTATTTAATTTCCATTCTTATAAAACTGGCTAATGATTATTATTGCAGTTATTTCCATCGATGGTGAAGTTGCATATTTTCAGTAGTAAAACACAAGTTAAGATTTTAAGGAAATATATGTGATAGTTTACAGGAAGAGGGCCCAGTTGTCAGTAATCTTTCTGAGATAACATGGTTTATAGTCATTATACCGACAACTGTGTCAGTGGTGAATGCTACGGTATGACTTGTATGGTGCCGACCGACTATTAGAATTGAAGAAATAATTAGAATGAAATCTGCATTTAACAAAAAAATTGTAACACTTTGGAAAATTGGAATTAAATTCATGCATCTGTAGTCTGAAGAAATAGTTTATCAGAAAGGTTATTCGTTTAAAGTTTATAAGAAACAGGTTTTATTCGCAGAACCAGCGCTTAGCACCAAGCCAGGCTGTGCGTTCAAATTTCCGCATTACTGAATATCTGAGCAAATTTTTCAATGGATAGAGGCTTTAAATAAATATTCTTTGCAGTGCTGTAATATTTTTTGCTTGGTTGTACGGTTAATTATTTTGGTGATTGTAAATCAGTTTGATTTTTTTTTTTTTTTCATTTTAAACCTTTTAACTGGAAAATAAGTTTATACCAGATCAATAAAAGTTTCATAGCAGTAGATAAGAGAGCAAAATTCTAGTTTAAGTAATTAATAAATATTAAATTAAGATTTCAATATTTTAATATACATTGTTCTATAGTTCAGTATTGATATAAAATCCATTTGCACTATTTATGCCTTTGAATAAATTGTGTGATAAGCTATAATTAGGGCAATGCTTTTTATCACTGTTCAAATTTATGAAATTTTTGTAACTTTTTCTTAATGATTGTGCATGATTTTAAATCAGAGTTTTATCTGTACAAGTCAAAGGTTAATGAGTGCATGACATATCAACCATTTAACAAAATGCCACTTATTTAAATAAGCTTAATTTTTTTGCAAAGTATAAAAAATCCACAAAAAACCCTTATTATTTGAAGTACAAGATTTTATAACAGACATAAAATGCAAAAAAATGTTCATAATTTTAATTAATGCATTGAAAAAGTTTATAATTTAAAGTTTATTCACCACTGGAATTTAATTAAAATTTTTATGAAATATGTACAAATTTTGTAACTTTTGATGAATATTCAATGAATTTTGTTAATTATTTTCCTCGAATTCCTATCCTAGTTACAATATATAGCACAATAACAGTGATAACATGGGTGGATGTAAGATGTATTTTCACATGATCTGCTTTACAAATCAGGATTCGCCAATGAAGTTCTCCTTTTTAGTTTTCAATGGATTTAGGTAGCCACATTCTTCTCAAATAAGAGAAATGTTTTCAGTTTGCTCTGCATGTTGCCAAGTCTAAGAATTTTTTTTTCTATTAGTTGGGTTTAAAAAAAAAATATCCTGAAAAACCATGATTTAAACCAAACAAAATGGTTGCAAAAATGAAAAATAAAAACCCATGATTTAAACCATACATCCTTGTTATCAATCCAAACATTTTTAAGCTGTTTTTTATTTTATTGTTTCAACTGAATAATAATGCAGAATTTGCAAGATGAGTTGTAATTATCACAAAATCATGGTTTTGTTTTTAAGAATCAGCTTGAAAAGTTGCATTTACTAAGACCCTAAACTCAATTTTGAAATTAATTTCTGACATCTGGATCCTTTTCCTGTAAACCATTATATGTTTGTATATGTACATGCGAATGCCACATACAAACACATATACTCCAAGCAAACACATGTGTGCGAATGTGTGTTTGTGAAAGTGCATGTGCGAGTTGGGAGAGGAGAGGCATGAATTTATGTGTGCGGATTGCGAACCTCTAGCTGACTATAATTTCGCTCTTGGGTAAAAAAAAAAGTTGAAGACCACTGATGTAAACTATCTTAAGGTAGTCCTATCTTATCCTAAAATATATAAAAGGTAATAAGATAGTAGAGGTAAACTAACTTATCCTAAAATATATAAAACATTCTGAGAAGAAAATTACTCTATTGACAACAGGCATACTATACTCGTAGCATTATAATCCTACTGAAAATTTATACACATTAAGAGAAGGATCTAGACAGAGCTTCTCAAACTCTAACATTTCATTAAATTTAAGGGAACATGCTAATGTGCACGCTAGAATGTGCGGTGCTAAACATAGGTTATGTGGTTTGGCATACATTAGTAATATACATACCATAACTTAAATAATGCAGCAACCACTACTTAACTTAAAGTTTTAGATTTGGCTAGTAAATCCTTAATGTCTAGTAGCCATTTGGCAATTATACAAAATAACTAGATTGTCTTTCCCCCATATTATGTAAATAGCAATCCTTTGCAAAGTCATATAAGTACCTTAAATAATTTTTCTATAGAGTTTATTAATTTATTTTTTCTTTTTAGGGTACTTACGTATTATCGCAACCATGACAAAACGTAATTGATGTATCGTCCAATAAAGGTCCCGATCGATTCCAAGGACAACATGCAACAAAGTGATCTGTATGAGGACCCACGTTCGAGCGGGCTCGAACTGGTTGGGGGACGTACGCACCGCTGGGACTGTGTCGTCAGACAGGCCGGCTTCGCCGGACCAAGTCACAGAGCATACTAGACTCGCTTCTGGGACCGTCGCACGGCGCAAGGACCGTGACAACATGCAGCCAAGTGATCTGTATGAGGACCCACGTCGAACTGCTTGAGAAAAACCCAGAAGCGAGTCTAGTATGCTCTGTGACTTGGTCCGGCGAAGCCGGCCTGTCTGACGACACAGTCCCAGCGGTGCGTACGTCCCCCAACCAGTTCGAGCCCGCTCGAACGTGGGTCCTCATACAGACCACTTTGTTGCATGTTGTCCTTGGAATCGATCGGGACCTTTATTGGACGATACATCAATTACGTTTAGTCATGGTTGCGATAATATGTAAGTACCCTTTTTAGTAAAGTTAACTCTATAAGTTTATTGTTGGTTTAAGAAGTCAACAATTTGGTAGATGTTGTCTGTTGTGTCGAAAGCCCAGACCAACCGACTCGTCCGAAGACTTAGAGTAGCAAATGTTGTCTGTTGTGTGAAAAATGGCTAGTAATTGACTGATTAACTAGTAAAATGTCAAGTTGGGTTTGGGTAGCTAACTAGTGAACAGAGACAAAGTCAAGAGAAAGTTGTTGCAACCCAATTAGTTCAACAAATATATTGTTCTCTATTGACTTGTTACTCTTGGAGACAATTACAACTGTGAACTCGTCATTTGATCACTGATCCTTTTTCAAGATCATGGTTATGCTTATACTAGAGAATTATATAATGCAAGTACAGTAAAAACCTGATATAGAACAGTTGTCAGAGGACATACTTCACCCCACGTTATATAGCTCATCTGATATATTGGGTTTCTATTGTATATATATAACTACAGTTTGATAAACGCTGGTCTAGATCAATGCTCTTGAATTTATACGAGCATAATATACAACTTTCGACACTAACATATCTTTTAAGAAATACAACTAAATGTCATTAAGCATTTGACTTTGTATTTACAAAGAGCTTTCAAAGTAGAAATCTTAACATTAACATTTGAAAAACATAGGTTAAGTAAAACATTCTTTACTTAAAAAAAAAAAATAAAATAAAAAATAATAATAATAATTAACATTATGCCCACCTGAAGGATAACAAATAAATAACAAATATACATATCTATACATTCATATGTAAATTGCAAATGACGTATTATAAGACACTGATAACAGGTTCTAAGGCTGATACAAGAAATTTTGTAAAATTACAGGCAGTCAACCACATTCAGTAGAATATAAAAAAAATTACACTCTACTTGCACTATCTCAAAACATGCTCAGATTTATCTAAATTCTAAAAATGTGTAATGAGATTTGCATAGAAAACAGTATATGGAAGAATTAAATGTTTCATTGGGATTTTAATTTCTTTGAGTTAAGTCAAACAAAAATCATTATTCTAGTCAAGCTTATATTTCATGTATTCTTGCACTGTCAAATTTTTTAACTTATAATTCCAATATAATTCAAAAGGTAAGGATATGCAGGCAGGAAAACTCAGCAAATATGGTGTTTCAAAGATGCTATACGAGAAAACCAATTACTGCAAACACAAAAATTATATAGCCTTAAAGTTTAATAAATATAACTTTAGACTCCAAAATTTTGTTAAATTTGGACAGATAGTTTTTTTAGATACCTCCCATAATTATCATCTCTGAATAGCAATATCCTCCGAATAATGGTCACTCAGAAAGGAATGCTGCCATAAAGATAACAGTCAAAACCTCTGAGGAACAGTTAATTGCTCTGAATAATGACAAACAGCCATGAAATTTTTTTCGAACAGCCACTTCTTACTTCATATTCCACATCATTGCAAACTTTTCGGAAGACCAAAGACTTGCTACACATCCCCTTACTACCTTTCTATCATTATTGGAGCAAACTGCATTTCTTTTCAGTTAAAGATGAAATTCTTCAGGAAGAAAAGTTGAAGAAAATTGTCCAAACATCAAGATTTAATGACATACATTTACACGAGTAAGTTAAAATTGATGAATATTTGTAGATGGAAGAAATGTTTTCAAATATTTTTCAAACGATTGAAGAAAACCACTGAAAGTGAAGTTGTAGCTAACCAGCTTAAATATAAAAACTACACAGTAGCTATAGTGTATTTAAAATATACGAAACTTCATGATAGATGATAATGAACTTTTTAATAAACTATAATGTGCTAGAATTTTATAAGACAAAACTTTCTATACACACTGTAATAAATCAGAATGCTAAAAATACATTTTTAAAATTTTGCTATGCATATATGGTACACACTTGTTTTCATGTGTGTTATTATAGTTTATAATAAAGCTTTAAAATCAACTTTTTGTGCAGTCCCATTGGTGGTCATTGTTTGGAGATTTTACTGTGTAGAAAAAACTTTACCAGCTTGGGCTTCAGATATTTCAATTTGTAGTTATTGCAGTGGTAATTATTATTGACCTTTAAAAATTAATAAAGCATGATTTATTAATAAAATTAACCATCTTTACTTCTCATAATATTGCTGAAAAATATTGGATCCCCCAAAACTCTAAATTCCAGATTTTTATGGATAAGCACACTTTAAGACTTCCTGCATACATTTCGAACAATTTGAAAAGATATCTGATAAGTGCATACATAACTCAAGAATGAATATCAAATATATAGTTATCAAATTTCATATGCAGATATATTAATTGAAAAACAAGAATTAGATAGAATATTTAGTAATTTTTATGATTAGAACACAAATTATTTGAATTTGAAGATTTTTTGAAGTATTGTTTTCTATGAAAAACAATTTCCAGAACACAAAGATTGCAGCACATAATATATGGGGAGGTGATAATGTGAACTACACTATGGATATTAATGGTATGAAAATAATGTATATTAATACATATAATGTATCCGATTTATCTACATCACTAAGTTGCTGCTATTTTGAAAAATAAACTAGCAACTCACTGTATTATATCGACTGATTGATAAGGCGGTCCTCCTATAGGTGCAATGCTATTTTACTATCAATATAATGACTTCAAAGAAAGGCAGAAATCTTGTTACAGCAACCTTATAAAGTATTGATCGGCGGACTTGGAAGGGGAAAAACTAATCACTGTCCACAGTCTCTAAGCAACATATTAGGGTTCTTAAACTGCTTCCATTATGCAAGTTTTCTGAAGTATCATGCAGTGGTGGCTTGTCAGGTAACGCAGGTGAAGCGCTGCTTTACTTAAAGTTATTGGTTGAATGGGTTATTATTATTATTATTTGGTGAATTTTTCAGATTCGTTTGGCTATTCTTAGACAATATTTGACAACACTTGTGCCAGTTGCGTGATGTGTTTTGATGATGTACATTGTCGAGGAGGAAGAGAAATTCTGCCACTAAATCTGCTTCACCCATTCCTGAAGTCACGAGCCGCCACTGGTATCATGGTTATTGAGACCAGACCATCATTTGCTTCCTGATAACAAAAAATAAAAAAACAGATGCTTTATTTCAAGCACTAGGGAAGCATATTCTGTTGCACGAAGAATTCACTTTTAAGGATAATGTGGTATTTGATGAGTCTTAAGTGTATCAAAGAAATGTCCGAAGATCTTACAAGAGGTTTACTGAACACTAATAATGAAGTGATGGATTAATCGGACAGCGAAATTAATGAAGGCTTGAAGCTTCCATCAGAATCCATCCAAACAGATACGTTACACCTTAGGGGAGGTGGGATGGTCTGGGCTGAAGAAGAAGTCTACTGTAAATGTAATACAAACATGTGAGAAATTCAAGTGGAGACTCAAACTCCAGATATTTTAATTCACAGATTATACTTCCAATTTCCATATTATACTTTAATATTTGTTGATTACTTTCACATTCAATTGTATAGAGAAAGTATTGTTTAAAAAAAAAAAATTAAATTAGAGATTATTACAGATTTTAAGGCCTTCTGAAACTCTTCCGAAAATTTTTGGGAAGATGGCTGGCTGTGTGTATATGAGTATGTCTGTGAGGTGTAGACATAATAACTGCATTTTGATTCTAATTACAATATAAATGGACCTAAATAATGTATGAAACATGAATGTAGGAGAAAATATGAAGCTTTACACTTCAAATATATTTAAATCTGTTGCAAGGGCATAAAATTGAGACATTGTTAATTAACTTAGAATAACAAATACAGAAGTCATATTGGGGTGCGGTAGCCCTGTGGTTAGCGCGCGGAGGTTGCACTCGGTAGTCCCGGGTTCGATTCCCGCCGCTGCCCAAACTGCCGCCGTGTTCACGCGGAGTATGATCACGTTAAACATGTGGGTCCGTAAGTCCTTCCGAGAGGTTGGTAGTAGGGGAAGGAGGGTATGGTCCCTGTGGATGCCTCCCCCACTGGGTTCCGGTCTAAATTGGGTGGCACTTCCCGGCCGTCCAAACAGATACCTTACACCTTTCTGGTAGGTCGGGCGGTCTGGGTCTAAGAAGAAGAAGTCATATTGAACTAAAAATAGAAATATATAAAGTACATAAAAGCTGTATAAAGTACATAAAATCTTCTGATATTGATAAAGGGTTGCTCCGAATTTTTAAAAAAATTTTCTACAGGATTATCATAATTAAAGTAGGGATGTCATTTCCACACCAAAGTTTTCAAACTTTTTTTTTTTATATCATTTTCCCTGTTAAATCATATATATATATATATATATATCATTAAATCCATCAGTCTTTGGCCTGACTCTCCTCTAAGAAGTTGTTGAAATGGTGCCCTTAGGGGCAGTCTCCCTGTTGAAGTTTTTTTTTTGCAGACATATCCAGCAGATTAAACACAACCATAATGATAAATTTCTTTCAAACTAGTTTGCTTTCTATATAGACATCAGAGTACAATAGTGATTTAAGTTTGTTTTTGGTAAATATTTTTTGTTAAAGTTTATCAAACTTTTAACGTATTTTAGAGGATATCCTATACATCCCAGTTGGAATAACAATAGGGATAAAACATTTGTTTAGCTTTTATTAAATGGTAATTAGCAATTAAACTGACAATAATAAAGAAGAAAATAATATTACTGTAAATTGCTTGCATTGTTGTATTATTGAAGTAGAAAGTGCAGTAAATAAGTCTACTTTGATTTTTTAGAGAATTTCTAGTTGAAAGACTGATAATTGTATATTTGTGCTTTTCTTAGAATTTACAATGTTAAAAATTTAATAAAATATTTTAAGACTTTGATATTTAAAACTGCATATAAAATGTTATGAAATAAAATATAATACATTTTCAATCTTAAAATTATATTTATAATATAAAAATATATCAGTTTAATGTATCATCACATTTAGATGTATAAAACTATGGAAAAAACAAAACAACAACAACAAAAAAAAAACAGCAATTTTACAAAATGTTATATGGCATACTTAGTTATTCAATCATTAATTGGCATATAAAATGCACTGTGAAGGTGTTGATTAACTATTAGTTGCTATTTATATTTGAAATAAATAAATTAGAAATTTGTCATATTGAGCTTTACTATATCGATAAAAATACACATCTAGTATGCTGAAAACTTGCAAATGCATTCAAAACTCAACTTTAAAATTTTGACACTGTTAGGATACTATATTCACATACAATATCTTACACACACACACACATATTTATTATCCAGTAAGTCTTGAGATCCATATTATTTTAAATACTAGTGTTCTAAAAAATTGATTACTTTCCAAATTTTTAAAAGTTGACAGAAAGAACTAAAACTGAAATTAGCTTGCTATCATACAGATCAGATGTTTTATATAATTTCTGGAATAATTTAAGTTAAAAAAAAGGAAAGGGGTAAAAAAAAAGTTCCCCAACATTTCCAGGATTTAGACTTTTTAAAAAGGTACCGTTATATTTTTCATAATTTTTTTCTGTTATTCTAGATTTCTTCATTTTCCAGATATATACATAGAGAGTTTAATGTATGAAAAGTTATCTAAGGAAATTATAATGTAACCAGAACATGATATATATAAAATTTGAAAGATACATACAATGGAATTTTTCAGTGTCATCTGCCAATACAATCTAGATGATTTTCATACTAAAAAATTGACAAAATCTAGAATTTAGGAATCAACTACATTGTAGCAGAATAAGATAGATTGAAATATGAAGGGTACATTTGTATATTAAAAACTTTCAGCATCTTTCACCAAATTACACAATTGAGATGCTTTTCATATTCTAAAATACATAGTAGGTGCGAGTTGGGCAGCTTGGAACACCCTATATTTTAAAATCAGGTTTGCAATTAAAATCTCATTATTTTATGTACTACTAGATAGCTATCCTGTGCTTATTGCTGATGTGTTTTTAACAGTTCCAATGTGATTAGATAAAAATTTAATTAAACTTCTTAAATTTTTATAACGGTCAAAAAACTTTTATGTAAATTTTGTAGACATTAATGGTTGGATTAGAATTTAATTTATTTATATAAAATTACATATCAAGGAAACATGCATGTTTATTGTGAAATTAAATGTAAAATGATCATTGTGGAGTTAAATCTAAAATCATGGGAGCATTCAGGAAGAATCTGGCCAGTTGGGGCACCTTGAGACATCTGAAGGAATTTTTTTTTTGTAGCGAGTGCTGTATGTAATGATTTTTAATTTGCTGCATATGTTCGATTTACACATTTGTTACTCAAGAAGAATCTAAATTTTTCATCAGTTAAAATTTTAGATTTGTAACTGTTTAAATTCAAAGACTAATGTGTTACTTATTTAATTTGGGCAATATAACCAAAAATTTGTCTCAGAAAAATTGACAATTAATAATATTTTATTCATTAAAAGCACTATCCTAAGGTGTCCCACAAGGTGGGACACCTTGTGCTACTGGAAGGGTTCAGAAAAAGAAATATTTATTATGTAACGTATAAGATATTTGAAGTGGGTTATACTTGTAT
Source organism: Amaurobius ferox (assembly GCA_951213105.1). Classification (NCBI taxonomy): domain Eukaryota; kingdom Metazoa; phylum Arthropoda; class Arachnida; order Araneae; family Amaurobiidae; genus Amaurobius; species Amaurobius ferox. Next base: position 43,468,832 of record OX578152.1, read on the forward strand.
CTTATGTAAAACTGTAAGTGTTTGGTTAAGATAAAATTATAAAAATATATTTATAAAAATAAAGAACTGAAAATTATCTAAAGGGGATCCCACTTCTCCCCATTTAAGAATTCAATAAATAATTTTTTAATGTGAATAAAAACAAATTAATCACTACATATAAGAAAATAGTTAAATTAAACTTAGTGAATATGTTTAAATCTGAAAATGACCGATTTTAATATTTCAGAATTAATCAATATGCCTATGGTGTGTGGAACACATTTATGAATTTGACAGCTGTCAGTGTCTTTTGATAACAAATGTATTTTGTGTGTCATGTGTACTTGTTATTCTTTTGAATTTAATGAATGGCAGAAATAAAATTCTAGAAAAAAAAAAACTATAATGATGATCATTGTAAACATAGAAGTGAATTTGCTACTTTGTAAACACAGTTTAATAATTAGTAGAAACTTTAGGTCAGTGTTTCTTTTTGCTGGGTGTGCTGTCTAGTAAATTTCTCTTGCTACAAAGTGGCCAGTTTTACTTTATTTCAAACTCTAACAAGAGCAACTACAATAGAACAGCTGATAATTGGGAAAGTAAAAAAGCAACGACTTCATTTTTAAAGATTTAACTTCCAAATATATTTTGTGTTAGATTAAAATCACAAATGTGGGTCACGAAGTTTTGTCATGTATTGAAATAAAGAAGTTGTCAAAGCTTTATTGCATCAAGTTTATTCTACTTTGCAATTGCTTTTTGAGAAAACCACTGTATGCGCTTTCTAAACTATATCTGTATATTCATATTAAGATACTATAAAGATATATATTTATGACATTCAACATCAAATGCAAAATACTGTTAAAAATCATTTGATGACTTATTCTATAAGAGAATAAAAGTAAAAAGTAATTAGCTGCCTTGGGCTAAAGTTTACTTAGCCCTATGGTAAATTTATTATAATGTAAATAAGTGGTGTTTCTGCTTTGCCCATGACACACACATACACACACACACACACAAAAAAAAACCCACGGTGATTTAATATATGTTGATTTAGCTATTAAAGGCAGTTGGTAAAAAATTGATCGAAGTAAAAATATGTATTTTGTTGTCCAATAGATAGAAAAGTTAAAATATCGCAGGGCTGATTTGTGTTAATAATAATAAAAAAAAAACTCAAATTATGTTAATGGGTAAATAAGTGTCATTTGACAATCCATAAATAAACATTCCCTTATGACTAAAGGTTGGAATGCAATGGCTATTAACATTTTTCTCTACACGTCAGCCAATAATGAACTTTACATTCAGCTTTCCCTTCTAGGGTATTCAAAACGGGTACAAAAAGAAATACAAGTATTTTGGTATTTTTGAATTTTTATATATTAACACTACTCACAGGAAAAATTGAAGATTTAAGGAAAAATAACAAGGCTTATACTTAATTTTAAAAAGCCTTTTTACTTATTTAATTAAATACGACTATACAGAGTTCCTTCATAAGCCTTTATGTATCCCTTTAACTTTTGATTAAGTGTTTCAGAGCTGAAAAAGAAGGGTCTGCTAATAGAAAAGTGACTATGCACTATCAATTGGGAAAATTTGCAGCACCTCTAGCAGAGAATTCAAGAAATTAGAATTCTTATCTCGAAAACAAAGCAAGGAAATCTGATGTGGGCAACACATGACTTTATAATGCAATGAATTTACTACTTTTACAATAAAAAATAGGTTTTTTTTTATAGTAGATATTTATATTCTTTCCAAAATATTGAATTTTCGTCAGTCGTCATTTTCATTGATTTAGTGTCATTTTTATCCATTTGGCGAGATTTTCATTAATTTGGCAACATTTAAAAAAGTCGCCAAGTTGGCAATATTCCGCCAAATTCAGCGCCAAAATCTCGCCAAGCATTATGAACGGAGAAATAAGTTATTCTTACAGCAGATAAAAAACTATTGGCGTTCAAATACAAAAGTATTACTCAAAGCATCTTTCCTCATGAATGGAACGAGGTAGATCCACGAGAATGATGTCACCAAATTTATCGCATGCTATTACATATGAAAAGTGAACATGTTCCCCAACAGTTAATATATTTTTTTTTAATTTATGGGATTTTTTGATAAATTTATTTTAAAAATGTGCAATATCTCAAGAACGGTTTATGCTAGCGTTCTAAAGTTTATGTCAATCGTTTTCTAAGGAAAAATTACATAGGAAATGTCTATTTGTGTAACTTTATTAAAGGTTTTGATTTTTTGATGATTTTTTCAAAATTTCACTCGAAAATTAGAGGGGTTCTGAAAATCTGATTGCGTATAAAAACAATAGGCTTCCAGTATTCATGGATTGTGATTTTTGTACCAAATTTTGTTTGAATCGCTCCATTTGTTCGTCAGTTATCGTATTCACAGACTCACTGACACACACACACACACACACAGACATCACCACAAAAATGTCTGATTCGTGATCAGGGATGCTTGAAACGTGCTCTCCCGTCGAAAACTCGAATTTTGGACCCCATCACAATACTTTCCTTATACATTATGTATTTAAGGAAAGTAATAACAAAAATTTTCCATTACAAAGTTGTAAAGCGCTGTAGTATGGAAAGACATGTGGTTTGCAGATAATATGTATATAGGAAATAAAAGATTAGTGAAAAGCGTAATAGTGCAAATGCCTTGTAATACTAAAGCACTTCTGAAGAATATGGCAAGAAATAAGCATGGAAAATAATAATCAGTGTAATAAGCTAATTTTAATTCATTTAACAATTACTCATTTTGCAGTAAAAAAAAAGTATAAAAACAGCAGACAAATGATGCAGTATAATAATTATATCTTTTTGTTTACATCATTTTGTATCATCTCATCACATGGTATGTGCAAACCCATGTCTTTCAATACTAAATAGAGAACACTACAACTCTAGTTTTTGTTTATCTTGCTTAATTTTTGAGATAGGAAATTTAATTTTAAATCATAGCTAGATATACAAAAAACTTTTTTAACCTATAGTACATAGTCGCTTTCCTATTAGTAGACTCTGCGCTTTGCAGATCTAGAACATTTCAATTTAAAGTTAAAGAGATGCGTAAGGACTTATATGGGAACCCTGTATAAAGCATTCAAAGAAAAAAAAAATATTTTTTTAAAGTAATAAGATAACATTTGTACAATTTTATAGATATAGAAAACTGGTAGTACCAAAATACCGGCATTTTGATATCAATACCATTATTAAAGTACAAACAACATTTGACCAAAATTTCAGTTTTTGAGATCCCAGTGCTGGATGCTCTATTCTACTTTCTTATATTAAATAAAAAGACAAGTACAATATGGTTTCTTAGGGACAACTTACATATCTTTAGCACATCCTTTCAGAAGTAGCACTTCACTATTTACCTGTTAAGAACCCCTGGTATAGATAAATTCAGGGTTGTGGAGTTGGTAGCAGTTTGGGGTGGAGTCGGAAGCAGTAAATATATACAAACTCATATATATATATATATATATATATATATATATATATATATATATATATATATAAATAATTTTATTTTGGAATATTAAATTTTTTAATTGTTTTTTAAATAGTTTTTAGGCAATAAATTTAAAAACATCAAATGTCTTAAATTGTAATTAAATATGGATGAAAAGGATGTTTTTAAATGTATGGTACTACATGAGATTCCAATCAGCCTGTTTAGCACACAATGCAAAATTTTGCCCAAATTACATGAAATTTACTAATTTCAGCAATTTATCTAATGACAATGTAGAAAATTTTGTCAAAATTTTTATATTATACAGGAATGATAGTGATAGGTACAGCATATCCTAAATATATGCAGGGTATTTTGGCAAATTAATAGTAAAAACGGAAGATTCCACAAAAACTACTAATTAATACATTTGCTGTTGGTATTGGAGACAATAGAAACAAAGAGTCTGAGTCATAGTAGAAATAAAGAATTAGAGTTAGAGGTACCAACTCCACACCCCTGGATAAATTAGTATATACAAATAAAATCTGAATAGACTTGGTAAATTATAATATAGGAAAGTTGGTTATCTACCTCTGAAATATAGCTTAAATTATGATTCTGTAATACATTAGCCACTGTTGAGTAGAAATGTTTTTACTAACCATCCTGGCATGTTATTAGTCATTTTTAATATAACTGATATTACTTTGACTCTTTATATTAAAAGGGGAAAGTTTACTTTTTCCAAAATATGCACCTCAATTTACTAGGAACTATGATTTTGTCTCTTTATGACAACACTAAGAGATGTCAGAATAATCTATTCAGCACATGCCACAAACCATAATAGTTACAAGAACACTAAATTTGAAAGTTATTAGCCAGATGGCTAGTGGCTATCACATAATTTAAGCTATACTACAAAGTGGCTAATTGAGGAATGAAATTTTATACTCCCTATTTATCCAAAAGAAACAAATCAATATCTGCTTCTTCATGAGCAATTTACAGAAATTCTGGAAGTTAGTAATTTTATCCTAAAATGTCTAGGCCATGCATACATTTCAATTATTTTTTAATTAACAGATGACTATAGTTATTATAAAACTGAGACAAATCAGGAACATGGAATATAAATATTGAACACATTATTCAGCTTAAATGTTTGACAATATATCAGAAAAAGAATCAATGACATGCTTTTGTTAGTTTAAAAGAGTATAATTTTGTAAAATACAAAAGTCAAAAGATTACACAATTAATTGTAGTAAAATGTATTTATTTAATGTATTTTTGCATTGATATATGCATTAAAAAAAATCAATTGAAAATAAAATGCCAAATCAAATATAATCCCACACTTATGAGATAAATAGTAAAAATTTTTTTAATGTAAAATGCATAGACACCTGTGGATTTTTTTATCTTTTAACTGCTTACATTTATGTTCATTAATACATTTGTTACAAAAAAAAAAAAAAAAAAAAAAAAAGTCAAAAGGTTAAACGATTTAATCAAAAGTTAAGTAGTCATAAGTAGACTAGTAGTAAGTAAAGGCAATTTTAAAAGGTTAGGGATTTACAAGAGTAGATCCCTAAAAATATTTTAGTCAAATATTACAAATTAAGTACATTTATGAACTATTTTTTAAAGAGGGATAGTAAGAGAAATTACATTTATCTGATGCATACATTAAGAATTTTTGAGTTAATACAAAGTGTTTAGAAACATAAATCCTACAGGTGCCAGTGGTAAGCATGCATAACCATGAATCATACAAGATTGGCACTTGTAAATTAATATGAAACCAAACTTTCATAAGAACAAATTTTCAAATATTTTTTTTAATAGATTAATAAAAGAGTTGTTTTTATTTAAAAAATTTATATATAACTGATATAATCAACATTTTATTTTTTGCACTAACTTTTTACATAACATTTTAAAAATAATCGCCTAATTTAAAAAATAAAATAACTTAGACCAAATTGAAAGACACCGGTATAAATTTTGCTACACCTCAGCTTATTTAGCATCAACTGAAGCTGGATAGAAATTTGGTACAACAAACAATTTTTTTTAAACACTTTGTACTTAATCTAAAAATAGGTTGATATTTTAGTAGTAAACCAGAGCTTGATGCATTCATATAAAATAAATATTTAGGTTTTGTCTTTAGATGTACAGCATCAAATAATCTTCTGGTTTACAGGAGGGCTTTTGGATTTATCTCTTTAAGCTGCAAAAGCCTCCTCTAAACTAACAATTTAAAACACAAAGAATATAAAATGTTGACATTAATGTAGGCCACAAATATTAAAGCTTTATGGTAATTTCAAAATGCAAACATAACTTATGGATTTTATTTTAATGTAACACATTATAAAATGTGTTCTAATTTAGTCATATTTAGTCTAAAAATACCATTCTGTTTTTTAATAACATAGACCCCATAGAAAACAAATGCAATCGTTCAGTCAATGAGGAGGGGGTATGACCGCCAGACACACCTGTCTATGCCACTGATTCAACATCTACATAACTTTAATGGTATGTCACTTATCCATTTTTATAATTCAGTGAATAGTTGGGTCTTCCATTAACTTGCATGTACCAACCATGAAAATTTAATACATTATGTAGAAATGAACACACCTTAGTTATATGACATTGCCAAGAAAAACAACTTAAAATGAAACAACTAAAGATGAATTAAAAAACTACTAAAAGATGAAAACTTTTCACATAGAAGTGTTTGTATTTTCTTCCTTCATTGAATCATTTGTACATGTAATAATGGAATTATGGTCCCTTTCATCTTTGAGATAACTAAGTTCAGCATCAGTCAGATTTTGTCCATGAGCACTTCCAGCATGTGCTAAGAAGAGATCTTTAAGAAAACTGAGCTCTTTAGTCAGGATTTTAATTTTTTCCTCTAACATCTGATTTTCTTCCCGCAGCTGATTCACTCGTTCAACAGTTTGCTGAGTTTTAAGTTTTGTTTTTGATCGAGACTTTTTGACAGCTAAGTTATTTCTTTCACGCCGTTTTCGGTACTCATCACTGTCTTTGTCCATCGAGTTTAGCCGTTTCGATTTGCCACTTCTTCTGAATGAATCCGATGAGCAATCTGATGAAAGATCATCCATTTCCCTTTTAATAGAGTTACGAGGGGCCATACCTCATTAAACCGCTAATGCACAAAATCCTAGAAGTAAATTACTTTGATTAATTTTATAGCTATTTCATAAGGAACAAAATTTGTCATTTTAGGTTTAAAATTAATTTGTATAATGCAGTGACAGCTCTAAATAACAGAATAAAATTCACAAACCTGCAGATAAGATAATATCTGTAATAGAGAGATTTTGCAGTTATTTTTTAAATAGCGGATAATTCACAGCTTCTTTTATATCACTCGGAGATGAGTTGAAATAGGTATACTGGTTGTTAAAAATTTCAGGTAAGTACCAATTATTAAACTATGAATATACTGTTTGTACACAAACCTTGAACATGCCAAGAAAATAGTGATATGAATAATAAATTTAATACAAATACTACAGAATTTGATAAATAAACAAAGAACATGCAATATGCTTATATATTAGTTCACAACATAGTGCAAATAGTGAATACAACATTTTTCTTATAAGTATACTAGTTATAATTTGGAACACCACTGATCATTAAAATTATACAGGGTTACATGGAAAGTCCTTCCTTGGACCAATATCTCATGAACTATGTACTTTGTGTGCCCTTGTATAGAAAAGACCCTATGGCCCACACAATGAGACTAGGAGGACCACACGGTCCATGTTTTTAAGAGGTTAGGTGCCCATATCAGCCCTTTTTTGTCAAATTTAGTACAAAAGTGATTTAGTTCCATAACAACATAAGATGGAAAGGGACCAGGCAATCTTCCTCCAGAAAATCAAAACATTGAGAAGCAACAATTGAGTATTTAGACAAGGATACAATATGTGAATACATAACAAACAATTCATTACCGTGAATGGATAACAAACAATTCATTACCGTGAATGCATAACAAACAATTCGTTACCGTGAATACATAACAAACAATTCATTATGAGCGTGTATGCATTTTGAGCATATCAGCATCAACAAGGGAACAGGTAGATGCGATATGCTGTTGTAGATCTGCTAAATTTGACAGTGGTGATAGACCTGTGATTTATGATAACACCACAGGAAAAGTCCAGAGGGTTAAGGTCTGGTGTATGTGGAGGCCATGCTACAGGACCTCCTGCTGCTATTTCTGGAAGGAGGCTCCCAAGTGTTATGAAACTAAAACATTTTTGTACTAAATCTAATTGCTCTACAACTTTATAATTGACGTTTTCCCTATCTGCAAAAGGGGCTGAGATGGGTCCCTAAATCCCCCCCAAATAGGGTCCCTCCTGATCTCATTGTGTGGACCATAGGGGGTTCCTGCACAACGGCTCAAGAAGTTCATAGCTAGCTGCCATAGTTTGTGAGATATTAGCCTGAGGAAGGACTTTCCTTATTACCCTGTATGTGTGTGTATATGTAATATTGGTGGAAAATGTCCAGGGAAGATACGATTTAAGTTATCAAAAATCTACTTTATTAGATGCCACTAGAAATAGATATAGTTACATATTCTGGACGACTCCTGATCGTCGATCAGCTCCCACCAAATATCTCAGTGCAGTCTGCGTAGTTCTTCACAAGTACAAATCACATTTACATCGGAGGGGGAGAGATATGAGACATGGGGCTGCTGTCTTCACATTTTAGACTTTTAAAAATGTGATTGGGAATGCAGTTTCAGATGAGAACGTTTACACAGAGGTTAAGATTAGTGACCATATATGGTATGATCGAGGAAAAGAGAAAGTGTTGGCAGACTTTAATAATATTACTGGCGTGGGATAGAATTTAATGTAGCTGCAATATGTGCTGGACATGAAATAGGAATTTGGAATAATTATTGTGAAAGAAAAGGGCGCATTATTAGGAAAGCCTTAAAATTTCTGCATCCTATATATATATATATATATATATATATATATATATATATATATATATATATAAATATATATATATAAATATATATATATAAATATATATATATATATATAACCATTAAAAACGAATCAGAAAGGAAGGGGGAAACCATATGAATTGCATATAAATGGCTGAGAGGGATAGCGACCTCTCATTCCCGTTTTAAGTACTTTTACGTCTAGACAACGCCCACGGATACCAATGCAATTCAATGATAGATCCCCGCAGCATGTGCAAAAATGAAGGCACCAAAATGCAGACAGAAATGGAACGACGAAAACAATAAAACATTGTGCCAACCATACTACCGACTAAAACAGAACACCCGCAACGCCACTTAAAGTATGTGCCCATACGCATGCGTACATTGATAGCTGTTTTTGCCGATAGTTTTTGCATTGATAGCCGTCATAGCTGTTTTTTATGATTATTGGATTTTGTACCAATAAAGCCTTATATGCAGGTTGAAGAATTTTCATTAGTTTTTTGTTAGCTAACGTAATATATGTATGAAGTCATAAAGCGATTGAAATATTGCAATAAAGAAATACAGTTTACAAGCTATGACTTCCGTGACCTTTTCAACAACATTGATCTTAATAAATTACATGCGATACTTTTACTGGTGCATACAGAATACAACCTTAAAAAAGTGATCACTTTGCGTAGGTATATGGATCTAATTCAGCTGGTATTGTTTGAAAACATACTATGTAACGGAGAAGTATTTTATCAGCAAATTAAAGGAATTCCCATGGGCGGGGGCTGTTCATCAGTCCTTGCTGACATATATTTAACATACTTTGAAAGAAATAATCAGGTATTATACGAGATGCCATATTACAGATATGTGGACGATGTGATTTTAGGACATTACTCAAGTACTCCTGAACTTGAATTTGACTTTTATCCTCCGGAATTGGAACTTGTTAAGAACCCTAATAGCGTCAAAGACGAAGCAAATTTCCTTGACATAACCATAAGATACAAGCATAAAAATGGAATTCATACAGTAATGTACAATAAACGTAATAATTATGATATGAAGATAAACCAAATTATTGGATGGAGGTCGAATTTAACTAGGAATATTTTCCGTAACATCATAATAGGACACCTTAGAAGAAATCGCAATAATAATACTTTCAGAAAGGATTGTCTTACTAGTAATAAACACATTTTACAAGAAGCACTTAAAAATCATTACCCAAGGAATTTCCTTAAAGATATTTATAATTCTTTCTTTAAAGAAGAGGATTTTCATTCAGTGATGACTTGAATGTATGACATCATATTGGACATATCAATGTACGCATGCGTATGGGCACATACTTTAAGTGGCGTTGCAGGTGTTCTATTTTAGTCGGTAGTATGGTTGGCACAATGTTTTATTGTTTTCGTCGTTCCATTTCTGTCTGCATTTTGATGCCTTCATTTTTGCACATGCTGCGGGGATCTATCATTGAATTGCATTGGTATCCGTGGGCGTTGTCTAGACGTAAAAGTACTTAAAACGGGAATGAGAGGTCGCTATCCCTCTCAGCCATTTATATGCAATTCATATGGTTTCCCCCTCCCTTTCTGATTCGTTTTTAATGGTTATATCCTGCATCAGTATATAGAGCTGCATTGCGCCTTTTGCTGAGTGGTATTTGGTATTATAATAGTATCCTTTTTTGTTGTATATTTCTATATATATATATATATATATATATATATATGCGTAAATGTATTTACTATCAATTGGATATGGATTGTGTAGTAATGCTCTACAGCAGGGCTGAGCAAATACTGAGCACGGAGCCTAGAAATCAGGTTATGATGTCCAACATTCTTGACTAGGCTATTATCAAGCCCAAAATTATTTAGTAAAACTGAAATTATTTAATAAAATTACATAAGTTTCGTTTCATTATTCAATAGAAGGTGACTTCCAAACAGGGCTCTGTGAAAATTCGAATTAATTAGCATGCATCTTACTGCTTTACATTTGTTTTGTAATTTAGCTTTGTTGAACCTAATGTGTGAAACAGGTTTGGGGTTTTTCGAGATTATATAAAATACTAGCAGCATACCCGTTCTTCGTACGGAATATATAATATAAAGAAACTTATAATTCGCAATCATGTGCAAATTCTGTTACAATATTAAATTTATTGCTCCTAAAGAGAAGTTTAAGAATATCTGTTCTCACTATGCAAAATTATCTTCATGGGCAGATCTGAAGAATAAAACATCCTGGCCCCTTTTGTAAGCAAATTTACAAAAAAAAAAAGGAATTGTATCAATATATGCAACCCCGTACTACTTATATTGTCGCAGATTAGAAAATATGCCGGTGTGCTAGTAGAAGATTACCCGTATTACAATATGAGTCTCAAAAATATTTGCCAAAATAAAAGAGATGACGTAATAAATTGGAAATATCAATAATCCCCGTAATCTTTATACCAGAAGGCGTAATTGATTCCAATATATGCCAATATATAACAAAATATATGCCAATATATCTGTACAACTTATATTCTCAAAGATTAGAAGATATAATGCATTTGGAGAAGATTACTCGTACAAAGTACTATATATGAGTTTCAACAATTTTCGTCATAATAAAACAATGGCATAATAACTTGAAAATATCAATAATCCCTGAATCAACAGTCCCCAAAAATATCAATTATAAGAATGTTTAAACCTGAAGACCGTAATTGATATTATCTAGTCAAAAATGCAATGTCAATGACATTTAATTTATATACATATCTTTATTATTCAAATCGGAAAAGATTTAATATAAAATCGTATGCGGCATAACACATTGGATCTGTTGCTAAGCTACATGATATCATTTGCTTCAAATAAATTGATGGAAATCATATCGTCTGAATAATGCGATCTCCATGGAAGGTTTGGCGACATTTTAGTCAATTTAGCAATAACCTAAAAAATCGCAAAATTTATCGCCAAGTGGGACTGTAGAACAGATAGACCCAATTTGCGACAAATTGACGAAACATCATCACAATACTATCCCCTAACAAAATACAATTATTTTCATTTATTAAGCGTGATTTTATCAATTCCAAGATATTTTTATGGACTCACAAATACTTTTATCAATTTCGTGATATTAAAAAAATTCGTTAAATGTTTTACTAAGTAGGATGGATGGATTGTTCGACAAATGCTACCGAAACATCATTTCAGTATTCTATTCTAAAAAGCAAATCATTGATTTGTGCCAATTTTATAAATTTGGAAACATTTCCGCTAATTTGGTAAAGTTTAAGAGAAGTTACCAAGTTATTTAGAGATATTCCGCTAAATTCGTAGCTCTGAATTTGCAGATCTGAAGAATAAAATATCCTGATCCCGTTTGTATATACTAAATGAAAACACTAAAATTGTATTATAAGATACACCCGTTCTAATCTTTTTCTGCTTCAACAATCGGCTAAATGAATTTAATGGGTAAACACAATATATGAGTTTATTAGCTAAACACATTATATGAGCTGGAAACCACTTTGCTAAAATAAATGAAAGTCATGTACGCGGTCGGCAATTTATATAATTAAAAGAACAATCAAACCGTTCATTTAAAAATATATTTTTACATCCATTTATTTATTATTCAAATAGAAAAAACAATAATAAATATTAACAACACATTTAATTTCATTCCGTTGCCGAGCAACTTGATATAAGATAGAATCTTCCTCATAAAATGCAAAATTTAATAGCCATTTTTATTTCTTTATACTTTTCATTTTTCAGTAAAAGCTTGTATAATATAAACCAAGGAGATAGATTTCCCATTTGAATCATGTTTCAAACAATTGATGTTTTCAGAAAGTGACTAATTAGTGCAAAAAATCTCCCCCCAAACTCTGAGATACAGTTTTAAATTCACTTTCAAACGATTTTCAAGCTTTTCGTTTGGATAAACCACGGAGTTAGAGAGGAGAACTCCTAAGAAAAAGTTTCGTTTTTCATTAATATCTTGACAACCTCTGGTCTTAGATACTCGAAACTTGGGCTAAATTTATGGGGGGCTATTTAAAGGCTATCCACAAAATTTTATCAAATTCGATTCAGCCGTTCTCCCGTGATGATGAGACAAACGAAAATATAGTTTTTTACTAATATCTCGAGAACCACTGATTGTAGAAACTCCATATATGGACTAAATTTTAAGTGGGCCTATTTCCAGGCTACCCACAAAATTTCATCAAATTCGGAACAGCCGTTCTCCCATGATGATGAGACAAACAGACAGACAGACAGACAGATTTTCATTTTTATTTATATAGATTTTAATAATTCCTCCAAACAAAAAAGGTTGGAAATCACTGCGCCATTCCAAGAGGAAAGAAAATCTGGTTGGGATGCCACTTGTGATCTGCAATCAAGGCCATAGTCAAGGCGTGGATTGGGGGGGGGGGGGCACCCCCCCCCCCCCCAAAAAAAAAAAATTTGATCAGCTTTACTTATAATTGTCAATTATTTTGTTTTAGGAGTTTTTTTTATGATGATAGTAACAAACTTTTAAAATTTGTTGAGTTATATATTTTTTATCTCACTGTAACCCATATTCCCCTGAGGAATTAAATTTTAAGTCTTGCATTTATGAGCCAACTGAAATAAGAAATATTATTGAATATTTCAAATATGATCACAGCATAATTAATTATTTAATTTGTGAATTACATTTAAAAGAAATATGTAAAAATTAAAAAGAAATATGTTGCATTCAAATTTATGAACAGAAATTTACAATTGAATCCAATTTTGAAAAGAATAATAAAAGCATTTTAAAACTGATTTATTAATTTTTTACATAAAAGATGCATTGTTAATTTCTTTCAAAAGAACATGCTGATACCAAGTCAAACTCATCATTTCTCTCAAAAACAAACTATTTTATTGAAGATTATTATATTACTCAAATCTATCATTTCAATATTTTTAAAAACAGGATAAGAGGTAGATTTAAGATTATGGTAAACTAAGAAATATATGGAGTTTAAACTAAATAATGACAAGTTTGAATAAATCGAGATTACAAATGTAATAAAAAATATAAGTGGCATATATACCCAGTTGCAAAAAAATATATGCACCCATACGAAATTGAGCTACAGCTGCAAAACTCTGCATGTATGTACTGTTTGAGGAGATATGCAAATGATTAGAATTTGGGAGCAAAAAAGTTTTCCTAAGAAATAGTGGCAACAAGTTGATATTTTAATTTTAAAAAGTAGTAAATTTCCAGTGGCAGCTATACAAATGGATATTCAGTGCGGCATAGTCAATCAAGTTGCTTATGTCTCTCTGAGGAAGATTCTGCCACTAATGTTGCAACTGGTTAGCTAATTCAGTGGTATTCTGCGAAGGCTGCATTACCATCCCAGCATGTCCTAGGTGTGTTCTATTGGTGATAGGTCTGGGGACCAGGTTGGCCAGTGGAGGGTCGAAAACCCAGACCATCCGACTCGTCCAGGGACTAAGAGCAGCAAGATGGAGGCCAGTGGAGGGTATAAAACCCTCGAGTGGAGGGCCTCGAAGACATTGTAGAGAATGTCATGCAATATATGGTTGATTGATGACTTTGTTGTTGAGTCCCAGACTGTCTGACCTACCAGAAAGGTGTAAGATAACTGTTTGGACGGCTGGGAAGTGCCACTTAATTTAGACCGGAACCCAGTGGGGAAGGCATCCACAGGGACTGTACCCTCCTTCCCCTACCACCAACCTCTCGGAAGGACTTACGGCCCCATATGTTTAACGTGATCGTACTCTGCGTGAACACGGCGGCAGTTTTGGCAGTGGTGGGAATCGAACCAGAGCCTACCGAGTGCAATTCCCGCGTGCCACTGGGCTACCGCAGCATAGGCAGAACAATTGGCTGAATAGTATCATTGACGTATAAGTGAGCTGTCAGATAGGCTTGCAGCATAACTAGAGGAGATCAGAGGTCCCATAAGATGATCCCCCAAACTGTTGCATGCAAACAATTGTACGCGTTTGCTACGTACGATTGGTATTCGTTTGGCTGAATATGCTAGAGACGGAAAAAATGGTAAACAAACGACTGCCCTTGCCCAATTAGTGACTAAAGATAATTTTCGCTCCTTTTGAAAATTCTTTTCTTTTGATCAGCTGTAATAAACCCCACTCTATTTTACTTTACGAATCCCTTTTTATTTATTTATGTCGTACTTCTATTTGTAATTTTGACCCTGTTCAAGTCTTAAGTTATGCCTGGTGACTCGTTCTCGATGCCGTGCTTGTTAAACCTTTATAGTTACCTTAATTTATAATAAAGTTCTAAAGAATTTGATGTTTTTTAAAAAGTTTTTTTAAAATGTTTATCTTTGTGATTTGTAATTTTATAATTTTAAATCTGTTGTATGGATTCACAATTTTGTATGGATGACAATTTTCGTAATATGCAAATTTTGCTAGACGGCATTGGAATGTATTTAGGCATGTTGGCATCTGTTCTGATTCTATCACCACTGTGGAAGAGCATGAAGGTGTTCAAAAGCACTCTGGCTTAAAATTATTTGTTGTACGTCTGTAGGATGATCTTTAACCTTTTCACGACGATCGGCACACCCGCGTGTCGGCTGCGAACTTGCATTCAAGGACGGACGGCATTTACTCGTGACAGAGGAAACTTTACCGTAAACGGCGAGTGGCACGCATGCGTTTTTTCACATGGAACGTTTTAATTTGTCTACTAGATGGCGTTAGATGCCCATGGAAACAACTTCAATGTATTTTGCAGATACATGACCTTGGCATAAGGAGAATCCAATGAATTATTTCTCCATTTGGAGCGGTGAAACATGATTTTGTAACATAAACAGACAGAGCAATTCTCGAAGCATCAACAATTTTATAATTGAGTTTGGGTTTTGTTTTGATTTCAGTTTTATGATTTCGTTGGTGAATCATAGGAATATAAGAGAGTATTTCTTTTCGTTTGGGTTTTAGAGGCAGTGAAATTATTCGTTTATTTCGGATAAAAGAATGGGAGCAACTAACGAGTATTTTGTATTCAGATTTGTATGAAAGATATACATCAAATAGAAAATAAATATTTCTTTTATTTCTGAAAAAAGTAGATTTCTGTGTTGAATGGGTGATTTTCAGTGAATTTTTTTCGAGAGTTAGGCTTAGCGCAAAAAAAAAAAATTGCCACCTCCTGGGAACAGTTCGGAAGCGAAGCGCTCGGTCCTTTGGGCCGTGGCAGTTCCGAAATGCCACAGTCGCGAAAGGGTTAATAAAGTGACGTTTAAATCTGGCTTTTAAGATTTGTCATTTAATTAGTTGATTCAGTGATTTGAAGTTTGAAGTGTCACCACTAATGGTATTAAATAAATGAATTGCTCATTTTGAAAAAACTCTTCTTCAAGCCCAAATATTTAATCAAAACGAACACAAAATGTGTGTTTCTGATATTAGAGATAGATTATATTTATAAACTCTAATAACTTGGACTTCACACATAAAGATGGAAAAATTATGAAGGAAACAAGAAGACCTGGAAAAAAAACTCTACATATGTCCTAACCATTGGAGTCCAGAATGAAGAGACCAGTGTTGCCAATCGCAAAGGATAAAAGTAGAGATCCACTGCTGCCAATTGTGAGAAATAAATAATAGTAATGCGAAAAGGCAATAAAAGGTGATATTCTAAAATAAACACCGCCCCGGCGGGCAAAAATAAAAATGTGCAAATATTACAAAAACAGTAATTTCGGTTACACAAAAAAACATGCAAAATTAAAAACAAAAACTGCCTCAGAGGGTAAAGAAAAAAGTTTGAAACACTAATAAAACTGTTAAGGCGGATATCTAAAAAGCAAATAAAACAAAAACAGGCTACGGCTCCAAAAAACAGTGTTATCCATACTTTAAATGTTTTCGATCGTAGTGGTCACTTCTCGGTTAGTTTCTGAACTCTTGGGTTTGTCTCACCAAAAATATGTACAACTACTTCCACTCTCTATGGTCTGGTTCATTCCATCGTGGTATTTCGTGTGGTAAGTATTCAAGCTGGATCGATCACGTGGTGGACTCCCATGAAGATTATTCACACTGGCGGCCTTCAGACTTGTGAGTTGTCCCCCCCCCCCCCCCCCAGAAACACATAGCATAGAACAAGACTATTTGGCAAATTATTCACTATTTTATTCCTCTATGGGAAAAATGCACAGCGCCCATGTTTACTGATGTCTAGCCACTATGTTTTGACTTCGGCGATATATATTTATTGGTATGGTGCCATCACGGAATGATCAGAGAACTAAATTTTCTTTTATTTAAGGGGTTATTGGCTCAGATGGTAGGCAAAATATTATGCTGTCAGTGGCTCTTTAATCCGGCTCCAAAGTTCTTTAGTATAGTTAGTGGCTTCGCAAATTTATGTAGGCTAATCAAAAATTATTTTTCATATTTGTTCACATTCGTTCGTTTTTTTTTTACTTTTTACATACATTTTTCTTAGATTGTCGGCCGGGCGGCTCGTAAAAACAGCCGGGCGGCCAGCCCATTCAAAAGATAGGAAGGGAGAACACTGTATATACGTGTATATATATATATATATATATATATATATATATATATATATATACATATATATATACATATATTTATATATATATATATATATATATATACATATATATACTTTATACACACACACACCAATGTGTTTTCACATAAATGTAAACTGAAGCAATTTTTGACTTTCGCTAGCAGAAGATGTAACACCAATATTGTGACATGAATATAGATCTAGCGAAAGTAACAATTTCCCAATGGTTTTCATCAGGTGAAAAAGAAAATTATGCCACTAAACAGTATTTTGAACTGAGTGTCAGAATAAGAAAGTTTTTTGCATTATTCGTCTGGTAATCTTGGTTTTGAGGGCTGCAACTTAAAAGCACAATTCTTATAAAAATTTAATTTTTTATTGAAAAAAAAAAAAGACAAAAAATGTTTTTAAAATATAAAAAAATCCCCCCAAATCTCAGAAAATGCCATAGAAAAGGGAAAAAGTCCAAAAATGCAAATATCCTCAGAGTTCGTGCCTTAATTATAAGTATTTTACTCACAATGTTGTACCATTTTTGTGAGTTTCTTTCCTTCAACAGTTTTAAAGACTATGTTTGTTATTTAAGAGCATACAGACAGTGAGCAGTAGCTTGGCAAAGGTGCTCAAAAAATTTGAAACCTTAAATTGTAAAAAGCAAGTGGAAACCCTGTAAATGTAAACAGGTGTAAAACAGATGAAATGCTTTTGTTAGTACAGTAACCCTTTGTTATATCGCGCCTCAATATATCGCGCATTTGGATATATCGCTCTTCTGCTATGCTTCCCATTTCTTTTTCTTCTGATTTTTCGTTTACATTCTTTTGCTTTTCCAAGACTGGAGTGTTACAACATGAGTCGTCGATGAGGTGGGAGTGAATGAGGGTTTTAATATTGTCTTTTTTATTATTGTACTTTCGCTCCTAAATTTTTATTACATATGTACATAAAAGTATAATTTTTATCATATCGCCCGATATATCACACATTCGGATATATCGTGCATTTTGCCATGTCTCCCGGCAAGCGCGATATAACGAGGGGCTACTGTATCAGGTAAACTGCTTTTGTAAAGATAAAAGCTAATTTCTTATTATACCATAACTGAATGATTATGTACACAACTGAATTTATTGACCGTCTCTTATGAAACTTTTTTCTTTTTTTAATTTTAGGGTAGGTCATGGAAATCAAAAAAAGAATTAATAGGTAATAAATCAATGACTGCCTAATCTAGTCATTAAAACTATTTTATAAGTTATTTTGTCATGATCTGTTAAATTTAAATCCTTAAAGGTGTCTCTAAAAATAATTGACCTCAACAACTATAAAACTTCAAATATTTTTTAAAGTGCCTACTACCATATGACACCCTATTATTTATTAATTTATTTAAATGTAAAACTTCTATTTCTAATTAGAAAATGTACCTGGCGTTGCCTGGGCGTTAAAGCAAGGTAGTTATATAAAATAACAAAACAAATAAACTTGATTCATATAAATAACAGTGAAAACTGCATGCAATTTGTGTATATCGGCACAACAGGTGCATTATCTGCCCCCCAAATCACAAAACTGAAATCCGTTACGAAAACAAGCAGTCACTACTTATAAATAACAAAAAAATTGCTCGCTACTTGCATAAGTGGCTGTTATTATTTATAAACAAATTAAATAAGCACCCATTACTTAAATAATACAGCCTATATAAACAGCCACTACTTATAAATAATTAAATCAGTGCCCCCTACTTTCCTCTCCACAAGAAAATTAAATCCTGATGCTGGTAGATGGCGTTACGGGCCCCAACCTTGGTAGGAGAAAAAATCTTTGGCCTTCAATTTCATTGATTCAAAAATCTAAATTAATAAATAATACAAATGAGGATGGAAATAACATAAATCAATTTCAAAAAGCCTGTTTTGAACAAAAATAATTCCCACACTCAATTTTTTCCCTAATTGCAACCAAGTCAACTGCATAACACAATTTGATAATGTCTATATTTAAATATTTCACTGCTTGCTAAAAATTCCCTGTGTTACATATTCAAAGTATGAGATAACATCTGGTGGCACCAGATGGTGCCATTAGCAACCGTGCAATAGAAGATGTGGTATGAATGGGACCTCAGATTTAAATTAAAAAAAAAAAACTAATTCGAATTTAAAAAAATTCTTTCCAAGGCGTATTGTCCTGGGTCCTGAAGTACTTGTGAACCAAATTTCATGGACGTATAACGTTTAGATTTTTTTCTACAGTCAAATAGATAGACATATATCTTGCTTTATTATTATAGATTGCTAAATAAGGTGTTGTGAGCTAAATTTGGCTTAGAACGCTAACTGCCAATCACCAATATATAGGATAAAAAATCTATAACAAATACTTTTCAAGAAATAGACCTATATTTATTTGGGCTGCAAGATTAATGAAATGAAAATTCAAATAGAAATCAATTACCTTCAGAGGACAGTAAATAGAACTTATAGTCTACAGTCTTTTAGATCAAGTTATATGTATCACCTATAAAATAATCAAATAAGTAATTAACATAGACTGAATATGATCATTTTAATTTTAGAAACATGTTTTTGCTTTGTAAACAAAGAACAATTAAAAAAATTAATTTCAAAGTAAAGAAGACAACCCAACAAAAACAATGTAAAACAAGAGACATCTTCTGTGATGCATATATAGAAGAAACATATTGACTAGTCTAATTTTAGATCACAAAGAATGATTTTCAAAAACAGATACAAGGTGACACTACATGTGAAAAGTTTCTTAGGTCTTAAAATATCAGAATATTGCAAATTTCATAGAAATTAATTGCAAAGTAAAAAGTAGTGCAAAGAGAAGGAAAATGTCTTTATAACTATGGCTGCCATATTTCTAGATGGTCAAACAAGAAAAGAAAATAAATCTAATGTTTAACATGTTGTGCGATTTCATATTTTTAATGGCGTAAAAATTTCCAATGTCTTACTTTTAGTCATGCATTATGACATTACATAAATAATTTTGAGGGAGGGGAGAAAGGAATCATTTATAGCAGTTTGGCATTACTACTGATATCATATATCACATCATTATTAAGGACTTATTGTTGCTTAACACATGCGATTTCTCTCTCTCTCTATATATATATATATAATAAAAAAGCTGCCACCATCACTGTTTGAAAATTTCACATCCCTCATAAAGAAAAAAAAATTCTCTGTCTTGTACCACAAAAACTATAACATACAAAATTATGAAATTTGGTGCATATATTTATATAGAAATGTTATGGGAACATACTAAAAGTGTTTTTCAATTGATATTTTAGTGTAATATACCTTTAAAGAGATTTGTTTTGGCTGCTGCTCTCATATCATGGCATGAAGTTAATTTCACTAAAGCTATTCTGCAATGAGCAGTAAATCAATTTTGAACTGAAGAATTGAGTCATGCCGCTAATCCCAGCGGATACAACAGTCTCCGACCAAGGAATAAATCCAAATGATCTTTCAGTACTGCATATTTTTTGCATGGTGTTGAAAAAAACATAATTTCTTCTACAGTTCCTACTGTGTTCCTGTTAGAAGACACATCACACATTAACTAGAAAATGCTAAATTGAGATGATGATTTTTGCAATAACAAAGAGAGGCATTTACAACTTCCCTTTTAATTTCTATTACACCCTATACAGTTGTGAAACATTTACGGTTCATCTATTACAAACAGGCGTAACACAAAAATTCAGATCTAGTTCCAGTTCTTTTATAAATTTAAGAACATTTTCCCCAAGAACAGAACTTCTACTTGCCCAGTCTTCCTCTTTATTTTAAATGTTGACGATCTTATCTCCATGAAACGTACAAAGCTTCCTTCTACAATGCCATTTAAAATTTACCGCACTAATAAACAGAGTTGTAACTTAGATTCATCAGTGATTTTGTTAAATGTTACACTGCAATATTTTTATTCCTGTAACTGTCAGAATGGCTCTCAAGTTTTTGGTACCAATGCAGATTATCAACTCATTGCAAGTCATTTTACTTTCCCTGCAATACATGGTAATGTATAGGGAAAGTATTGGAATCATACCGAAAATCACAACTCAAATTTTCAATGGATCTACACGTTTCAAGACCTCTAGAATACGAAAAAATATTTTTAGCGTGACGTCTGTGTGTTTGTCTGTCTGTCTGTGTAATGTATGTGCCCACTCTAGTTGAAAAACTAATGAACCAAATTTCACAAAATTCGGTAGGTAAGTCGCTTGTGGGTTATCCTGGTGCTGATTAGATTTTAGTACAATTCGGAAAAACATAACCTGCCATTTTTTGCAAAATGGCCAGCAAAAATCATCAAAATCTAAAATAAAAAACTATGCTCAAATATATACATTAAATGCTTGTTTTATACGTAATTTTTAATGAAGAAAACAATAAGACCAACCCCATTACACTAGGATTAGCCATTCTCGAGATATTTTAGTTCTTTGTATTTTCTCTATGCCACCTTTGAAAATAAGTCCAGTTACCAAATGAGAACGAAAGTTGAATTAAGTGAATAAAATTTAATTAAAATAAAGAGAATGTGGATATAAGTCTGCAGGGAAAGTCATGTGCTGCCCACATCAGATGTTTTATGTTGCATCTGCAGAGGATTTTTCTAATTGATTTTATATAATATTTTCGTTACTGTCAGTTCTGAAGCGAAAGGCTCCAAGGATTCCTTGATTCCTGGTAGGTTCGCAATTGACGTCTAATTCTGATGACCTCTCTGTGAAATATTTTGGAGGTCAAACAACAGAATCATTTTTACTTTCCCTGCAATACATGGTAATGTTTAGGGAAAGTATTGGAATCATGTCGAAAATCGCAACTCGAGTTTTCGACGTATCTACACATTTCGAGACCTCTAGAATAAGAAAAAAACTATTTTTAGGGTGACGTCTGTGTGTGTGTCTGTCTGTCTGTGCAATGTATGTATCCACTCTAACTCAAAAACTTATGGACCGAATTTTATAAAATTTGGTAGGTAAGTCTCTTGGGTATGACCCTGGTGCAGATTAGTTTTTGGAACGAATTGTAAAAACAGAACCCGCCTTTTTTTGCGAAATGGTCCATAAAAATTTTCATGTATGCTAGCTAAAATACTAAGTGACGAAATTTCACAAAATTTGGTAGATGAGTAACTTGTATGATATTCTGGTGCTGATTAGATTTTGGTATTAATCGGAAAAGAACAATATGCCTTTTTTTACGAAATGGCCCGCAAAAATGTAATGTATCCACTCTAGCTAAAATACTAATTGACCAAATTTCACAAAATTTGGTAGATAAGTTACTTGTGGGATACTCTGGTGCTGATTATATTTTGGTATTATTCGGAAAAAAACAACCTGTCTTTTTTTACGAAATGGCCCCCCAAAATCGCAAAATCTAAAAAAAAAGCTATGTATATTCAAATATATCAATTAAATGCTTGTTTTATACGTAATTTTTGATGAGGAAAAGAATAAGAACAACTCTATTACTCTAGGACTAACCGTTCTCGAGATATTTCAGATTTTTCGAATTTAGTTATGCCGCTTTTAGAAAAATGTCTAATTACCAAATAAAAACAGAATTTGAATTAAAAATGCAAATTTAGTGTTATTTTGTGCAATTAAACTCAATTTAATGAATTATTAAAGAAAAAAATATGAATTTGAGTTTGCAGGGAAAGTCATGTGCTGCCCACATCCGATTCTTATTATTGGACACAGTGTTACCATGTTCTCCTCAACTTATTTGTCAGGTAAAGCTCATCTGATTCCAGATATCTACATTTGGTAGAACGAACGTTTTTATGAATATATGAGATCTTGCCATTGTGCTATTCAGTGTTATTTTTTTCTCAATAATTTTATTTTTAATATCAATTTTAAACACTTTTGAAGCGGATAAGTTTCTAAACACTTTTTTGGCTGATATTTGTATTTCCCAACATAACTTGTGCCCCCAAACATGCAGAAATGTTCTTGTTTTGATGGCAAAAACACAAGTCACTTATTTCAAGAAACACAATGCTTCAACTTTCCTTTGTTCTTCACGACTACGTTTTCATTAGTAAATGAAGAATACTTGCAAGCTGAATCACAGTTACAATGATATTTTAGTAGTTCCCATTTTGTCAGCTCACTTGCCAAACTGATGCTCCGTGTACATAAACTGGTCAATGTGAAAAATTGAAACCATTGTTATTTGCATTACTTGAGAAACAGCACATACAGAAGAAAAACAAAAGTAATCATTTACTGAATAGTAATTTACTTACCTTTCAGAGTTTCAAACAACATGATGTTGAAACGGTATAAATCGTTAAAAGCAATTTAAACACAGAGAAGATATTCAGAACAATATCTACTGAACATATAGGTTTAAGAATAAATTGTTAGCTGAGACTATTTAAAATAATATGAAAATCCAAAAATAATTTGTTTATTGAGCTGTGCATAACAAAACTCTTTAGGACTTGCCCAAATGTCATCTTTATCACCACTCTTCTCAAGAATGGCTGGATTTAAAAAGCTTCAAAAAATTACATAGTGGTGGTCATAACTTAAATGTTGCATAGTGGTCACAACTAAAGCGGGCTAGGTTTTTAAGCTATAGAAATTGAAAATAGTATGAAAGAACTCAAAAATTATACGAAAAAACTCGAAAATAGTATGAAAAGTAAGAAAAATCATCTAATTATATTTTTCTTAAAAACAACTTTTATGATTCTGATGCAATTTTCTCTGAAGTTAGTTTGTAGAAATACAAATAAAACTACATTAGTCACTTCCATATGAAAATCTTGCCTCCCCCCCCCCCTCAACCAGGTCTCACTGTGGTGATGTCACGACTGCGGCACTTCACAGACTCTGCTGTCCTGTGAAGGCCTACAGCGCATGTCTACGATTTGATATTTAAGACTCTGCGATGTGTATATCTTCAGTCTCTTGAAGCCTGGAGTCTCGAAGTCTTGAGTCTCGGGGTAACGTTGATTACGTGTCAGACATTTCCTAGTGCAACCACATGCATTCATGGATTGGGTTAACCTGACGCTGTAATGTTTTTAAGTAAAGCATGTAAAGTACCTGTATCGTTGTGTTTAAGGTTTAGTTATTAAATGTTAAGTTTATGATGTGTCGAGTGTTCTTATAGGTGTTTGGTTCAAATCCGCAAACGTTCATAGACAGTGAAAATGGTTTGGTTAAACACTGTATTGAGATTACTGGTCCTCCGGTTTTTTCTAGACCGAAGAGGCTAAATCCAGAGAAGTTGGCTGCATTAACTAAGGAATTTAAGGGTTTGCCTGAGCAAGGCATTATTAGACCGTCAAAAAGTCCGTGGGCTAGTCCAATTCATATGGTAAAGGAAAAAAAAACAATTCATGGAGAATTTGTGGCGATTTTCGACTAGTCAATAAGGTTACGACACCAGATAGGTACCAGCTTCCTCACATTCATGATTTTGTGATGGGACTCAAGGGCAAAATGCTTTTTTCAAAAATTGATTTGGTTTGAGCGTACCAGCAAATTCCGGTGGAGGCCAGTGATGTTTGTAAAACCACGATAACTACTCTGATTGGTCTGTTTGAATTCCTAAAAATGCCGTACGGTTTGCGTAATGTGGGCAGTATGTTTCAACGCGTCTTGGATAGTATTCTCTGCGAGTTTGATTTTTGTCTATCGTATTAAGATGATGTGTTTGTTTTTTCCGAAAATGAGAAAAATGCATGAGGATCATTTATGCAGATTAGTTAGGAAATTGAGTGATCATGGTTTGATAGTGAATTTGCCAAAATGTGAATTCGGAATACCGGTGATTTCTTTCTTAGGGTTTTTGATATTCGATAAGGGAATTAATTGCTCTATTGCAGGATAAGATTGGGAAAGTAGCTGAATACTCTGTTCCTATTACGGTGAAGGGGTTGAGAACTTTTTTGGCAATGCTAAATTTTTATCATCGGTTTTTAAAGAGCGCTGCTGAAAAACAATCGCAGCTGAACGAACTCGTCAAAAATAAACGTAAAAATGATAAAACGCTTATCCTCTGGACGAATGAGGCTAGGGAGGCATTTGATTGTTGCAAGAAGGCTATTGTCGATGCACCGCTTCTCGCATTTCCTGTTCCGATTGTACCGTTAGTTTTAATGGTTGATGCTTCTCAGATCACAATGGGTGTGGTATTGCAGCAGCAGGTTGAAAAAGGTCAGGAGCCTTTAGGGTTTTTTCTGAAAAAGCTTGCCCCTGCGCAAATGAAATACAGTACATTTGATCGAGAGTTATTGGGAGTTTATGCGGATGTGAGACACTTTAGGCATACGTTAGAAGGTCGTCAGGTGGTTATTTATACTGATCATAAACCGTTGACATATGCATTTAATCAAAAGCTGAATAACTCTTCTGCTCGACAGATTCGACATTTAGAATTAATTAGTCAGTATTCAACCGATATCAGGTATATTCCGGGGGATGAGAATGTAGTTGCTGATACCTTATCTAGGATCAATTCTATAAGTTTAGCTGCTTCAATTGATTTTGATGGTATTGTGCTGGATCAGTTACAGGATCAGGAGTTGAAGGATTTATTAGAAACGCAGGCAGGTCTCGATTTGCGGCTCATGTCTTTCCCTGCCTGTAATAATTCTATATATTATGATATGTCTAAAGATGTACCTAGACCTTTTATCCAACAGAACTGGAGGAAGAAGGTGTTTGATAAAACACACAATCTGTCACATCCTGGTTCGAAGGCGACATTGAGGTTGATGCAACAACGTTTTGTGTGGTGTTCCATGAGAAAAGATTGTGCTGAATGGTGTCGACAATGCCTTGAATGTCAAAGAACTAAGGTATTTAAGCATACTAGAACACCGTTGGTGGAATTTCCTCATGCAACAAATCGTTACGTGGTGGTTCCTGATGTGATTGAGCACACAAGTTTTTTGGAGACTCCCACTGCTAGTGCCTAGAGTGTTTCTAGGTCTGGCCGGAGAACTAAACCTGTGGTTCGTTTTCAGGCAGGAATTTAACCTGGAGGTTTTTCCTAGGGGGGAGTACTGTGGTGATGTCACGACTGTGGGACCTCACAGACTCTGCTGTCCTGTGAAGGCGTACAGCGCATGTCTATGATTTGGTATTTAAGACTCTGCGACGTGCATATCTTCAGTCTCTTGAAGCCTGGAGTCTCGAAGTCTTGAGTCTCGGCGTAACGTTGGTTACGTGTCAGGCATTTTCTAGCGCAACCATATGCATGCATGGATTGGGTTAACTTGATGTTGTAATGTTTTTAAGTATAGTACGTAAAGTACCTGTATCGTTGTGTTTTAGTTATTAAATGTTAAGTTTCTGATGTGTCGAGTTTTCTTATACGAATAGCTGTAGTCCACGAACAACACAACCTATAACAAGTGGTTAAGTTTAAACTTATATACCACAGTGGTGACCTAAACCCCATTCCGGGGTACTTCACTAAATCACCATCTCCGCTCCAGCTACAGAGACAAATCATTAAATTAGTTCCCTTTAAAATTCCCTCTAATTTGATGCCTCTATTTCTCACTTTGGTTAAAAATTGGTCTGTTCCATAGTTTTCCATTATTTCTGTACAATGTGCATTGCATATTCTCACATTTCATTGCATATTCTATCATATGCAATCAACGTCCACCGAAGATAAGGCATAACTCTTGAACAGTACGTTGTAGCATATGCAAAACTCCGAAGTCAAGACATAATCCAAGATCAATATGTTGTAAACATTGGCAAACCCCAATTTTCACTTGGCATTACTTATGTTGCGCTGTCTTGAGTTCGCACATTTAAGGAATTATTGATCGAGACATTTCCAAAATCACGACTGCTTGGTATCAACAACCACAAACTCTTTTCAAATTAAAAAGGTTAAATTTGCATGGTTACAAACATTGCAATATAGAAATTCTTATCGCACCCAAAAGATTAGATTCTGCAATGTATGCAGGTTTCAATACTCTATACCTAATCTGTGAATTTCAGTTTCATGTTCATGTTCATTTTCCTTTCATTTATTAAACTCCAAAAACTTTTTACTTTCTTACTATATTTAACTTTTGGCACAAAGTTCGTTTCGGTTACAAAATTTTGAAAAATCAGACATAATTCAATAAAATTTTAGATTTTCAATAGTTTGCTCAGTTCAGTTAGCTATTACCGCTCTGAAAGCACACCTAATATACTACATTAAGGTACCTTCCCACTCACCGCAACGGTAGACAGTTCATGGCAACGCTCGAGGTACACGCAAGTCTTTGCGGCGAAGTAAATTCCTTCACACTGTCGGTCGACGGCAAAGAAATGTAGCCAATCAGATGATGAGCAGAAATTTCTCCTAGTTCAGTGGCCAAGTTTACAAACCACCTCTTCCAAAGTGATTTTATATACATGAAATATTATAAAATTAAGACATTATTACTAATATAATCTCTTTGGTCTCTTCTGATTCAAATTTATATTTACCAGCAGCTCGCTAGTTTACAGTATTGACGCGTTTCAGAAAATCCATCTTTCTGTGAATTTAAACAAGAGTGTACGCGAGTTTGCTTTGGCGATATATACATATTTCATCAGTTTTCTAAAATAAGCTAACTAAAGTGATTCCATCACAAAACACAAAGGATTCTAATTTAAATTGTTTTAGAATATTTACTACACAATGGCAATTTTCTCGTTTTAATGAATATAATTATGTTCTCTTTCTCGAATCGTTAAAAGAAACATCCGACAGAATTTAGAAAATGAATTTTGATGTATGTTCTCCATAGACTTTTTTTTATCCTTCTATTGCAATACTAAAGCAATTGCAACTTGAAAACATATTCTGTTGACTCTTTAAAATAATACTCTAAAATAGCACTAAATGCTTTGTATGATATAATTTGTTAGTACATTTCGGATGTGTAGTTTTGGCTTGGGTGGTAGACAATCAGCTCTGCAAAAGAGTGGGCTCTGGTTCGATACCTAACCTTAACTTTTACAAGTGCTGCCATCTGTTGCTAAAATATTCAAATACAGTTTTTCTTTCATAATTTGCAGAATTTTTTTTGTTTTAAATTATTTTAAGTTCTATATACAAAATAACATTAAATCAGTAAATTATTTTTAAGTTTGAATGCTTATAAAAATTTATTTCGAAGTTTGAAAAATATCTTGAAGTACACTTTATACCAGCTATAGATGGAATATATTCTTCTTAATTAAAAAAGTGCCTGTAGAAATAGAAAATATAAAATGTGCATATAAAATTAGACAGAAATCATCGAACGTCCTCGTACGAGTAGTAGTTATCTTTCGACATGTAATTTTGAACATTTTAGATTAGAATAGAAACAAAAATCAAACTACTTTGAAATTTTAAAGAGGTTGTATTTTAATAATTTGGTGCTAACATTTGAAGAATATTTTTTTATTATTTTAAATGCATATAGATAATTAGAAATTTACAATACATTTGAAAATCATTTATTTTTAATAAAAAACAATAAGTTTACATGTAAATATGAAAAGTTACTCTTTTAAGTTTGAATGCTTATAAAAATTTATTTCGAAGTTTGAAAAACATCTTGAAGCACACTTTATATAAGCTATAGATGGAATATACATTTAAATCTATTTTAAAACATAATTATTCAATAAATATAAATGTAGATAAAATAATTTTTAAATTTAAAAGTTTACTTTAATGAGAAATATTTTAAACGTTACAAATGAGCAAAGAACATATTCGGATATTTAATATAGATGCGTATTTGAAAACCTTTAAAATCAAGTATAAAATGGTAATAAACTTACATTTGTTTAAAACATGATATTTTAATAATGACATTCTTGAATTTAAATACTTTTTACTTTTTTTTTTCTTTCTTTGTTTCATTTCAGTCAATATCGGCAATATCGCTTTTTAAACTAATTTTGTATCTTAAAATAGAGTGAATATTTTTCAACAAATATTTATTTGCTTTTTTATATGGATGTGTGACAAATCCAAATATTTTTTAATGTTCATTCATCTGTTTAAGCTTCTGATATCTGAAGTAATCCATATAAAAACGATCAAATCAAAAATTTACTATATGAAATATTGATTTAGCAGGTGTAAAAACATGATCTACGATGCTATTGGCTGTTACGAAGCCGTCAACCGTGCGGTACGAGTTGAATTCGGTTTCATTGCGAATTTAGCATTGCGGCCCGCATTCACAGTAGAAGAGAACCTGCTTTTTCATCGTACAGCGCATGCGTGAACTCAACCGTCAGCTGCAGTGCGTTGCCTTGCGGTGAGTGGGAAGGCACCTTTAGAAAATTTGAGAAAAGTCTTGCCCTATGTGTGAAAGCAAAGCTGTGAAGTTGTGTTAAGAATAGAACACTTACTTTGACCAAGCAACAACATCCTTCCCCGATTTTTTTTTTTATCTCTAGATACTTCATTAAGTTAAGAACAGCTTATATTTTCCATTTTAGGTTGTGCTTGAAGTATATTTCATTCCTGTAATTTTATTTTTTTTCCTTATATTTTTTTTCTAATAATTTTATATTTTGATCTGCCTGCCTTGAAATTCTATTCTTGTGGAGGGCGTATGCCCCCCTGAGCTCCCCTCTGGATCTGTCCTTGGATCCACAGTTTGAAAAACAAGGGGTGGAGCCCTAACATTCGTATTATGCCTGTATAGCATGCAGATTGAAAGAGCAACAGTGAACAGAGAATGGAGCCTTTGAGCTCTGGGGGCTTGGTGAGTGTCAGTGAGCTGGGGGCATGAGACCGATTGCATATGTTGATTCCTGGGATCACGAAGCAACTGGTGATTGGTGAGCATCAGTGAACAAGGGGCGAAGCTCCAATGGGTGTATTACACCTACATAAGAGGCGATACAAAATATCTTGCAAAGTGAACTATAGTGATTAGTGCATGGCAGCGAATAGTGGGTGGAGCCTCTAACCTCTGCAATTTGGCAAACATCAGCAAGCAGGGGGTACAAGAGTGAATGAATGCACCGGTCAGTTTGAAAGAGTTTGCGATATGAGCTTGAGCTCCGGTGAACAAAGATTGGGCAACAATGGAAGTTGTTGCCAAAAAATTCTAAACCTGCACAGGATTGCAGAGACTCCGTGTTTTGAAATTGTAAATGGAATAGTTGAATCAAATTCGGAAAATGTATAAAATCATGCATATAAAATATTGAGTGCATCCGTGATGAGTGCCTTGACTGCTCTTCATCTTGAATGTTTATTCTTCTATTTTTAAACATTATACACTACTTTCTGATATATTGGATTCAGTTACATTCTCTACAGACTTAAACAAGTTTCCGATGAATGTTAATAGGCTTGATGTTTTATACAGTAAGAAAATGACCGGTCGGCCATTATGCTACTCTATGTCCTCGGATGAGTCGGTCGGCCTGGGTTTTCGACAGTAAGGAGATGAATAACTGATGGAACCTTGCATTCAGCGGGATTTGCACGCATTCATTTCAAAAGATTGTGGATAATACACATTCAGAAATGATGCCAGGTGATACACAACATTGCACTCTGTCTGGTTGAGCTTGATTGAGTATCAGTTTAAAACCTGAGCAGACACTATGCACAAATGTTCTTTACTTTCTGAATGCTCCTCGTAGAAAGAGTAATAGGGAGACTTAATAATTATATTTAAAATAAACAGCTCAAACTACTACAAAAATAGATGAAAATAAAGTACTCATTAAAATACAGCATGTAACAAATTAGTAACAGTATCAACCAGTTTCAAAGGCATAAAAGAGTCTCCTTTGTCAGGGTGATATACAGCATCTGTATCAAAAAAGGCAAGAGCATATCTGTCTGTTGACATTACAAATTTTTATGAATTATTCTTTACCTAAAGCAGATACAGAACTAATTAAATGCAAAAAATGTTGAAAAACTAAAAAAAAATCTTTTTTGACTTGCAGGACCCACAGAAAATATTAATTGGTTGTGACTCACTCCACTACGAAATTAAAAATGGAAGTTGGTCTGATATCATATCAGAATGATGATGCCGAAAACATTGCTGGACTAAGGATTCTAGGGGCCCTGGGCTATAGGAGGGTCCTACTTGGGGGGGCCATCTGGTGAACGTTGGCACACAAATGTAAAACAATCAATCAAACTCTAATAGTTTTGGTTATTTATACCACTTATTTAAAATACATATTCTTTAAAAATAAGAACACGTAACCAAAAAATGTGTTTCATCATTCTAAACATTTAAAGTTTCTGTGTCCTTCATAAAACAGGTGCAAGAGCTGCATATACTACCACCCATAGTGTTGTCAGACAGAGTTATGTTGGAATTGGCACTGTTTTATGGAGCACCAAATATGATCTAGTCAATTCTACTCGAGTTCGAATTAACCAGATTCTTTTGAATGTCTAACTTTGATAAGGATGACTGAGTGTAACAGAAAAGGAGTATAAAAGTCTCCATGCTTAAAACACCCCCCACCCCCATCCATAAAGTGTTTATAATGTTATTGGACTATATGATGCCAGAATTGAATAGTATTTATGAAATCATAACAATAATAATAATAATAATAATGTTGGGACTTCAAAATTGTTAGTTTTCAACTGATTAATTGCCAAACTAACAAAAATTTCATTTTTCTGTTTATGTATGACTTTGTTTAAATTTTTTAAAAATTATTTCTCCTTTATTGTATAAATTAAAATAATGAGCTGTAACACTACCATAGTTTCTTGCAAAAACATACCAACTATAACATCAACCTGTGTTGTTTTCATTATGTTCTCCTTAACAAAATGAAAAATATATATATATGGGCACAAAATATGATAGCATAATAGGGATCAACAAGGAGAGTTCGACTCAGGATTCCTGTGTATGTCCCTGTAACCCTTGCTTCTAATACACTTAATCTACTATGAATAATTCGTTCTTTTACATTAGGAATCTGATGTGAAATCATACAAGTAAAGTTTTAGGTTTATTTGGTGATCTAAATTATTTGCTAGGTTTTTAATTACTTGCATAAGCTATATTGTTAATGACTCAAAAGCATTTTCATGATTTGAATCAAAATACAGTAACCCCTCATTATATCGTGCCTCAATATATTGCACATTCAGATATATCGCGCATCTGCTATGTCTCCCATTTTTTTTTTCTGATTTTTCGTTTACATTCTTTTGCTTACCCAAGACTGGAATGTTACAACATGAGCCGTCGGTGGGGCGGGAGTGAATGAGGGTTTTATTATTGTACTTTCGCTCCTAAATTTTTATTACATATGTTAATAAAAGTATAATTTTTATCATATCACCCGATATATCATGCATTTTGCCATGTCTCCCGGCAAGCGCGGTATAACGAGGGGCTACTGTATTTCAATCAGAGAACATAATAAAGAAGTATAAATAATGTATAATATGCAACTGTATAAACTGAGTTCAATAGTGTAGTATCAATATACTAATATTACTTGTATTATTTTTGCAACAAAGCTGGAAATCCATAGTTTATTTATGTGGCTGATGTTTTTTAAAACAGTGGATATGTTTCTGATGTGATGCAACAATGAGTTCAATAAACTTGTTTGGTGATGTTTACGGTGTTATTTTTGTTAGTAATTTTAACCATTTTAAAGCCAATAATATATCAGAAGTGGAATATAATTGTGTTCTTGCAGGGTTCATTTTAGGATTTAAAAAAGGCAGGGTGATACCTTCCGAAAAAGGGCACATATTTTTAAAAGGGCCTAATTATATATTTTAAAACATTACTTTGCCAAAATTACTGCCATGACTTTTGCATGGCTTTAATAAATTATGAATGAGAAAAAATGTCGCACATTTCTCGATGTTTTGAAAATTTGAGAATATATGGAGAAGTGTTATTTTTAAAAGAAGGGCGGCATTTTTTGTGAACCAATTACTTTTATACCTGAATGTAACTGCATAAATTGAGCTCAAAGATTTTCATGTCAATATACTTATATTAATATTTTTCTAACAAAGTTAGCAATCCTAAGTTTATTCGTATGGCTGACCTTTTTAAAAAATAGTGGATGCATTTTTCATGTGATGCAAAGAGTTCAAGAAACTTGTTTTACGATATTTACTATGTTATTTTTAACATTTAATTGTTTTACAATGGTTAAAATTATGGCAAAAAAAAAAAACATTTTTTCAATGTTATCTTGCCATTATTTTAACCATTTTTAAGTCAACATAAAACATTTATAGGTCATTTGTCTACTAAGAATATAATCATAAATGGAAGTTTTAAAAACATAATTAAAGATTTTAATTCAAATAGGAAACAAATTATTATTCTGATGAGCATTTCAATGATGAGTTTTTGTAACTATGTCCTTAAATATACTTTTTTAAATTTTAATATTAAGGATGCAATTTCTTCATTTACTCAATTACTTGTATTTTATTAACCCATATATTCTTAGATGTTAAAAATGAGCATTTATTTGTTATTTGAAAAGTAAACAAAACAATACAAAAAAAAAACCTATTAAATAATGCTTCGACATCTCAAACTTTGGTTATGTTGAACCTTTTTCGGTAAATCCGGAGCTTTTTCTACTCCCTTAAACTCGACGTATCAAAAGTTTACTGTACTTGAAATATTTAGAGATGGTAAATGTTTAAACGGAATAACTTGACGTACATTCATAAATTGTGAATGTGTTAAATAATAAAACAATGTTGCGTAAATTATAATTAAACATTCTTACAGAAAACGTTAAATAAATGTCTAAAACTAAAGTTAAAACATGAACAATATGAAAATATGTTAGATCTTAACATTTTAAATATATCATAAAGCAAATGAGTTTGTTGTACCTACTTGGAGTAGGAAGATATGGTGAAATATTTAAATAGGATACATCCATAAAAATTATATATATTACATTATATAATGAAATAATGCAGTGTAAATTAAAATCAAAAATGCTTAAAGAAACTGCTATACAAATATCTAGAAAACAAAAGTTAAATCATGAACACTATGTAAATATGTTAGATCTTAAAATTTCAAATAAGTCATAAAAAATACAGTTTTTTTTTTTTATAAAGAAATAAACTTTGTTACCCAGAAAGATTTCTCTCAAATCTATTTGAAAACTACATGTAAGAAATTTTTTATCACAGACAAAAATGACGCAATAAGGTATAAAAAATTTCCAAGTTCAATGCAATTGACAAGACGCTACAATTGCGTCATCGCCAAGCATGTCAACAAAGAATAAAAATAGTAATACAACAGAAAATGGAGTAAAAGTCGTAAAAAAGAATTCTGAAAAGGATAATTTTACTTACGATATGAATATTAGATACGTAGTACTCTTAATTCAGAAATATATTAATTACATAATAAATTGGCGTTCATCTAGTAAATACAGCAACAGCAGCGATAGATTGCAGGATTGCACAACGTTAATAGAGCACAACCAATCAGAGAGCAGCATGCAATAAGAAAATCCAAGAGCGAAGACACACGTGCCATCGAAGTGAATGACCGCGAGTATTTTTTAAGAAAATTCAAATGTTACTGAACAAAAGAATGTAATTCTAATATCGGAGACCATAATTTAGAATACATTCTTCACTATGGAAGAAAATCGAAAGTTATAAACCTTTATAGCGATCATATATAAGTATGTACTACAATGGATGCAACAAGAGTCGGAGTGTATTGTTTAAAAATAAAATATGTGAAGAGCATATCCCAGATGTGTAAATATAGAAAATGTTTACGTATAAAAACAAATATAATAGGCATTGATGGCATTCTGAAAATATTTTAATACCTTCTTGATAATTTGTGATTAAATCTTCTTATATAAGATGGCGCTATAATCGCCGAGTTCGATCAAATCCTTGTCCTTTTGAAAATAACCATTACCTTCTCTGAGATAACTTTTACAGTTGGAGAATAAAAAAAAAAATAATGTTTACTGATGCATATGTAAATATACAAAAGCAAAGAAAAATAAAGTTATTACGAATTGCGAAATCATAACATGAGTACTTGTATGTATATTAAGTAAGGAATAAAAAAAGTAATTTATTAAATTTACGTACGAATTTAAAAATGAATCTAGGAAGTTTGTCTGTAAAAGCTTTTACGTTTCGATAAATTTTAAAAATATGTGTTAATCAATAAATAAGAAAAACATTTTGCAAAGGATAGGGGAAACTTGAGTAGCGTATACAATAACAATGCAACATACAGCACTGACGAGGGGTATCCCCTTCGTTAGACTCTAACGAATCCCCTAATGCTGGAGAAATGCAACGTATCCTCGAAACAGCTGTTTGCTGTATTGCTATTCAATTTGTACCTGAAAACGTTGCTCAAGTTTTCCTTATAGGTGTTGATTTTTACTCCTAGATGGCAGCACTATTAGATAAACTTTTTTATACAACAAACTATTATAGAACACTTACAGAACAAACTGTGTTCTACTGAACCCTTGGAGTTCCGATACAATATTTCAGGGGTTCTATGATGTGATAGATTCCTGTAAATTTTCTGGAAAAATTAACGAAAATGCGTAAAATTTGAATGGATATTTTGGAGCATAACGGACTTTTTCTCATTTTGGGCTTCCGTCATCAAAATAAATTTCTAAGAAGGGTGTTCCATGACTAAAAAAGTTTGATAAACGCTATTATAGATATTTATAATAGGAGATGGTAGAAGGACAAGACAGGAAAAAAAATCTAAAACTTTCAGAAGAAATTAAACAGGTTTCGGATTTTTATATTAATAAATTAATTTATATTTTAATAATTATTTTTGCATATTCATGTTTAAATTACAATTTCTGAGTTTTAGGCATCTAACTAAGTAATTTAGATGAGTAATTTAAGGTCATAATTTAATATTATTGGAGTAAATTTGTTATTAATATTTTTTATAGAAAACTAGGGGGCTTCTGTCCCTTTTCGATGACGCTCACACAATCCCAGGAACTTTGCGACTCGGGGGTCGCATGAGCATCATAGATATAAATTTTTGTATTTACTTAAAAGGCAACAACTGAATGACAGGGGTCAGAGAAGTACCCATGTGAGGATAAAATCCTTTATAGCGAAGAGAAAAAGATCACACAAAAAAGTTTCATGAAAAGATACATAGAATTGGAGCTCGGGGAAGAGGGGCGACAACCGATGTCATGCTCGGTTGTTCCTTTTAACTTCACTACGCCCTATGGGTAGTTGGACGACCTGGGTAATAAAAAAAGTCTGATCATATGTTCGTCCCCGAGTTTTTAGAACGGGAAAAATCTAGGGTCCAAGCCCAAGCAGGCCTCTAGTAGAGTGAGAGAAAGATAAGTTATGCAGAGGAGCGCTGGGCCTTGAGTTTGATTAAATGTGTTAGATGAGACGGAAGGGGTGAAGGGGAGCGGATAAGACGAGAATTCCCTAATACCAGGGAGGGGTATGGATATAGTAGCTAGGAGTCAGCTGATCATAAAAAATTATAATGCAACAAGAAAGTAAATTTTATATACATTACACTTACCTTACTACATTAATTTACCTTATACACCAACAGATGGCAGCATTATAATTCTAATTAACAATTCTATGGAACTGGTTGTATTTAGTAGTTTTGGACGCTCTCGTCGAGTTGCGTAATCGAGTGGGGCCGTGATTAGAAAACTCAATCCCACAATATTTACAATACATTGAAAAATTTAGGGACAGATAGTAGAGAAGAAAATATTTCCAGGAGATGCGACAACTTTGTAGACATTGAAATAAACTCAACAACTGAACGTTTTCAATTTCGTCATCATGATCAAAATAAATATAAAAATGTTTCGATTTAGTTAACATCATAGTACACCATTAAAGGCAAATATTTTGTTTAATAAATCTAGGTTCTTTCATACCTTGCATTTTTTTAACTGCAACAAGAACGCATATTTTTGTACATTTTATTTGTACCCGGCTGTCCAAACGGCTGCGGCTACTCATGTCTTAGGACTAGTCGGACGTCTGGGTTTCGACATTTTATTTGTACATCTATACATTTCATTTGTACATCTATTACTTTCCTGATAATGTATAGGGTTATATGGTAATGTATAGGGAGAAAATTGGAATTGTGTCGAAAAGCGCAACTCAAGTTTTCGACAGATTTACATGTTTTGGGACCTCTAGAATACGAAAACACTATTTTTTGCGTGATGTGTGTGTTTGTCTGTGGAATGTATCTATCAATTTTAACTAAATACTAATTGAACAAATATTCTAATATTGGATAGATAAGTCACTTGTTGGTTATTCTGGTGCTGATTAGATTTTGGTATGATTAGGAATAAAATAACCTGCTTCTCTTTGCAAAATGGCCTAAAAAATCGCATGTATCCACTCCAGCTAATAACGAGTGACCCCAATTTCTTAAAATTTGATAGATAATTCACATGTGGTTTACCCTGGTTCTGATTAGATTCTGGTACGATTCGGGAAATTGAACAGGTCCTTACTTGCGAAATGCGCCGCAAAAATTGTCAAAATCTAAAATAAAAAATTACGTATGCTCAAATATATCAATTAAACACTTCTTTTATACGTAATTTTTGACGATGAAAATAATAAAACCAACCAAATTACTATAGGAATCGCCGTTCTCGAGATATTTTAGTTTTTTCGCATTTTTGCTATTCCACCTTTAAAATACGTCCAATTACTAAATGGAAACGAAAAACTTAAAAGTGCAACTTCGCTGTAATCTCAAATAATTATGCTTGTTATTTTGTACAATTAAACCCAATTTAATGAATTATTGAAAGAATAAAAAGAGAAAATTATTTGAGTCTGTAGCGGAACGACATGTGCTGTCCACATTAGATATTTTTTTTATCTAATGTAGCAGTAGATGGCAGCACTATAAAATTAAAAATTGGAGTATACTTATTTATTATGAAGCTATCTCCAAAACTTCGAAATTGTAAAAATTGGTGCATTTGAAATTTGTTAAGTATGTGTTAAAATTAAAATCATTCATGAGCGAATTTCTCTACATAAAAAGTTCACTAAGCGATTGAGTTTGAGTTAAAAAAAAAAATTTTTTTTTGGTGAAATACATAATACAAGGTATTTTGATATAGTATATAAGGTATTGTGTTTGTAAGTTTCCTCTAATTTTATTAATATTCACAGAATTAACTAAATAAAAATGATATAAATTATTTCTTTGCAATTCTTATACTAATGAAGCTAATTTGCTTAAAGTCATTGAAATTTTTAGAAATGAAACATTAATAAATTTCATTTCTAAATGAAAATGTTTTGGAGCTTTGCAGTCAATCATTAAGTTCTATTTCAAATTTAGTTCAAATTGCTGTCGAAATTGATCTGTAATGAAAGTATTTCGTTATTAAAACTGCAAAAAAAGTTGGCAATATTATCAACTTATTGTGACCATTTTCTCAAAATATTTTGTACATATGGATTTATTTTAAAAATAAAAACAAGATTGGTGGTATTACAAATTTAAATCAGTGGTGTTGTCAAAGGGGTCGGGTTTGGAGGTTATACTTCTCACCTTCATCATTAACGGTTAGTTCTCCTGAAAGTCTATTTTGGAAAATGAAATCCAGCACTCGAAATTAGAACACTCGCATCAGATCGAGTACCCGCGATTAACCACGGGTTTCGCACTTTCCGGGTTGGGTGTCCTTATTTTTACGTTGTGGGTCGGATTCCCTTTACTTTTTAAGCTGCGGGTCGGATTGTGGATATATCAGCAAAAATTATTTCTAATGGCTACACATTATCACATTTTTTTTATGGGAGTAACTGGATAAATGTGTAAACGGGGGTTGAAAACTGTAAATGGTAGAAAACTATCGTATGCGTTACAGATTTAAAATCTACTGAATAGAATTTTGAAATATAATTCCTTCGCAGGTCGGGTAATCAAGTCACGCTCTGCGTGCTCTGGTGGGGTAATCGGGTCGGGTCGGGCTGCAGGTCGATAATTTTTTTGTGGGTTAAACATTTTCTTTGTTGCGACTTCAGAAACCCGACCCGCGATCATGGACCCTAGTCCTGCTCAAGTCAAACCCGACCCGCGCAGGACTCTACTGGAAACCTCTCCTCATTCTGCCATTATAGTCCTCCGCTTCCTTGCTGAAATCCTTACACTAAAGATTTAGATGGGTTATGAAATCGGATACGGAAATTTTATAAACACTAATTTTATTTAAACATAAAATTATGCATATAAATCGATTTTGTTATATGTGTTCAATGCGTTAAATTAAAATTTTATACCTTTAAATAAATAGTCTTTTGCAGTGGCGCCATCTGCTCTTAAAAACGTGTATTTCATAGTAAGTAATAAGGTGAATGAAATTTCTCAATAGGGGAGACTATATTGTTTTTATTTTATTGTTTTTATTATATTTATTAGCAAAATAAAATACAATTTTTCCGCATACAAATTCGCAGTTTTTGACCTATATAATTCAAAATTGGAATATTTTTACTCATACTACGTAATATAGAATTAAAAAAATATTGTTTTTACGAAAATTTTCGAATTTGAGATTTTGGTGCCAATATATGTTTTAGAACCTCCTGAACACGTTATGACTATTTTTGGAGTGATGTACGTGTGTATGTTTGTGGTCTATTTTTTGTATTTCTGCCCCAAATATTAATGGATTTTCACGAAACTATACATCTGGCTTAGTTACCGAAAAATCTAGAACTAGATAGAATTTTTTTTTAAATTCGCGTGAAAATTTCTAAGTTTATTCGAAATTTTATATATTTTTAACATGGCAGCAAAGGACAGAATTTGACACAGTCATACATAAAAGGGGTTATTCAATGATCTCACGAGAAGTTTCAATCATTGTTGTAAAAAATTGCCACGATACAATTTGTATGCTCGTGGACGTCATTAGCCCTAGCCCCAAGGGGAGCGGGTACATTGTCCAGGGGGTATGGTATCAATTGGAAGATTTTTTTCAAACCCTTTAAATGAGAGAATCAGTAAATCTTCTTCCCTATCCGCGTTTTGTTAACTTTCGTGGCAGACGTTTTTCGCCGAAATTCTGTTCAAACAGTTGCGAAATATTTTCTGATAGATAAAATGCAATGCTTAGATTATATTAAAACTAAATTTAATACCCAATAAAATATAGAATATATTTTTTATTTTAATTCAAAATATTTTTGGTGCTGCCATCTGGTGTCGTAATTTAATTCATACCGACTATTATTAACACTTTACAACAAAGTTGAAAAGTGTTTATGACTTTGTTCATTCTGTTCTGTCTGTCTGTCTGTCCGTTAGCACGATAACTGCAGTAAAAATGACTCAATCAAAATGAAATTTTAGTATGTTGTTCAGACGGTCCGTAGGACCTATGGGAATATAAATAAATATCATCCAATTAGTTTTGGATTGAACCCGAGTTGAAAAAATGAAATACATTGAGCCCTATAGGACCTAATTTTTCAAACATTTTTTAAGCGGATTTAAAATTCACAAATTGCTTCGAAAATTTTAGGTAATATTCAAATTGTTCCATAAAATATATAAAAAAAATTTTAGCGAAATATATTCAGTAGTTTTTAAAATAAAAATTAAAATAATAATAACACATTTTATATGAAGCAATCACGTGACCATGATATGAAAAGATCACGTGACCCACTTCAAAATGACGTATGGCATCCATCTTGTCTCAAAATAGTGATTTTTAAAGGTCTTTTTAATTCATATTGAGTGTTGTATCCGTCCTAAAACCAGTTTATTTTTGGTTAAATTCTGTGCATCTACATACTGAAACAACGCAATGACAATAAATTTGAGTTTAAATGCTCATCCACATTTGATTATTTCTACAACGAAGCCTATTTTTCACCTATGTAAAATGTAAACAACAAAATATGTAGAATGAGTTGTATTAGAATCGCTGTAATTCTTTAACACAAAATCAAATAGTCCATGGAGTCTGCATAGCTGATATGAATGAAATATTCATTGATTTTACAAAGAGAAGGACGATTTTTTCGATGAAGTTTTACGCATAGAGTTTAATTACTTGTAGCTCCATGGTCTTAATTTTTAAATAAAATAAATTATCATAGTATTGTGATGAATGACATGAATGGGAAATTATATATGAATGAAATGCTGCTTTTATAGAGAGAGCCAGACGTGTTATTTTTTCTATGACGTCATTTGAATGAATTTCAGTTGTTTTCGATGAAGTTTTCAAATATAATAAATTATCGTAGTATTATGATAATTCTAAAATTATTACTGAGGAATGTATCACATTTTAGAGATGTTTAAACCAGGCAATTTATATTTCAATGCCGTCATTTGAATGAAGTTCATTTTTTTCGATGAAGGTTTAAGTTTTCAAATATAATAAATTAATGTAGCATTGCGATAAGTTTTAAAATATTACCGAGGAATGTATTGCATTTGAGACATGTTTAAAAAAAATTGCATTGAAGTTGGAAAGTGTTTCATAATCAATGCTTTAAGCATGATTGATCTTTCTTGTTATTTTTTAATGAACATTTTTAAATGTCTCTTCCTTCTAATACGCTATTAAATACAACAGATCATATATAATAATGCCACAATCATGGAAACTATAATATGCGGTTAAACAATAATTTGTGGTTATACTGATAATTCATTTATTTACACATTTAATTTAAAAATATTTAGAAATTACAACAAAATAGTATTTAGGATCCTTTTGTATTATTGCGGGGTTTATTATTATAGCAGGATGCTTTTGTATTATTGCATTGTTATACATTAAATTATAGAGTTAAAATAAATTGATAAATAGTTAATTAATATTAAGCATTAACTTGTATTAACTTTCAGAAATTTTCTTCGTTTCATTAACACCTTTGCTACTAGTTAATGCTTAATATTAAAATCAATTGTGATTATTATTAATGTATAGGAGCTAGATGGGTATTAATAATCAGTTCTTAGTTTATAAATATAAATATGCAATTATTTGTTAATAATTTATATGGATTGAAATGTATAATATTAACAATTATTTATAAACGCTAATGATTAATTGAGTATTTGGTAAGCTGGTGAGCCCCTTCTTCAAGACTGTTGAGATCCCACCCCCACCCCTCTAGAATTTCACTCCAGCCCCTCGTCAATTTCATCTGTGGTTACGGCTCTGGTGTGTGTACGTAATGTGTGGTCCGAATTATGGTACCCGGGTACAAAAGTGTTCTACTCCCCCTCCATGGTGTGCCAAGGTAACGTCATGTGACGGCAAAATGGCTCAAATTCCAAAATTGACACAAACTGTAGGACGCTAGCATAAACCGTTCTCGAGATATTGCACATTTTTCAAATATATTTATCAATAACTCAAGTAAAATAAAAAAAATATTAACTCTTAAGAAACATGTTCACTTTTCATATGTAATATCATGCAATAAATTTGGTGATATCATTCTCGTGGATCTAACTCGTTCCATTCACGAGAAAAGATACTTTGAGTAATTCTTTTGTATTTGAATGCCAATAGTCATTTATCTGCTGGAAGAATAACTTTTTTCTCTGTGTATTCTCTGTGTATAATGCTTGGCGAGATTTTGGCGACGAATTTATCGGAACGTCGCCAACTTGACGATATTTTTAAATGTTGCCAAATTAACGAAAATCTCGCCAAATGAATAAAAATGACGCTAAATCAATGAAAATGAGGCTAAATCAATGAAAATGACGACTCATTGAAGAAAATTCAATATCTTGGAAAGAATATAAGTATCTATTATAAGAATAACATTTTTTTAACTATAAAAGTAGTAAATTCATTGCATTATATAAGGAAAGTCATGTGCTGATCGCATCAGATTTTCTTTTATTGTTTATACTACTAAATTAGGGTTTAATATCGCTGAAATACATTATTTTTTATATTAGGGACCCTATATATACACAAAATACCAACGTTAGTGACTGTACTTAAAACAATTTTTGATTAATCATACACACGTTCCCTTCCAAATCTTAAAATTCAGCAAAATAAAAGATCATATGTGCATTATAAAATGTTTAGAACTTTTAGTTAAGAATGATGACGTTTATTCCTTAAGAAGTACTTAATTAATTATGCTTTTGTCTGGATTTTTAGCATTTTTAGAGTAGCTGTTCATATAACATATATATTTATTTAGAATTTTTTACTTTCCTTATATACATAATGTATAAGGAAAGTATTGTGACGGGGTCGAAAATTCGAATTCGAGTTTTCGACGGGAGATCACGTTTCAAGCATCCCTGATCACGAATAAAACATTTTTGAAGTGATGTCTGTGTGTGCGAAA
Organism: Amaurobius ferox; assembly: GCA_951213105.1. NCBI lineage: Eukaryota > Metazoa > Arthropoda > Arachnida > Araneae > Amaurobiidae > Amaurobius > Amaurobius ferox. The sequence continues at coordinate 43,512,416 of OX578152.1, forward strand.
GTATGTGTGTGTGTGTGTGAAAGTATGTGTGTGTCAGTGAGTCTGTGGAGACGATAACTGACGAACGAATGGACCGATTCGAACGAAATTTGGTACAAAAATCATAATCCGTAAACACTGGAAGTCTATTGTTTTTATACGCAATCGAATGTTCAGAACACCCTCAAATTTTCGAGTGAAATTTTGAAAAAATCGTCAAAAAATCAAAACCGCTAATAAAGTTACTCAAATAGACATTTCTTATGTAATTTTTCATTAGAAAGCGATTGACATAAATTTTAGAACGCTAACATGAACCGTTCTCGAGATATTGCACATTTTTCAAAAAAATTATCAAAAAGTTATACAAAAAAAAAATATATATATATATATATATATATTTCCTATTGAGAAACATGTTCACTTTTCATATGTAATACCATGCGATAAATTGGGTGACACCATTCTCGTGGATCTAGCTCGTTCCATTCATGGAAAAAGATAGTTTGAGTAATACTTCTGTATATGAACGCCAATAGTCATTTATCTGCTGTAAGAATAACTTATTTCTCCGTCCATAACTGTTGGCAAGATTTTGGCGACGAATTTGGAGGAATGTCGCCAGCTTGGCGACATTTTTAATTGTTGCCAAATTATCAAAAATCTCGCCAAATTGATGAAAATGACGCCAAATTGATAAGAATGACGCTAAATCAATGAAAATGACGACTCATTGAAGAAAATTCAATATCTTGGAAAGAATATAAGTATCTACTATAAGAATAACATTTTTTTAAACTGTAAAAGTAGTAAATTCATTGCATTATATAAGGAAAGTCATGTGTTGCCCACATCAGAATTTGTTTTACTGGTTTTTCCAACTTAAAATTTTTGTATAATAGAAATAAATAGCGTACCAACAATGTATATATATATATATATATATATATATATATATATATACTACTACAATAAAGTGAAACAATAATAGGATATATCCTATAGAAGTCTGAAATTAAAAGAACGATTCACTACAGAGGAGGAGGCGCAAATGCTGCTCAATTTCCCTAGTAGAATACATTAATGTAAGCAGATAAAGACGGGAGTGACCATATAAATTACATAAAAATGGCAGGGGTGGATTGCGACACCCCTTTCCCGCTTAAATATTGAAATTTTTAAAAACTGAAAACACGATGAAAATTGGATGGATTAAAAACATAGCCAATGGTATCAAGCTTAAATAAGTACAGAAAATATGGAATTATATAATACATTTCAACTTAAAAGAAAGCAATTGCAAAATTGAAGAAGCAAGTACTAATATTGATATCCTATTGGACTTAGTCAAACTCAGAGGCAGAATTTTTAACTTAAAACTTACAAAAAGTGAAAATATAAAACAATCTAAAGAATTTTTTATTACAACTTTCAAGAATAAAATGTATGAGAACATTCCATTCCATTCTATTTCAGATCATATTAAAGTATATCTTCCTTTATCTAATATAAAAATCATCATCAATTATAAATTTGTCAGAACCAACGGAAGGAAATGATTCAACTATAACAAAATTTGTCAAGATGTTGCATCAAATAATGTAGATTCTTGTAATTGTCATGAGAATATTCATAGGGATACTCATCATAAGCACATAATTTCCGGAAATTTGGATTTTATTAAAGACAAAAAACTTAAAAACATTATTCAACTCGGTACAAAGTACCGTATACAAGAATTTAAAAATGTATATGAAGAATTTTATAATGATCTCGACATCTTCATTTATAAATTAGCGGTAAAACATTGTTTACCAGTACAAACATTCAATGAGTGGAAATAAAATTTCTACAGAGCTTTTTGTCACTACTACCCGCAGCATAGCAAAAACACAAGAGAAATTAAAGTTCCATCCTCTATATCAAGCAATTTAAAGAGGAATATGTTTTAACATATAGCGATAAAATTGTATCAAATTATGCCTTCACATGTAAGAAGTTCTATGTGGATACCCTAAACAAAAGTTATAGGGATAGTGAAATGTATACTTTAATACCCAGTAACGCATTGATATTGACAAAAGAATAAAGGCTCTTTACAAACGAATAGGAATGGATATTAAAACAATAAAATATCCATATTTGGTCCTCATTCCCAAATTACACAAGATACCTGTAAAGTTTCGAACTGTGACGGTGGGATGTGGTACATATTTGGAAAAAGCAAACAAAAAAAACTTCTGGACTTACTCAAAATATAGTTATGCATGATATTAAAAGACATAACTCTATCATGATAAACAAGAAAGATCAATCATGCTTAAAGCATTGATTATGAAACACTTTCCAACTTCAATGCAATTTTATTTAAAAAAGTCGAAAATGCAATATATTCCTCGGTAATATTTTAAAACTTATCACAATACTACATTGATTTATTATATTTGAAACCTTAAACCTTCATCGAAAAAAATTAACTTCATTCAAATGACGGCATTAAAGTATAAATTGCCTGGTTTAAACATCTCTAAAATGTAATACATTCCTTGGTAATAATTTTAGAATTATCATAATACTACGATAATTTATTATATTTGAAAACTTCATCGAAAACAACTGAAATTCATTCAAATGACGTCATAAAAAAATAACACGCCTGGCTCTCTCTATAAAAGCAACATTTCATTCATAAATAATTCCCCCATTCATGTCTTTCATCACAATACTATAATAATTTATTTTATTTAAAAATTAAGACCATTGAGCTACAAGTAAGTAAGCTCTATTCGTTAAACTTCATCGAAAAATATCGTCCTTCTCTTTCTAAAATCAATGAATATTTCATTCATATCAGCTAAGCAGACTCCATGGACTATTTGATTTTGTGTTAAAGAATTACAGCGATTCTAATACAACTCATTCTACATATTTTGTTGTTTACATTTTACATAGGTGAAAAATAGGCTTAATAGTAGAAATAATCAAATTTAGATGAGCATTTAAACTGGAATATATTGTCATTGCGTTGTTTCCGTATGTAGATGCACAGAATTTAGGCAAAAATAAAGTAGTTTTAGGACGGATACAACAGTCAATATGAATTAAAAAGAACTTTAAAAATCACGATTTTGACACAAGATGGATGCCATATATCATTTTGAAGTGGGTCATGTGATCGTTTCATATCATGGACACGTGATCGCTTCATATAAGAGGTGTTATTATTATTTTAATTTTTATTTAAAAAACTACTAAATATATTTCGCTGAATTTTTTTTTATATATTTTACGGAACCATTTGAACATTGCCTAAAATTTTCGAAGCAATTTGTGAATTTTAAATCCACTTAAAAAATACTTGAAAAATTAGGTCCCATAGGGCTCAATGTATTCCATTTTTTCAACCCGGGTTCAATCCAAAACTAATTGGGTGATATTATTCATTTATATTCCCATAGGTCCTATAGACCGTCTGAACAACATACTAAAATTTCATTTTGATTAAGTCATTTTTACGGCAGTTATCGTGCTAACGGACAGACAGACAGACAGACAGACAGACAGAATGAACAAAGTCATAAACACTTTTCAACTTTGTTGTAAAGTGTTAAAAAAACGGACAGGAACTGATAGGCCGACTGAAATTTTGTCATAACGATATCAACTTTAAAAGTTTCGTGATCTTTTTAACAATATTGATTTAACTAATTTACAATTAATTCTGAAAGATCTACATGAAGAATACGATTTAAAACAATATATAACCTATAGAAGATACATGGACTTGGTGGAATTGGTATTGAAAGAAAACATACTTCACGACGGAAGCAATTTTTACAAACAAATCAAGGGCATACCTATGGGAGGGAGTTGCTCGTCAATACTAGCAGATATCTATCTATCTAAATACAAAAGAGGCACTCATATCTTATCGGAAATGCCTTACTTCCGTTACGTCGATGATGTGTTAATTGGGGGCTAAAAAAACACCCCTTGCATTCTACCCAAGCGAATTGGACCTTATTGAAAATCCAGAGTGTGAAGACGGATCGGTGAAATTCTTGGATTTAGCAATCAAAAAACACCAGAAATATGGAATATATACAGAGTTACACGACAAAAGAGAATCATACAGGATCAAGGTAAATCATATAATCGATTGGAATTCAAACCTTACAAAGTATGTCTTCAGAAATATAATAATTGGTCACTTTAGAAGAAATCAAAATTACAATACTTTTAGGAAAGACTGCATTTACAAACGTAAAAAATTTGCAGAGGAAGCTATAAAAAGAAATTATCCAATCAATTTTATACAACATTATTACAATTCATTTTTTAAAGAAAAATTGTAATCTAAATATTGATAATTGAGGTTTAATATTCATGACTGCGAAACTGTTATCCTGATATATCTCTGCGCATGAGCAACTTTACTTGTATAAGGAGATGTTCCATTGGGTTAGACTGACGGATGTTTCTCTTTCAAAATTCGTTTGTTTCTTCTTTGGTTCTGAGTCCGTTCTGGTGCTTTTGTTTTCGCACATTTGGGAGACTGATCATGGAATTATGTTGGTGCCGTGAGCGTTACCCGGGTTGTAAAAGCTGCTTTAAGCGGGAAAGGGGTGTCGCAATCCACCCCTGCCATTTTTATGTAATTCATATGGTCACTCCCGTCTTTATCTGCTTACATTCATATATATATATATATATATATATATATATATATATATATATATATATATATATATATATATATACATACATATCTGTGAGTTTATATTTCTGTTTTTTATATTTCTAGTTTATAATTCACTTGGTTTTTATTATTTGTCCTTCTACTAGCCAGTTAACAGTTCCAATGGTGTCCAGAGGTAAATACTATAGCCATTGTCAGAAACTGGCTATTCTATCGGTTTTAATTCTAATTGTATAGCTGTCCTGACGAGAATGCAATTTCGAACTAACCGCCGTTTTTTGTGTAGTTTCAGTTGATTGGTCTCCATGTCTTGATCTTCAATCTTGAGCTATTTATTATTGCCTTTTCTCATTTTTGTCGTGTTTGCTCTTTTCTTTCATATATATTTATATATATATATATATATATATATATATATATATATATATATATATATATATATATATATATATATATATATATATATATATATATATATATATATATATTTATATATATACATATATATATATATACCTCTTTAATTATGATTTTTGTATACTCCTCTTCCCCTCACCCCTTTTCCATTATAGTGATAAATTACCTTCTATTTTTAACACTTTACAACAAAGTTAAAAGCGTTTATGACTTTGTTCATTCTGTCTGTCTGTCTGTCTGTTTGTCTGTCTGTCCGTTAGCACGATAACTGCCGTAAAAATGACTTAATCAAAATGAAATTTTAGTATGTTGTTCAGACGGTCTGTAGGATCTATGGGAATATAAATGAATAATATCACCCAATTAGTTTAGTTTTGGATTGAACCCGGGTTGAAAAAATGAAATACATTGAGGCCTATGGGAATTAATTTTTCAAACATTTTTTAAGCGGATTTAAAATTCACAAATTGCTTCGAAAATTTTAGGTAATATTCAAATTGTTCCATAAAATATATAAAAAAAAAAATTCAGCGAAATATATTCAGTAGTTTTTTAAATAAAAATTAAAATAATAATTACACTTCTTATATGAAACGATCACGTGACCATGATATGAAATGATGACAGGACCCACTTCAAAATGATATATGGCATCCATCTTGTTTCAAAATCGTGATTTTTTTAAGTTCTTTTTAATTCATATTGAGTGTTGTATCCATCCTAAAACTACTTTATTTTTGCTTAAATTCTGTGCATCTACATACTGAAACAACGCAATGACAATATATTTGAGTTTAAATGCTCATCTAAATTTGATTATTTCTACAACTAAGCCTATTTTTCACCTATGTAAAATGTAAACAGCAAAATATGTAGAATGAGTTGTATTAGAATTCCTGTATTTTTTTAACACAAAATAATTTAGTCCATGGAGTCTGCATGGCTGATATGAATGAAATATTTATTGATTTTAAAAAGAGAAGGACGATTTTTTTCGATGAAGTTTTAAGCATAGAGTTTAATTATTTGTAGCTCCATGGTCTTAAATAAAATGTTTAAATAAAATAAATTATAATAGTATTGTGATGGATGAAATGAATGGGAGAAAGTTATGAATGAAATCCTGTTTTTATAGAGAGATCCAGGCGTGTTATTTTTTCTATGACGTCATTTGAATTAATTTTAGTTGTTTTCGATGAAGTTTTCAAATATAATAAATTATCGTAGTATTTTGATAATTCTAAAACTATTACCGAGGAATGTATAACATTTTAGAGATGTTTAAACCAGGCAATTTATATTTCAATGCCGTCTATTGAATGAAGTTCATTTTTTTCGATGAAGGTTTAAGTTTTCAAATATAATAAATTAATGCAGTATTGAGATAAGTTTCAAACTATTACCGAGGAATGTATTGCATTTTAGACTTGTTTAAATAAAATTGCATTGAAGTTGGAAAGTGTTTCATAATCAATGCTTTAAGCATGATTGATCTTTCTTGTTATCCTTAGTCTTGGTCTATAGTTACTTATTTGTAACAGATATGCTAGAGATGGGTTTTTTGTACTTACCGTAGTTTATGCATAGTTTTCGATTAAAAATTTCAATTTATATATATATATATATATATATATATATATATATATATTGGTCACTTCTCGGTTAGTTTCTGAACTCTTGAGTTTGTCTTACCGAAATTATGTACAACTACTTCCACTTTCTCTGGTCTGGTTTATTCCAACGCGGTATTTCGTGTGGTGAGCATTCAGGCTGGAACACGTGGTGGACCCCCCATGAAGAGTACTCACGCTGGCGACCTTTAGACTTGTGAGTTGCCCCTCTTTTTTGCATGTTTGTGAATTTGTGCGCTATATTTTTCATGATTATGTGGTATTTTATGTTTTAAAGTTGAATTTTGTCCTATTTGGTATTTTTTCTGTTATTCCGTTTTTTTTTTTTTTTTTGCATTTTTTCTGTTATTTTCTGTTATTTCATTGTTGGGCACAGATTGCATAAAATTTTAACCACGTTTTTTATGCAATCATAGAAACAACGGATTTTAGTATATCTGTCTAGAATGTGCCCCTGAAGACGTTTCTGGCAGATATACTATTCTTTGATGTATTTTCCTTGTCCTGGCCTCTCCGTGCTCTGCTTTTCCGACCCTTCCTCGTTGCTTTTTGCTATTAAATACACGCTATTTTATTGCCCGCGGTTTGATACTGTGTTTACTGATTAGCACTCCTGCACTTTCGTATTTATTATTTTAATATATATATATATATATATATATAAATATATATATTGTGGCCGTGAATTTGCTTCTATGGTGATGTTAATATTACTTGAATTGTTTTTTTTTATTTATTTTTTTTTTTACATAATCCCTTTTTATTACATATTTCAAATATATATATATATATATATATATATATATATATAAAATAGTAAATCCAAAGTTAGAATGTATGTAGTAACCCATAATACACTATTCCAAAATTTTCTACAAAATACAAAGAAATAAAAGAAATTAAGACATAAAGAGGAATTAATAAAGCGTAATGCAGGTCATAAAGACAAAGACAATCAACAAATTTCAAAAATGAGGAATGCAAATAAGAAAACAAAAAAATCAAGCAAAAAAGCTTGCACATGGAAGAGATTTAGGCTTACGATAAATTCATTTCGAAAAAATTCTCTTCGGGTCCATATATCCCTTCGAAATGAACACAAAAATGCTTGTTTCTGAAACACAAGATAGATTTTATCTATAAACTTGTGTTATATGGAGGACAAGCATATAGATTGGAACAATAAAGGAAACATAAATACCTTGAAATACATTTCATTAGAGCAACCATGACAAGCAAAATATGGCTAGACCAATGTTGCCATATATATATATATATATATATATATATATATATATATATATTTCAAAAAAAAAAAATATATATATATATATATATATATATATTGAAAGATTTTAATCGAAAATTATGCATAAACTACTGTATGTACAATAAAACTCATTTCTAGCATATCTGTTACAAATGAGTAACTATAGACCAAGACTAAGGATAAAGATAGAAGGTAACATATCACTACAAAGGAAAGGGGGATGAGAAGAATATAAGGATACAAAATTCACAATTAAAAGTATATAAATATAAATAAAAATAAAAAAGAAAACACGGCAAAAATGAGAAAAGGCAATAATAATAAGCTCAAGATAATAGATTAAGACATAGAGAACAATCAATTGAAACTACACAAAAAATGGCGGTTAGTTCGAAATTGCATTCTCATCAGGACAGCCATACAATTCGAATTAAAACCGATAGAATAGCCAGTTTCTGACAATGGCGATAGTATTTAACTATAGACACCATTTGAAATTAAAGTTACATTTTTTTTGCAATTTAATGTCAAAAATTAAATCATCTTGAAATGAAAAATACAATTCAGAAGGTCATGTGACATATCACAAGAAAATTCATACCCTGAACTACAAAATAAGCCTTATTTTAACGTAATCGGTAGATTAGGTCAAAATATACATACGTTTGAAAATGTCAAGAATCATGAAAATTTACCAGATTTTCCAAACTTCAAATTTTTATAAATAAAAAACTAATGAAAATTGGGCGATAAATGCTGCAGAGTCTTATGAGTGTACAATAAAATACCCAAGTTGAAAAAAAATTGTGTCGGTCTGGTTGAAAATGTTACTTTTTTTATTTGATTTGATGTGGAAATACACATAGATATGAAAAATGAACTTATTTCACTATAGTTAACCCTTTTAAAATTCTATGTGCTTTTTCTTATAAATATATTTGAAAAATGTTCAATATCTCGAGAATGGTTCATACTAGTCTTTTAAAGTTCGTGTCATACGTTTTATGAAAAATTACATAAGAAATGATTATTTACGTAACATTATTGGAGGTTCTGATTTTTTAATGATTTTTTAAAAATTTCATTCAAAATTTAAGAATATTCCGGAGATTCGATTGTGCTTAAATTCAATAAGGTTCTAGTATTCCCTGATTGTAATATTTGTAACAAAAATCGTTAGAAACGACCCATTCGTTTGTCAGATATCACACACACACAGGCATCATTTCAAAAACACTCGATTCGAATTCAGAGATGCTTGAAACGTGCTTTTCCGTCGAAAACTCGAAGTTTGATTTTCGATACGTCATAATACTTTCCCTATACATTATACTACTATGTATAACGGGAAAGTAAAAATTATGGGCCCGGCTTTTTAACACTGTATATAAGAACTAAGTATTGAAATGATTTTGTTGGAGAATGACATAAAAATTAACAAAAACATAAACATTTCTGAATTTATTAGTAGTGCTGTTTTTTCACCTATGCATACGTTGCATATAAGAAAATTATTGTAATGGCGTCGAAAATTCGAATTCGAGTTTTTGACGAAAAGCACGTATCAAGCATTTCTGCACTTGAACGTTTATGACATGATCTGTGTTGTTGTTGTTGAAACCCAGACCGTCCGACCTACCAGAAAGGTGTAAGGTAACTGTACGGTCGGGAAGTGCCACCCAATTTAGACCGGAACCCAGTGGAGGACCGTACCCTCCTTCCCCTACCACCAACCTCTCGGAAGGACTTTCGGACCCCCATGTTTAACGTGATCGTACTCCGCATGAACACGGCGGCAGTTTTGGCAGTGGCTGGAATCGAACCCGGGCCTACCGAGTGCAACTCCAGCGCGCTAACCAATGGGCTACCGCGCCCGACATGATCTGTGTGTAAGTGTGCATATATATTAAAGTCTGTGTGTGGGTATGTGTAGTTTGTATGTATGTTAGAATGTGTGCGTTTATATGTTTATGTGTATATGATAGAATACGTGTGTATATGTAAGTGCGTATGTACGTTAGAATGTGCGTGTGTATGTTAGTGTGTATGCATATTAGAATGTACGTGTGTATGTTAGTGTGTATGTATATTAGAATGAGTGTGTGTATGTTAGTGTGTATATATATTAGAATGCGTGTATATGTTAATGTGTATGTATGTTAGAATGTATGTATGTTAATGTGCATGCATGTTAGAATGTGTGTATATGTTAGAGTGTATGTATGTTAGAATGTGTGTGTGTATGTTAGTGTGTATGCATGTATGTTATAATATGCGTGTATGTCAGTGTGTATGTATGTGTGCATATTAATGTGTATTTATGTTAGAATGTATGAGTGTGAATGTGTGAGTATGTATGTATATAGAATATGTGAGTGTGTATGTTAGAATGTGTGTGTGTGTATGTTAGAATATGTATGTATGTGCAATATGCATGTATGTTAGAATGTGCGTGTATGTTAACATGTACGTATGTTAGAATGTATGTATATGTTAGTGTGTATGTATGTTAGAATGTGTATGTGTACTTTGAGCGTATGTCAGGGTGTATGCATGTCAGAATATGCGTGCGTATGTTAGAATGTGTTGGAAACCCAGACCACACGACAGACCCGAAGGCTTACTGTAGCTAAGTTTGTGGCCGGGAACTTTATTTTAGATTCAGGAAATTACAATACATATTAAAATTGAATCACAGCACAGGTAGTTACATCAAGACAAGCAAAAGATTGGCAACGACAAAACAATACAATACAGTACAGTACAATACAATGCAATACAAGAGAGACGAAAGACAGAAAATTGTAAAGAGGGGAAAACCCCGAAGGGGAAAAAAACCCTAACACAAAAAACAAAAGGGAATACAGAAAAAGAAAAGAGACAAGGTTGAAAGACTAAAGGGTTAAGACAAAGTTTGAAAAACCAGAAATTAAAAAGAAAAAAAAAATAATAAGACTTCTTACAGACACATAAAACAAGGTTAAAGTGACATATTCAAAAAAATTTAATAAAATTTATTACAACAAGACATTAAAATTTATTACATCAAGACAATAAAATTTATTACAATTGAAAGCAAAAAAAATTTAGGGGACAAAAACGGACGGCTGTAAACCAGGAATCCAAGAGAAAATTTAAAAGCCAAAAAGCGGACGGCTGCAGAACAGGAATCCGAAAAGAAATAACAAAAAGCAAGAAATTAAGAGATAAAAACAAGGATATAAAAACAAAAATAAAAAAACAAGGAAATTTAAGGCCGAAAATGGACGGCATGTTAGAATGTGTGAAAGACCCATCAGGCCACCCGACTCACCCTAGGGTATGAACAGCTGGTTGAGTGGCGGGATGTTAGATTGTGTTGTTGTTGTTGAGACCCAGACCGTCTGACCTACCAGAAAGGTGTAAGGTAACTGTTTGGACGGCCGGGAAGTGCCACCCAATTTAGACAGGAACCCAGTGAGGGACTCATCCACAGGGACCGTACCCTCCTTCCCCTACCACCATCCTCTCGGAAAGACTGACGGACCCACATGTTTAACGTGATCGTACTCCGCGTGAACACGGCGCCAGTTTTGGCAGTGGCAGGAATCGAACTCGGGCCTACGGAGTGCAATTCCCGCGCGCTAATCACTGGGCTACCCCGCTCTGGATGTTAGAATATGTGTGCATGTTAGTGTGTGTATGTGTTATAACCTGCATGTGTATGTTAATGTGTGTATGTTAATATTTATGCGAGTGTTAATGTGAGTGTATGTTAGTGTGTACATTCGTGAATCTGTGTCGCGATATCTTTCGACAGAACGAAACGGTTTCGTAAATAATTTGGTAAAATTAAATCATAATAATTTTAAACGCAATCGTAACAGAAATTTTAAACGCCTGAAAGATTTCCCGTCCTCAATTTTTGAATGAATTTTTAAAAAATTCAGGACTTTTAAAAAATGATAAATAAATAATACTTTCTGACGTAATTTTTTATTAGAAAACGCTTATGAACGAATGAAGCGTTTTGAAAACAATTGGGTAAGTTTATTACAATCAGTGAATACTGGAATTCTATTAATTTTAAACGCAATCGAATGTTCGAAAGATCGGTTTGAGGTGATGCTTGTTTGTTTGCTTGTTTGTGTGTGTGTGCTAGTATATGTATCCGTGAGTCCGTCGAAACGATATATAACGATCGAATGGAGCGTTTTGAAAAATATTTGATAGGATTATTACAATCAGTGAATATTGAAGTCTTAGAACGCTATTAAACGTTCGGAAGACCCCCCTCAGTTTTCAAATAAATTAAAAATATCTGATGTGGGCAGCACATGACTTTCCTTACATAATGCAATGGATTTACTACTTTTACAGCATAAAATAGCTTATTCTTATAGTAGATACTTATATTCTTTTCAAGATATTTAATTTTTGTCAATTAGTCGTCATTTTCATTGATTTAGCGTCATTTTTAACCATTTGGCGAGATTTTCGTTAATTTGGCAACATTTAAAAAAGTCGCCAAGTAGGAGACATTCCGCCAAATTCGTCGCCAAAATCTCGCCAAGCGTTACGGAGGGAGAGATAAGTTATTCTTATAGCAGATAAATGACTATTGGCGTTCAAATGCAAAAGTATTACTCAAAGTATCTTTTCTCATGAATGGCAGGAGCTAGATCCACGAAAATGGTGTCACCAAATTTATCACATAATATTACATATGAAAAGTGAGCATGTTTCTTAACAGTTAATATATATTTTTTTTAATTTATGGGATTTTTTGATAAATTTATTTAAAAAATGTGCAATATCTTGAGAACGGCTCATGCTAGCGTTCTACAGTTTGTCAATCGTTTTCTAAGGAAAAATTACATAAGAAATGTCTGTTTGCGTAACTATATTAAAGGTTTTGATTTTCTGTTGATTTTTTTCAAAATTTCACTTGAAAATTTAGGGGGGTTCTGAACATTCGATTGCGTTTAAAAACAATAGACTTCCAGTATTTACTGATTGTGATTTTCGTACCAAATTTCATTCGAATCGCTCCATTCGTTCGAAAGATATCGTCTCCACAGACTCACTGACACACACACACACAGCCATCAGCTCAAAAATGTTTGATTCGTGATCAGCGATGCTTAAAACGTGCTCTCTCGTCGAAAACCCGAATTTGAATTTTTGACCCCGTTCCAATACTTTCCTTATGCATTATGTAAGGAAAGTAAAAAATTATTAAAAATCCGGACCTAAATCGCCTGTTAATGATGCATAAACAATAATTTCATGAGTCATTTTTCATTAGAAACCGACACAAACTGTGGAACGCTATCACGAACTGTTTTCGAGATATATTGCACGATTTTTGAATAAATTTTTGAATAAAAAAAAAACAATCTTGACCTTTAATACTGTTAAATAAAGTATCCCTTCATACACAATGTTTCATTTCAAAATGAATGACATATAATTTAGAGTTCTAACCTGAACCGTTCTCAATATATTGCACGTTTTTCAAATAAATTTATAAAAAAAAAAAAATACATAAAATTGAAAAAACTCTTATCCAACATTTGTTAGCATCTGTGGATCTACTTGCTTATTTGGCGAATGTGAGAACGCCGTTGCGTTACACAATTTCCACAAGGAAAGATATTATTTTAATATTCTTTCTAATATTTCAGATATTTAAGATACTGCTGACGTGAATTTTCGTGGTCTACTCAGAAGTTTTTTTGGCTCCCCCCCCCCCCCCCATTATTTTGTTTTTTATTCGTGGACCCCAAATATTCTGTTTTTTACTTGTGGTTCCCTGTGGGCTCATATGGCTCAGGTTGAGAAACGACGGTCTACGCTGTTTCCTTGGAAAATGCTAGTCTATAGAGTTAATACAGGAAACATTTTAAGCTTGAAACACACTATGAAAAACTTGTACACAGTTTGAAACTTCAGCCAACGGCCTTACCATGCTGAAAACACCGGTTCTCGTTAGATCACCGAAGTCAAGCAGCATCGGGTGCGGTTAGTACTTGGGTGGGTGACCACCTGGGAACACCGCGTGCTGTTGGCACATTTCGGGCGCGGTAGCTCGGTGATTTGCGCGCTGGATTTACACGCTGCCACAACTACCGCAGTGTTCATGCGGAGTACGATCACGTTAAACATGTGGGTCCATAAGTCCTTCCGAGTGGTTGGTGGTAGGGGAAGGAGGGTACGGTCCCTGTGGATGCCTCCCCCATTGGGTTCCGGTCTAAATTGAATGGCACTTCCCGGCCGTCCAAACAGTTACCTCACACCTTTCTGGTAGGGGCGCGGTAGCCCATTGGTTAGCGCGCTGGAGTTGCACTCGGTAGGCCGGGTTCGATTCCAGCCGCTGCCAAAATGCCGCCGTGTTCATGCGGAGTACGATCACGTTAAACATGTGGGTCCGAAAGTCCTTCCGAGAGGTTGGTGGTAGGGGAAGGAGGGTACGGTCCCTGTGGATGCCTCCTCCACTGGGTTCCGGTCGAAATTGGGTGGCACTTCCCGACCGTCCAAACAGTTACCTTACATCTTTCTGGTAGGTCGGACGGTCTGGGTTTCAACAACAACAACACCTTTCTGGTAGGTCGGACGGCCTGGGTCTCAACAACAGTTTGAAACTTGTACACAGTTTTGTATGTATCAGGGCCACCAATAAGGGTGGATGGACACCACTAGAGTAGAGGGGGGGGGGGAGGAGCGGATCGCAAATATTTTCTTTTTGAGGTTGGAGAAGACATGAAAAATTCACAAAAATGAGAAAATCCAATATAGAGGGGGGGGGGGAGGCGTGATAGATGTCTGCAGGGGGGAGGTCACACAATTTCTGTGGGAAACTCAGTATTTATTAATATAAATTAATCGCACGAACTTGGCTATGCACGATGCTTGACTACAGATGTTCCGTCCGTGTATGGATCATCAAGAATATCTGTGCTGAAGAAGCTTGATTCAATTCACCATAAGGCGTAACGTATATCTTCAGGTGCTTGTAGAACATCTCCTGTTCAAAGCTTATAGGCTGTCTGCAGTGAGCCATGATTAGGATTAAAGCTTGGACAGCTGACACTGAATTATTACTTTCGGTTCATGGAACCATCCTTTACAACGATCATTCCTTGACACAGGCGTAACATGAGGCCCCAAGCAACAGCTTGGAGCCTCATGTTTGCAGAGGGCCTCAAAATTTTGTACATTATACTTATTGGACTTATCTTGCATTTTCTCAAAGACTCAACTCAAGTGCATTTTACCTAATCCAACTTTTTCTTGTGTTTTACATAATTCTGCATTTTATCATAATCATTTGTGCATCTGTTCCTTTCAACGTCTCGGCTACGACCTTTTCGTTGCATTGTAGTTGAGCATATTCAGATCATGATACTAGTATAACTCCCATTGTGCGCTCTGTTATAGATCCATAGCCGAGTTTTCCCCATTGAGACAGGATAGCTTCGGGGCTGGGAATATTTTTATATCACAAACAAACTCCCCCAAAATACCGCTGACAGAGGAATTCGAAATTCTGAGCCAGAATCTAAAGTGAAAAGACTCAACGCACATATGAGTCTTTTAACGAATTCGTATTTATTTTTCAACTTGTGAAACAATATAAAAAGTCTGATGTGGGCAGCACATGACTTTCCCTGCAAACTTATATACACCTTCTCTTTATTTTAATTAAATTTAATTCACTATTAATTCAATTTTCGTTCTTATTTGGTAACTGGACTCATTTTCAAAGGTGGCGTAGAGAAAAACGAAAAAACGAAAATATCTCGAGAACGGCTAGTCGTATTGTAATGGGGTTGGTCTTATTCTTTCCGCCTTTAAAAATTATGTATCAAACAAGCATTTAATGGATATATTTCAGCATACGTAGTTTTTATTTTAGATTTTGTCGGTTTTTGCGGGCCATTTTGTAAAAAAAGGCAGGTTATTTTTTTCCGAATCGTACCAAAAACTAATCAGCACCAGGATGGCCCACAAGCGACTTATCTATCAAATGTTGTGAAATTCGGTCCATTAGATTTTTAGCTAGAGTGGACACAAGCTTTTGCAGGCCATTTCGCAAAAAAAAAAAAAAAAAAAAAAAAAAAGGCGGGTTCTTTAATCCAGAATCGTACCCAAAACTAATCAGCACCAGATTCGCTCACAAGTGACTTACCTACCAAATTTTATGAAATTCGGTCAATTAGTTTTTTAGTTAGAGTGGATACAAAATCTGCACAGACAGACACACAGACACACACACACACACACAGACACACACACGTCACGTTAAAAATAGTTTTTTCGTATTCTAGAGCTCTCGAAACGTGCAGATCCGTCGAAAACTCGAGTTGCGATTTTCGACATGATTTCAATACTTTCCCTATACATTACCATGTACTGCAAGGAAAGTAAAAACCTGATGCGAGCAGCACATGACTTTTCTTATATAATACAATGTATTTACGACTTTTACAGTAAAAACAAAATAGGTTATTCTTTTAGTAGATACTTATATTTTTTTTCAAGATATTGAATTTTCGTCAAATAGTCGTTATTTTCATTGATTTAGCGTCAGTTTTAACCATTTGGCGAGATTTTCTTTGATTTGGTAACATTTAAAAAAGTCGCCAAGTTGGCGACATTCCACCAAATTCGTCACCAAAATCTCGCCAAGCGTTATGGACGGAGATATAATGTATTCTTATAGCAGATAAATGACTATTGGCGTTCAAATACAAAAGTAATATTTTTAAAATTATCATAATACTACAATAATTTATTATATTTGAAAACTTCACTAAAAACAAATGAAATTTATTCAAATGACGTCATTGAAATATATCACGCCTGGCTCTCTCTATAAAAGCAGCATTTCGTTCATAAACATTTTTCCATTCATTTCATTCATCACAATACTATAATAATTTATTTTATTTAAAAACTTAAAACCATGGAGGTACAAGTAATTTAACGCTATGTTTAAAACTTCATCGAAAAAAATCGTTTGCTTCTGCGTAAAATCAATGAGTGTTTCATTCATATCAGCTATGTTGTAGACTCCATGAGTTAAATAATTTTGCGTTAAAGAAATGCAGCAATTCTTATACAACTAATTCTACATCTTTTGGTATTTACATTCTCCATAAGTGAAAAGTAGGCTTCGCTGTAGAAATAATCAAAGTTGGATGATCATTTAAACTCAACTACATTGTAATTGCTTTGTTTCAATATGCAGATGCACAGAATTTAAGCAAAAATAAAGTGGTTTTAGGACGGATACAATACTTAATATTAATTAAAAAGAACTTTAAAAATCACGGTTTTGACACAAGATGGATGCCCCCGGCCGTCCATACAGTTACCTTACACCTTTCTGGTAGGTCGGACGGTATGGGTCTCAACAACAACAACAACAAGATGGATGCCATATTTCATTTTGAAGTGGGTCACGTGATCTCTCCATATAAAGTGTGTAATTATTATTTTAATTTTTATTTAAAAAACTACTGAATATATTTTGCTGAAATTTTTTTTATATATTTTATGGGACAATTTGAATATTTTCTAAAACTTTCGAAGCAATTTGTGAATTCTAAACCCGCTTAAAAACTGTTTGAAAAATTAGGTCCCATAGGGTTCAATGTATTTCAATTTTTCAACCCGGGTTCAATCCAAAACTAATTGGGTGATATTATTCATTTATATTCCCATAGATCCTACAGACCGTCTGAACAACATACTAAAATTTCATTTTGATAAAGTCATTTTTACTGCAGTTATCGTGCTAACGGACAGACAGACAGAATGAACAAAGTCATAAACACTTTTCAACTATGTTGTAAAGTGCTAAAAAGCACATTATTTATGCTGGCTCATTGAGTTCGTTACAGCTCTTATCATCTAAGATGACTATGAATTTCCCCATTGTCTATGATATCCTTAAGTATGAGAATTGTCTGAAGGTACAAGGATACCATACTAAATTTTGGTGATTTCCAGGGCATGTTGGTATCAAAGGAAATGAGCTGGCAGACATTACTGCTAAACAATTCGTTTTAAGAAATATTTATGACAAATGGCTGTATTCTTGGAACCAGTAATTTCATAATAAGTTGCACGAGATAAATCCCTCAGTACAAAAATGGACTAGTTTCCTGTAGGAACTGTATGCAATTTTAATTCGTTTGCGCATTGGTCACACTCGTTTTACCCATAGACAGTGGCGTACGCAGGATTTTGATTTCTTTTTTTTTAGGGGAGGGGGGGGGGGGCTGAAGCCCCTGATTACCCCTTTCAAATCCGATGTCCCGTTTTGCAAGTGGCTATAATTAGAATTTAGTATAAACATATAGAAAATAGAATTTATTTATTTTTTTCGTTTTTAACACATTACAACAAAGTTGAAAAGTGTTTATGACTTTGTTCATTCTGTCTGTCTGTCTGTCCGTTAGCACGATAACTGCCGTAAAAATGACTTAATCAAAATGAAATTTTAGTATGTTGTTCAGACAGTCTGTAGGACCTATGGGAATATAAATGAATAATATCACCCAATCAGTTTTGGATTGAACCCGGGTTGAAAAAATGAAATACATTGAGCCCTATGGGACCTAATTTTTTAAACATTTTTTAAGCGGATTTAAAATTCACAAATTGCTTCGAAAATTTTAGGTAATATTCAAATTGTTCCATAAAATATATAAAAAAAAATTCAGCGAAATATATTCAGTAGTTTTTTAAATAAAAATTAAAACAATAATTACACCTCTTATATGAAACGATCACGTGACCATGATATGAAAAGATCACATGACCCACTTCAAAATGATATATGGCACCCATTTTGTTTCAAAATCGTGATTTTTTAAGTTCTTTTTAATTCATATTGAGTGTTGTATCCGTCCTAAAACTACTTTATTTTTGCTTAAATTCTGTGCATCTACATACTGAAACAACGCAAATACAATATATTTGAGTTTAAATGATTATCCAAATTTGATTATTTCTACAACGAAGCCTATTTTTCACTTATGTAAAATGTAAACAGCAAAATACGTAGAATGAGTTGTATCAGAATTGCTGTATTTCTTTAACACAAAATAATTTAGCCCATGGAGTCTGCATGGCTGATATGAATGAAATATTAATTGATTTTATAAAGAGAAGGAAGATTTTTTTCGATGAAGTTTTAAGTATAGAGTTTAATTACTTGTAGCTCCATGGTCTTAATTTTTAAATAAAATAAATTATTATAGTACTGTGATGAATGAAATGAATGGGAGAAAGTTATGAATGAAATGCTGTTTTTATAGAGAGATCCACGCGGTATATTTTTTCTATGACGTCATTTGAATTAATTTCAGTTGTTTTCGATGAAGTTTTCAAATATAATAAATTATCGTAGTATTATGATAGTTTTAAAAATATTACCGTGGAATGTATCGCATTTTAGAGATATTTAAACCAGGCAATTTATATTTCAATGCCGTCATTTGAATGAAGTTCACTTTTTTCGATGAAGGTTTAAGTTTTCAAATATAATAAATTAATGTAGTATTGTGATAAGTTTTAAAATATTTCCGAGGACGGTATTGCATTTTAGACTTTTTCAAATAAAATTGCATTGAATTTGGAAAGTGTTTCATAATCAATGCTTTAAGCACGATTGTTCTTTCTTGTTTATGTTTTAAGTAAATGATAATTATTTAATGGAAACATATCGGTACTGACGAAAAGAAAAAAAAAAATCGGAAATGCTATCATTTATTTTTCGTTAATTTAGCAACATTTAAAAAAAGGCGCCAAGTTGGCGACATTTCACCAAATTCGTCGACAAAATCTGGCCAAGAGTGATAGACGGAGAAATAAGTTATTCGTACAGCAGATAAATAACTATTGGCGTTCAAATACAAAAGTATTACTCAAAGTATCTTTTTTCATGAATGGAGCGAGCTAGACCCACGAGAATGATGTCACCGAATTTATTACATGGTATTACATATGAAAAGTGAACATGTTTCTCATTTTTATTTTATATGACTTTTTGATAATTTTTTTGAAAAATGTGCAATATCTCAAGAACGCTTCATGTTAGCGTTCTAAAATGTATGTCAATCGTTTTCTAATGAAAAATTACATAAGAAATGTCTATTTGCGTAACTTTATTAGAGGTTTTCATTTTTTGACGATTTTTTCAAAATTTCACTCGAATATTTAGGGTGGTTCTGATAAATAACTATTGGCGTTCAAATACAAAAGTATTACTCAAAGTATCTTTTTTCATGAATGGAGCGAGCTAGATCCACGAGAATGATGTCACCGAATTTATTGCATGGTATTACATATGAAAAGTGAACATGTAAAAAAGTGAACATGTGTACGTATAAAAACAATCTGATGTGGGCACCACATGACTTTCCTTATATAATGCAATGAATTTACTACTTTTACAGTAAAAAAAATAGGTTTATCTTATAGTAGATACTAATATTCTTTCCAAGATATTGAATTTTCGATAATAAGTCGTCATTTTCATTGATTTAGCGTCATTTTTATCCATATGGCGAGATCTTCGTTAATTTGGCAACATTTCAAAAAGTCGCCAAGTTGGTGACATTCCGTCAAATTTGTCGCCAAAATCTCGTCAAGCGCTATGGACGAAGAAATAAGTTATTCTTACAGCAGATAAATGACTATTGGCGTTCAAATACAAAAGTATTACTTAAAGTATATTTTTTCATGAATGGAACGATCTAGATCCACGAGAATGATGTCACCCAATTTATCGCATGGTATTACATATGAAAAGTGAACATGTTTCTCAATAGGCAATTTTTTTTTTTATAAGACTTTTTGATTAATTTTTTTTTAATTTTTTTTAAAAATGTGCAATATCTCGAGAACAATTTATGTTAGCGTTCTAAAATTTATGTCAATCGTTTTCTAATGAAAAATTACATAAGAAATGTCAATTTGCGTAACTTTATTAGCGGTTTTGATTTTTTGACGATTCTTTTAAAATTTCATTCGAAAATTTAGGGCTGTTCTGAACATTCGATTGCGTATAAAAACAATAGGCTTCCAGTGTTTAAAGATTGTGAGTTTTGTACCAAATTTTGTTCGAATGGGTCCATTCGTTCGTCATGTATCGTCTCCACAGACTCACTGACAGACAGACACACATACACACACACACACACACACACACACATACTTTCACACACACACACACACACACACACACACACACACAGACATCACTTCAAAAATGTTTGATTCGTGATCAGGGATGCTTGAAACGTGTTCTACCGTCGAAAACTCGAATTCGAATTTTCGACCCCGTCACAATACTTTCCTTATACATTATGTAATATAAGGAAAGTAAAAATAGGTTTTTCTTATAGTAGATACTTATATTCTTTCCAAGATATTGAATTTTCGACAATTAGTCGTCATTTTCATTGATTTAGCGTCATTTTAATCCATTTGGCGAGATTTTCGTTAATTTGGCAACATTTCAAAAAGTCGCGAAGTTGGCGACGTTCTGCCAAATTCGTCGCCAAAATCTCGCTAAGCTTTACTGACGGAGAAATAAGTTATTCTTATAACAGATAAATATTAGCGTTCAAATACAAAAGTATTACTCGAAGTATCTTTTCTTTTGAATGGAACGAGCTAGATCCACGAGAATGATGTCACCCAATTTATTGCATGGTATTACATATGAAAAGTGAACATGTTTCTCAATAGGAAATATATATTGTTTATTTTATATGACTTTTTAATAATTTTTTTGAAAAATGTAAAATATCTCGAGAACGGTTCATGTTAGCGTTCTAAATTTTATGTTAATCGTTTTCTAATGAAAAATTACATAAGAAATGTCTATTTGCGTAACTTTATTAGTGGTTTTGATTTTTTGACGATTTTTTCAAAATTTCACTCGAAAATTTAGGGGGGTTCTGAACATTCGATTACGTTTAAAAACAATAGGCTCCCAGTGTTTACGGGTTGTGATTTTTGTACCATATTTCGTTCAAATCGGTCCATTCGTTCGTCAGTTATCGTCTCCACAGACCCACTGACACACACACACACACACACATACTTTCACACACACACACACACAGACATCACTTCAAAAATGTTCGATTCGTGATCAGGGATGCTTGAAACGTGCTCTCCAGTCGAAAACTCGAAAGTCGAAAACTTTTTTTTGTGCTGCAAATTTTAAAATAAACAATTTGAAAAATTTATATCGTTGTTCCAAATGATCATAATTATAGCATGTTACCTTTCATTTTAAAGGGCTTGAAAAAATATTTCGATCGGTATCAAGTTTGATAATGTACATTCCAGAGTAGAAATTTGCCTCCCCCCCCCCCCCAGAAGGGGGATAATAAAGTCATGAACACAAAAGTTCCCTTTATGCATAATTATGTCCAATTTCGTCCTCCGCTGCCATGTTAAAAAAAAATATAAAATTTCTCATAAATTTCGCAGTTGTTCGAATTTCAAAAAATTCTATATAATTATAGATTGTTTGATATCAAAGCTGGATATAAAGTTTCGTAAAACCCCATTAATATTTGTGACTGCTATCGTGTGCTCATATAATCATCAAAAATAGTCAAAATGTGTTAAGATGGTCCTAAGATTTTGCCATCAAAATCGAAAATTTTGGTGAAGACAGTATTTTCTCAATACTGCATATGAGAAAGCAGAAGACAGTCAAGATATGCATTAATAAAACAGTGATATTCTTCCATTAATAAATATTGAAATATAAAAATTTATATTTAAAAATTTGAAATTTCTTCTATTCAAAATCAAATTCATAGCAAAATACATATCAATTTCACCCTCGAAAACTACTATCACCCTTTAAGTTATTTATCGAAAAATTATAAAGTTATTTATCTGGATTTGTTATTTATCGAAATCTAAAAATTTTTACTTTCTCTTAAGTAGTACTGAAAAAGTATTGTTTTCACGAAAATTTTCGTTTTCCAGATTTTGATGTCAATATATTTTTAGGGCCACGTTAGGAACACGTTTTAACTAATTTTGGAGTTATGTCAGTCTGTGGTCTCGTGTACACAATAACTGCCTAATATAATAATGGATTTTCACAAAACTTGATATTCGGCTTTTTAACGGAAAATCTAGAACTAAATAGAATTTTAGGAAAAAAGTTGACATAATCTTGCATAAAAGGGGTTATTTATAGCTTAATGGTGAAACTTTATAGTTTGAATCATTGTAGTGAAAAACAGCCGTGATACAATTTTTGTGTTGGTGATGTTATTAGTCCCCCTCGGCGACAAACGATTTATTTTTTACTAATCCCTTAATTATTCCCATTGCTCATGGACGCGGAAGGCCCTCTCCTATAGGCGAACCTATGGGCGAAACCCCCTTCTGAACTTTTAGGGTTATAGACAGGTATCAATTTAGTTGATATTGTACGTCTTATCCTTGAGCCCCCCCCCCCCCCCCTTAACCCTTAAAAAAAGTTCTATGGGCGCCCATTCTTATTTCCTATCCTTACGGATAAACTCGAGAGTAAAATCGATCTAAAAATGCTTGATATTGAAATAATATCAAGCAAGCATTGCATCAATTTTATGATACTGAAATTAAGAAACATGGTCTATAGATTTATATTAAAACAGATGATATTTTTCTCAAAATTGTTTGAATTTCTTACTTGTAAAATTTTTTAATTCGAATATAATACGACGGCTGTGATATTTGAAAGAAATTAATATAACGGTTAACTCTATTCAACTATAATCTCCATTACTAGTAACGGGAGGCCGCAATTCTATTTCGCTTAATTCCGTTTTCCACCAATAGATGGCGCAGCCATACCAGAGACATAGATTAAATAGAAATAGCTCTATTTTACGATAATAGATGGCGTTGTAGTTCCAGACTAAATAATTGAAAGTGAAAGTGAAACTTCGGGCTATATGGGGGTTATGTCACGTTTCCTCTTTCGAGGAATAAATTAAATTTTGATGTATAATTAATAGAAAGATTCATATTTTTCCTATTTAATCATTATTATTTAGAATTATATATTAATTAAAAATTTTTAGGCACATTAATTGAAAAGTACACATTAAGTTTTTGAAATATAGTTTCCGTCTTCAGATTATGTGCTGGTTAAAAGATAAATTGTACGGATAGCAAGAATACTTAAGGAGTTACTGCTATAATTTTTCTCTGAATCGTTAGCTGATAACGTTCAGTATCTAGAATATTAAAAAAAAAGAAATTTTTCTTTTCTGTTTGTTACGTTAATTTGATTTTTACTTTTGTAGTGAAATGTTATGATGAAATTCAAAATTATTACGATGTTTCGAAACATTAGTTAAATATTTATGAGATTGAGAAAAAATGAACAAAAAACAATTTCAGTTTATATTTTTTGGAAATTATTTTTTGTTCACATTTTCTCAATCTATTCTAAAATTATTTTAGTTTACATGTTTTTAAAACTAAAATTGTTTTAGTTTATATCTTTTGAAAACTAAAATAATTTTAGCTTATACTTTATTCCATTTTATGAAAACTAAAATTATTTTAGTTTACATTTGTTTTAAAACTAAAATTTTTTTTAGTTTATATCTTTTGAAAACTAAAATAATTTTAGTTTATATCTTTTGAAAACCAAAATAATTTTAGCTTATACTTTATTACATTTTATGAAAACTAAAATTATTTTAGTTTACATTTGTTTTAAAACTAGAATTTTTTTTAGTTTATATCTTTTGAAAACTAAAATAATTTTAGCTTATACCTTTAGAAAACTATAATCATTTTTCTAATAATTTTCTAACATAAATTAATAGACTAAATATCTGCCTAAACCCTTCTTTAGTCGCTTGAATTAGACTTCGAATAAAAATATTCTGATTTGTAATTTCTTTCTATTAAAATAAAATTACAGGAGTATTTAAATGAAATAATTTTTATGAAACGTTTAATCTATTTTTAAAAAATGTACAAAAATATCTGATCAAATTTCTGTTTAAAGATATTTTCCAATAAAGGAGAAAAAAAAACATTTTGCATACAATAAAAATAACGGATGTTTAATTTAAATTATTATCTATATTTACACGCAAAAGAAAACAAACGCACGAAATTTCGATTTAGTTTTCATTTTAATGAAGACTCATACATTGCGGATTAAATAAAAATCATTTGACAATTTGTAAAAAAAAATTTTCACATTAACTACATTTATAATCGGTAAATGTTAAATAATGTTTATAATATTCTTTTACTTGCTATATTTTGTACGAAATTTAATTTTCATTTAATGTTATTACAGTTTGATACAGCATTTATATTATGATGTTTGTGCATAGGAATTTTA
Organism: Amaurobius ferox; assembly: GCA_951213105.1. Lineage (NCBI taxonomy): Eukaryota > Metazoa > Arthropoda > Arachnida > Araneae > Amaurobiidae > Amaurobius > Amaurobius ferox. Next base: position 43,537,798 of record OX578152.1, read on the forward strand.
ATAGGTGATATGCTTTTTTATTTTTCATCTTTGGATTTAAAATACATTGTGTAATAATATGTAAGTAATAAAATTGCTGAAAGATTTTATAACAAAGTCGCGCGTAAAGATCAATGAAGGAAAAAAAAATATCGTCTTTCATAATTTTCATAACAACGTTACAGTTAAAAACCCATCTGCATTACTAATGACTCAATAAATGTTCAGGGGTTGCTCAACAGAAAAAGAAGGATATCATATAACCATTCACATATCCTAATAGTTACGAATACGAAGCATGTAAAGTGTCATATATAAACGAACTTACTCCGTAGTGAGAGTCACGTGCGTAAGTGATGCAATACACAGGTGATTTAGAACTTCAGGAGAGTAAACGGAACACGTGACTTCGCTGCTTCTACCCGCGCCAAATCACAGCTGATTGTCGCCACGTTCTCGCCAATCTCGAAGGGTTGTAAGAACGAAATCGTTAGAGGTGTTTTCTCCCATTGTCAAGGGTATTCGCCGTTCGTAGCTGCGCTGCGCAATGTTTGGCGAATTCATTTGTTACAATTATTATGTGCATCTGAAACCGATGATATAGGTTTTTTATTTGTGAAAAATTATTGCTGAGTATTTCTTTTTTCTCTCTTAATTTCTTTTCAATTTATTTTTGCTGTAAATTTGCGCAATTCGCTGTAATTTTTTTTTTATCAGATAAATGACTTTTTCTAAATAAAATTACATTTTACCGGTGAATAAAATTAGTCGTACCTTATTTTTCGTATTTTTTTCAAGCAAAATCACATTCAAACTCGTATAGCAATTTAAAAAAAAAGGGGGGGGGGGACTATTCCAGATTAAATTTAAGTATTTTAGTAATAATACAAGTAAAATCATAACACATGATAATAAATTATTTAAAAATCCAGGCGTGGAATTTTCGAAGTATGCGCACAGCATTTAATAATAATAATGAAAAGGCATATACACTACCATTTAAATCTGGGTTTTTGACACTACCATTTAAATACTGCTCATCAATACGACCCTTCAAAAGTACATAGCCAGTTTAAAGGGAGTATGATTGCATTCAAAAGTTGTTAAGGAAATTGTGGCATTTGTGGCCAAAATTTCCGAGAGCACAAAGTGACCGTAGGGCGACGAACCCCCCCCCCCCCCCCCCCCCAAAAAAAAAGAGGGTTTAGTCGTAATGTAATACATTGGTATTTGCATGCAAAATTATTGAGATCATGCACGAAAATCTGCTTGCATTTCTGCCTATATGACAACATAAGCCCAATAAAAGTAATAGGTTATCATTCTAGTTGAACTCATAGATATTATATTATTTACTATATTATCCTTCGTGTGCAGAGCCGTAGTATACAACGAACCAACTCAAAAAATTTCAAAATTAAAATTGCAATATATTTAAAGATATAAGTATTATTAAAGATATAAGTCGCAGCTGGAAATTGATCTCCGGCTGGTCAGATGACGTTCTATCCATTGAATTACCGAAAACATTACTTTTCTTTCTATGTTTGAAGCAGAACCTACATGGTTCACTTTAATAAACCCTTTTTGTTAAGCTTTAGAGCGTAGGTAGGAGAGGTTTTTTTTTTGTTTTTTTTTAAGGGGGGGGGGGGGGTCATACCTCCTCCCTCCGTTGGCAGGGGAAAAAAGAATATATTATCTCTCCATGGGATTTAAATTGGAAAACGAAATTCAGGGTTGTAACTTTCCATTAGGTTGTATAATCCCTCCTTTACGGCAACCTGGCTATGATTATGATACGCTCAAAATATGTGATTCTTTACTTTTGTATTTTGAGGATAATTGTTTGAAATACGTCTGCCGTGTTTCTTTCAGGTATACACCCGGGGAGACGATTATGCCCCCCCCCCTTAGACATTTTAATTAACTTAGATTCTATTTATGTGACAGCATTTAGATATATTTATATAGGGCAAATAGAAAACTTGCCCCCCTCCCCCGACTAAAAGTCCTGAAAAGACTGATTGAATTTGCTCTTCAGGGTTATAGTATATGCATTTTAGGATTCTGCAAAATAAATAAGAAAAACTCATTAAACACATGTTTTTCACTAATCTTCCCTTATCCGACCTTTTTATATTATGGTGAGGGCACAGGCGTAGCCAGCAAGGTTTAGCGAAAAATTATATTAGTTCTTCATAGGGTCCGTATTTGAAAATGAAATACAACACTGCAACCGTTGTCAATAGCACAACGGGGGGGGGGGGGGGGGAGACCAGTGGAATCTACCCCGCTAAAGCCTAATTTATTTATTAAAATGCAGTTTTCTTGTGTATTTTTATAATTTTAATTTTTATAATTAATATTATCGTATAAATCCCCCAAAATCGCGAAATAATTTTTTTTTCCCACAGAAAAAAGTTCTAAGTGGGCTGCTTCATATACATTTTTGTTAAAGAAAAATTATTGTAAGCTTATTTTTCAATATCTTAAATACTTTATAACATTGCGTTGTTTTTATAAAGTTTTAGTTGTTTGGCTGGAGCAGCAAAACATTTTTTATAAAGGCATAAAAAAGCATTTAGATTTAATAATTCCGAATTGAAGTTTAGACTTTTCGCTCCGAAAGCTGCCGCTAAAATATAGAAAAGATCCCGGTATCTAAAATTACGTCACCGGAGGTAAATCCTTCGCCGACCAATCACGAGCCTAGGAAATGACGTCTTGACCTAAATTTAGACTAGTAGATTCGAAGAAAACCGAATCGCTTTCTCCAATATAGTTCCTTCCATAAATAAATTCAGAGACCTCGAAAATCCGATACATTAAATGTAATTATGCATTTTATATAAAGTTAACTTTATCAAAAACCTCCCAAGGAGAACTTTCTGAAGTTTTCTAGCGTAAAATTCGTCCAGAATACGAACGGAGACAGCGCTGTTATAACCTGTTGCTTCCAGAGTCAACCAGCGGAAGCAGAATCACTTCTGCGCGTGCGCAGTGGAAGGGGAAAGTGTCGGAGGAAAGAGAGAACTGACGTTTTATGTTGCGCTCGCTGCTAGCTTCGTCATTCGTAACCTAGTCTTTGGAAAAGCAACAAGTAACTCCGTTAGTTGAATCTGAGCTTTGGTCCTCAGCGGTCGTGCGTATTTATGCCGAGCGCGCAGTGAACAAGCGGCCGGAGTTTTCGTTTTGGGCCGCCCCTAGTTGGATGTTACGGCAAGATTGTTTGGACAAAGCCGTGCACTTCGGTGTGTGACTGCTATTTATTTATTCACGAGTGTTCAAGTTTTGTGTTAGTGATTTGTTCCCCGCATTTGCGGCCGGAGCTCCCCTAATCTCACGACGGCTACCGCACACAGCTGGTTTGACCTGGATAGGCGCAACTTGTCACCATGCTACGCGCAGAGCATGAGCTCGCCGCACATGTATGACCCGGCCTTCCCCGCCGTGGACGATTTGAAGAGTAAATTAAACCAGGGCCTTAGTAAGGCAAACTCCGTCGCGACGACGAAGGGAATCTTGGATTTGTGTGACGGGTCTGTGCCGGACCTTTCGGACCTCAACTCGCCGGAGCTTTCGTTCGACCTGCAAGTCATAATAGGACCGGACAGTGGTCATCCAGTCGCTACCTTGGACGAATCGTCCAGCTTATTTCCGGATATACTTACCGAACACCACCAGCAGCAACAGTCACAGAAGCGGGTGCAATTCAACGGAGGTGGTGTGACAAACCTCTTGCAGCAGCAACAACAGCTGACCGGTGGAAATCCGTTTGGCCGTTATCCTATGCCACAGCAGTCTGGTCTTGGAACTGATCAGTACGGCGCAGAGGCATCTCTCGCCATCAAACGTGAACCCATCGATCATATCGACTTGAGCAGCTGCAGTCAGCGATCGTACACGAACGGCAGCAGCATTTATTCGTACCCGCAAATAACGGAGCGGCAGGCGGGCGCATCCCTCGGCGCCGCCCAGGTGCTCGGGGGCTATCTGCCTAGCCTCAGCCGCCCCAACCTGCCCACTGCCGCCCCATCTCCTGCTCATCACAATGGCGCCCTGAAGACGGTGCCCCAAAACTCCCAGAGCCACAAGCACCATAAACACAAGAAAAACGTGGATAAGTCCTCCGACGAGTACCGCAGAAGGCGGGAGAGAAACAACATTGCTGTGCGAAAATCCCGGGAAAAGGCAAAAATTCGTTCCCGGGAGACCGAACGAAAAGTCTCCGAGCTGGTACGTGAAAACGACTTTTTACGCAAACGCGTTGAACTTCTCTCCAAAGAGCTAAACGTTCTGAAGTCCCTCCTGGCCAATGTGGGGGTGCCCCCGGACAGTGTTGATTCAGAGCTGGCTAAGTCCATGCACATGGATGCGTTCCACGGACTCCAAGACATGTAACGTCAACAAACCTAAAATCGTCTGCTACCTGCTCTCCATCATTGCGTCTGGAGATCGTACATTTTATCTCGGAGAACTTTCCACCGAGAAACTTTTCTTCAAGTTTCCTGCGGCCGTTTTCGGTCCCATCATCCTCCGTGCTGTGAACATGCGCCACAGCACCACGGACAAAGTGGTGCGGTACTTGTTTTTCTACAAGTCCGATGTTCGGTTAACTATTTGACAGAAGCTCAAGATATGTAAGAACTGTGGTTTACTTTTTTTAAAACAAACTTTTAATTTCTGCAAGTTTCTTTTTCCACACGAGATACTTGTCACTCGTGTTTTACAAGACATGATCGGGTTTTCAGTTTCATAAATGATTTAAACTGGTAAGTGAATTTTATAATAATTTTGTGATAATACGAATATCGTTTGTAAAAAACAAAAACAAAAAAAAACATTTGTTGTATGCATAGTTTAGATTGAATGTTGTGTTTGTGCAAAGTTTAACTTTTGATGAAAGTATTTGCTGGTGCATTTTTTTACGACAAAAGAAAAATTTAACTTTATAACTAACATACAAGTTTTTTGCTAAGATGAGGGAATTTTTATTCACTCACTGGCTCTGGTGCTGTTTAAAATCATTTTAAAAGTGAAAAAAAAAATTTAGAGATTTGAAAAGTATATTTGCATTTCCGTACCAGTTTTGCTTTTTGAACTGAATGTGTCAATGGAAATAGGTATCTTGCTGTTTGTAGATTTTTTGCCATCTGTATGTTTCATATTGTCTTGTAATTTATTGTAAAACGTGCAATGAGAAGATGTCATAAGTTGTGAATGTGAAACTATTTTCACTATCCTAGCTTTTTTTTTTCTTTCCATCATTTTTTCTTCATACTTTGGGTACAAGTGCTTCATTGGTTATATCAAGAAATGATTTATTTATATTTTAAATTGAAATTTGCATTTATTCTGTTGAAATCAGTAGTGTTTACTGTAGTATGAGCATTAAATCAAATACATATTTAAATTCTTAAAAATTAAACACAGTGTTTTATTATTTTGTTAATTTAATTTATTAAGTTGTGAAGGCTGGTTAGTTTTTATATATCTTTTTAAAAAACATATCAGATATTTTAAAAAAGTACTTTTAAGCCGTTAGTGAGAGAATTTTAACTAGCAAAGTTTTGACATTAGGTACTTTGATATTTTGAGTGTCAACATTTGTTGGGAGAAGTGTAATATATTTTGAAAGTGATAAAAATCAAAACATGTTTTTTTCTCGCACTTGAAAACCCATTTTGTTTTGTTTATATAAGATGTAAAAAAAAAAGTTACTCCTTTTGTATATTTTTGGAGCAGATTTAAGCTGGATATCTGTTGACAATCTGTTTTGCATATTTAAAAAAAATGCCAACCATCATATTAGTTAACATAATGCTGTTTCTTTATATCTAAACGCCAATGAATCTGTTTTAATAAAATTAAAAAAAAAAATTTCAATTTACTTAAAAGTAAAATTCAAATTATCAGTCCAGCAATAAATTATTTTATTTTCTATATCAATTATTTTAAGTTTATTTGCACTATTACTGGCGTTTTATTTGCCTAATAACTTTTAATATGAACGTCTATAAATTTTCAATTTACTTAAAAGTAAATTTTAAAATACCAATTGAATTATAAATTGTTTTATTATTATTTTATATTAATTATTCGCATAAAAACTGATCTTTAATTTTTAATAATTCTAAGCAATGAATTTCCTTTCTTGGGACTGCTAATTATTAAAATTACAGTATATTGCATATCCTGTTATATGTATTTCTTATCGTTTATTTTCAGGGTGTTTATCAGGGTTTCTAAATCTATATTTGGCTACTTTTCGCTCTTTTGGCGAAGCAGTCTGTCTGCAGAATATTTTCCAGGTTTTTATCAACCTGCTCATCCCAGGTATGTGAGTAGTCATGATGAGGCATTACAAACGTGGTTTAAAGTTCCAGAAAGTTGAATCTGTCACATAATAATGAACTTATGTTTTTTTTATGTACTGTATAAATAATTATCTGTATATACAGCATATATTTTAGTGAACTCCGCTCAAAGATTTTGATAAAAGTCATGTTTATTTTTGGAAGCTATGTTAAATGATGAGAGATATATACAGATTATATTCCGGTCCTACTTGGTGTAAACATTGCAAGATTGTGAGAGAAGTTAAGAGCTATTTTAACAATTTTTTATAATTTTTGTGATGCATATACTCCGTAAATTTATTGTAGATTTTATTAATGAGTTATGTACATACTAACTATTTATGTTGCTGTTTCTAATCGCACATTTAAAACGATCAAGCCACATTTTTTGAGAGAACCTAACCTTACTGAGAGAAGTTTTACAAATGAATATTTATAATTCCGATAAAAAAAAAATTGTACCATCCATCAAATATTTTGCTGTTTTACTGTGAAGGCTCTGTTGCCTCTTCATTGTCATCGTTCATTGTTAAATCTTTGTAAATCGTTACAAAAAGTATAACAGCACACATTTCATGTTACAGAATCAATGTTTTAACATTTTACATGTGTGAATGTGTTTTCTTTGAATAAAGAAATCATCTTTCTTTTGAAAAATTGTTCTGATTATTTATTACATCTGATTAATATTTCATTGATTACTGGATGGAAAAGAAATGTTTTAATATTTTAGCATATCTGTAATTTTTCCTTCTGAGGTAAGTACTACAGAGATTGCCAATGTGGTTGGTTCTCAGACACATCAAGATCATCATCTTGTTTTTTAGGAAGATTTAATTGCTAACTAAGTGCTTACATAAATTTGGAAATTTGTTTTTATTTATTTATTTAGTCTTAACACATTAAAATACTTGGGTTTATGTGAAAGTTAAAATTCGTAAAATCCTAGATTTTTTTCTCAAGGCAATTCTAATTAAATGTGTTAAATATTAAAGACTGTATTTTTAGTTTTTGTTTCTTCTCATTTTTCTCTGTTCATTTAGAATTTGAATTTTCTAAATCTGAAAATTGGAAAGTGAAATTTGATACAGTTAAGTTTATTTCTAAAGGCAACATCTAATTGAACCACTATTAAATGTTTTATATGAAAAATATTGTATTTTTTTTTTTTTTTTTTCTGCATATTTTTTCATTGATTTAGTATTTTTACATAATAAGTTATTTTAAATCAGTAGAAAATTGATAATGCAATTGAGTTCTTTAAAGAGGCTTAGAATGTACTCAAAAGCATTTTAATTTTTTATTATCATAGTATAACCACAATGCAACACTTGGGATTTACCTAAAAGTTAAATTTTATGAAATTGCAAGTTTATTTCCAAAGGCAACATTTTGTTGAAACATTTTAAAATGGTTTAAATATAAAAGGTTGTATTTAAAACATTAACTTTTTTTTTATTTTCATTTTTTAATCAATTTAAAATTTTATATGCTGTAGAATATTCTTAATCAATTGAAAAAATAATTTTAATGTCTTTATGGAGACTTAGATGACAATCCCAAAATCATTTGAATTTTTTTTATTTATTTCCATAACTTTAACTTAATATAACTCTTGGGTTTACTTAGTTAAATTGAATAAAAATCATGTTATTTTCAAAGGCAACTTTTAATTGAATCATTATAAAATACTTTAAATGTAAAAACTTGTATTTTTTGTTTATTCTCATTTTAAAATATTTATGTAGTACAAAGTATTTTAAATCGGTTGAAAATTGAGGGTGGAAATATATATTTTTTTTCTTTAAATAATTTTAAAAATTCAACAAAAATGCAGAGTATGAAATTTTACCAGTCTCTTGGGAAAAAATTAAAGCAAGACAATTAAGGTATTCTTGTACTTTTTACTTGAATTTTTCTTTAAGAATATGAATTTTATAAATAAAATTTAGAAATAAATAAATTACAGTCAAAAATTTATAATTATTTTGAATATGCATATAATGTATAAATCATTGATCGAGTAATTAATTTCAAGAGACTGATTACTTTTTTTGTACCTTGAGTTTTCCATTCTTTGGTTTAATTTTTTTTTTATTTTTTCAAGAAAAACATTCCATTTGTATTATCATAAATTATTCTAAAAATTTAAATTCCTTGAAACCAAATATAATTTTTTCTTGAAATAATTAAAATGCTATTCACACATATATTATTATTATTATTATTTTTTAAGTAGTATAAGAAAAATACAATTGAAATTATGATTTTGTTTTGTGAGCAATGAAAGCTGTGAAGAACATACTTTATTGGTTTTGAAATACAAACAAAAATATTTCAAAAAAAATTTTGAAGTATATTTTTACAAACAACAGCAATAAAAATATTTCAAGTTTGACAGATACACAAAATTAAAATAAGTTAAAATAATAAAATGGATAAATTCACTAGGGAGGTCTTGAATTTTTTTTTTTTTTTTTTTAATTGTGTTTCTTAAAAGATTTTTCTCATCTCATATTCAAATTACTTTGCAATTTTTGTTGAGATAATTCAAACCACATTTAATAAAAAGTAATTTTCCTGTGGCATACCTGCATAACTTAGAAATACATGCTTTAATTTCTAAGAGGTGAATTATATGAAAATTTAAAAATTTATATATTAATAGTAAAATGAAAAGATGATTTTATATTTTCAAAAACTGCACAAATAGAAGAACATTTTATTACTATTCACAATGGATGTCCTGGCTTACAAAAGAGAAGGATAGTATTTCCAGAAGTTTTTCGAAAGGAAATGACGAAATATTAAATTAACTATTAATGATTCTTCATTTTTCATGACTGATATTTATTAATAATAGTAATTAATTTTATTAATTTAAAATGTATAAATTAAAATTCGTTGACATTAATGGATTACTATTGATTATTCAAAGGTATCTCAACAATGTTCATAAGGAATTCATAAAATAAAAAAAAATCTGATGTGGGCAGCACATGACTTTTCTTACATAATGCAATGAATTTACTACTTTTACAGTAAAAAAAATAGATTATTTTTATAGTAGATATTTATATTCTTTCCAAGATATTGAATTTTCGTCAATGAGTCGTCATTTTCATTGATTTAGTGTCATTTTTATCCATTTGGCGAGATTTTCTTTGATTTGGTAACGTTTAAAAAAGTCGCCAAGTTGCCGACATTCCGCCAAATTCGTCGCCAAAATCTCGCCGAGCGTTATGGACGAAGAAATAAGTTATTCTTACAGCAGATAAATGACTATTGGCATTCAAATACCAAAGTATTACTCAAAGTATCTTTTTTCATGAATGGAACGAGCTAGATCCACGAGAATGATGTCACCCAATTTATTACATATGAAAAGGTATTACATATGAAAAGTGAACATGTTTCTCAATAGGAAATATTTTTTTTTATTTTATATGACTTCTTGATAATTTTTTTTGAAAAATGGGCAATATCTCCAGAACGGTTCATGGTAGCGTTCTAAAATTTATGTCAATCGTTTTCGAATGAAACATTACATAAGAAATGTCTATTTGCGTAATTTTATTAGAGGTTTTTATTTTTCGACGAATTTTTCAAAATTTCACTCGAAAATTTAGGGGGTTCTGAACATTCGATTGCGTATAAAAACAATTGGCTTCCAGTGTTTACGGATTATAATTTTTGTACCAAATTTCGTTCGAATCGGTCATTTCGTTCGTCAGTTATCGTCTCCACAGACTCACTGACACACACACACACACACACATACTTTCACACACACACACACACACAGAGAGAGAGACATCACTTCAAAAATGTTCGATTCGTGATCAGGGATGTCTGAAACGTGTTCTCCCGTCGAAAACTCGAATTCAAATTTTCGACCCCATCACAATACTTTCCTTATACATTATGTATATAAGGAAAGTAAAAAAATCCAGTACAAGGTTTGTTAAACAATAATTTCCAAATAATTCCTGGATTTTCTGATAAATTCCTATGCATACAGAATACATGAAACAATTAACATACTTTGAAACTAATGTGAGATGTGTACTGCTGATGGATGTAATTAATATACAATGAAATCCCGTTATAACGAACTTCAACAAAGTCGATAAAATTCGTTCTTTATAACAAAACTCGTAATAAATGAATTTCATTTTTTTTCTGAAAAATTTTCATTTCATACTAGTATTTCAAAAAAATTAGAATTCAACTTTCTGTAAGATAGTATATAAAAATAAAATTAATAATAAAATAATTGAAATACATATAATGAATATTTTTATAATTAATGAACAGAATTATTCAAAATCTGGTGTGAGCAAGCAGCACATGACTTTTCCTATAGACTTAAATTCATAATCCGTTAAATTCAGTTTAATTGTCCAAATTAACTCGTATGTTTACTTGATATTATTTGCCGCTTAGAGGTTTAATTAAGTCTTTTATTAACCAACTTAACGCATTTTATAACGTCGCCATCTCTTTAAGGGGACGGGGGACGTTGAAACTTTTTTTATTTATCTATTGACTTAGAAACGTGAAAATTTGTATAAATATTCCTCTTAACTATATAAATACCATTAAATTTTTTTCAAATTTGTTATAATTTTGTATTTTTTTTAATTTAATTTCTTTTTAACGAAAATTTAAAAATGCTCCTTGCGTGCCATTTGTTCACATTTTTGATTAATTACACATTATGATCACTCAAAAACACATTATGAACAAATTTGGGTATTCATTTTTAAATCCCTTAGAAAGTTAATTTTTTAAAAATATTTTTCTGCATTAAAACTTAATTTTCATCCTTTAATTAGATTCTTATTCACTTTTAATTACCTTAATAAAGTCCAATTATAAAATCCATACCCAGTTTCATTAAAAAGTATGAGAGGTGTCTTTTTATCAAATTTCATGCATCTCAGACAAAAATTAAGATGCATGGAGCATTTTAAAAATGTAAAACCTTTGAAAATTCCGTTTCGAAAAAAATGCATTCAACCTTTTGCTTACGGGTGGGACAGCGTCAACCCCAAACGAAGAACCTCCCAAAAAGACAGGTATTTGACATACCCTATCCCAAACAGTTCGATCCCCCTTTGCAGGCATTGGTGTTCATGAAAATCGCTAACAGCAACATTTCACCTGCTGCAGCAGGTGCAATGTTGTTGACAATATACAAATACTATACACTATAGCTACAAATACTATACACGATATAAATATAAAAAGTATAAAAAGCATTTAAAATTTGAAAAAAGACCCCTTACCGCCCCTTTACAATCCCTCACCGCCATTAAGTAAGCTTCTCGCTAAGCCTTCCTTCTTTTTTCAAATTTTAAATGCTTTTTATGCTTTATATATATATATATATATATATATATATATATATATATATATATATATATATATATATATATATATATATATATATATATAATATATATATATAAATATAATATATATATATATATATATATATATATATATATATATATATATATATATAAATATAATATATATCTATTTATATATAATAATGCACACATATATATATATATATATATAATTGTATATCACACACACACATATATATATATATTTATTTTCTTTTTCCGACTTTAAAAATATTGAGGACATTTTCCTTGTTCGAGCCATTTTTCCGATATCAATGGAACTCTGGTCTCTGATGCTTATCAATAAAACATTCGTTCCAAAGTTCATTCGAATAGTTCAAATTTTCCGAGGGATATCGAGATTACGGGCATACATCATTGTAAAATGGTTGTTTCGTATTCAAGGATACTAGAACGTGTAATTTTATCAAAATTCGAGAGTCCGATTTTTGCCGTGAAATATCTTGGACGAGGGGTAGAATATATCATGAAAGAAATCTGACTTAGATGAAACGGAGGTATATAACGAAAGTGAAATCATATTGTTACGAATACGTGACTGAAAACAATTGTTGTTATTTCAAACTCCGGGTCTCTTGACCTTGGTAGCAAATCTACCGAAATATCGCCAACTTAATGACTTTTGGCGAGTTTGGGAGAAATATTTCGAATTTTGTAGATTAGCTGAAAACTTCATAAGTTACGTGTTTTTTCCAGAACTTTTCACAGAGGACAGGGTGTATAAGTTCGCCATCGTTAAGTGGGGTTGTTGACGTGATACGAGTAAAAGTATAATCTTTCATCTGATCATATGTGCCCTCTCAGCTGTATTTCAAAACAATACTGATAGAAAAGGGTAAAAATATTGAATTTTAGATCTGCGACATCTGTGCATCAACATCTGCGATATATGTCAATGCGCTTAGCGCTTGCGCAGACCACACATTCGCCCTGTGGAGTGACTGCAAATGTTATGTCCAAACGTTTCATTGCCGACAACTTCCGTCGTTCGTAGTCAAATTCGGACGAAATAAGCTACATTCTATTAATCAATCAAAACTCTATAATTTAAAAAAGAAAAAAGAATTAAACCAAAAAATATCGATACTTTTCTTTAGGTATCTTACACCATCATCCCACGCAACACATATCAACCTTTTCTCATTCGAAATGTGCGAAAGAATTGACGTTTCACATCAATCAATAATTTGTAATAGGGTTACTCACTAATTATTTTCTATCCACTATTATTATTTCCCATGACATAATACTGTGGTGGCCTAAAAAAAAATCTATTGTGTGCTTTCACTGTTATAATGCAATGAATTTACTTCTTTCACAGTGAAAAAATGATGTAAAAGATCCTTTAATGTTGAATTGTACAGCCGCAAAAAATAAATAATAATAATAATAATAATAATAACAATAATAATAATACAGATTGATGGAAATATAGTCAAAATTACAAAAATGAAGAATTAATTATTAAATATATTATAATATAAATAGCTATCAATATTGATAATTGTCAATATAGAGTTGTGTGAAATATAAGGTAATTGTGTACTTTAAAATAGTTTTGCATGTTGTCACTTGAAAAAGCGCCAAATGTACAGCCGTCGGGGGAAAAAACAACAACAACAACAACAAAAAACACCAGACCGCAATTGCACAATTTATAACTCAGAATGAAACGGAAGATATCATTCGATAGGGATTAATGTCTTCTTCAGATATAAATATTTAAAATTTGCATAAGGGGGCCGTCTCCACAGTTATTTTGATACTAACTCCGAAATCTTCCAGAGCAACCGGCATTGATCATGCATATTCGGATTCACCACAAACTTTCATGCAAAAGAAAAAATAATGAAAAACGGCCCAAAATCCCCATAAACCATTAAATCCCCATAAACCATACCCAAAAAAAATCCCCATAAACCATTAAGGATGCGTCTAAAAATTGAACTCTGCAGCAGAAAGGGACAATTTCTATCTGATAGTTTGTTTCCGCCAGTATATGTAATGTTCTGTCACTGTTTTGTTTTAGTGTTGCATATAAATAGTCGTTTTTGAAACTCCGGTGACTTAGGTGCGGCGTTCGATGCTTTTAATCATAGATGGTTCTCAAAAAACATCTGATGTTTTCTTCCAATAATTTTGGGATTTTTCTCCGATAAGATAATGATCGAATTATAATCAAATTTTGAATAAAATTTGATAACACACTCAATATAACACGGATCATTATGAAATTTTGTATACCGATGTTTCAGACGCAGCTGCATCAAATGGTGTCAATTCTACTCATAATTTTTATGAATATGAATTTAATAATTAGTAATAAATATTTAAAATAGGTTTGAATATAAAAATTTATATGAATTTTGCTTGGATTTTTTAGTGTAAAAGTATGCACAAACAATTTTCATGGAAAATTTATTTATCCTGACTATATATCCCCAAAACAGGGAAAACTTATTTAACATTAGGATCAGCAAATTTCAAACATTTGCAAATAGAGGAAAAATCTTTTAAAAATGGTAAACGTTTTTTAAAAATTCGCTTGGAATTTTCTATACACCCATATGTAATGATCAAAGGGGGTTGTCCTTGAATATTTTGTAGTTAGTACCAAAATAAATATGAAGATGGCTCCTTAAGCAAATTTGATACGACTTTTTGAGAGGTATTTATTGCCTTCCATATACGCGTGTCGCAATATATATGCAATCCTTTTATATCTGCAATATACCTTCCATATACGCTACAATTCCTTTTATTCGATCGGACATTTTACTATAGCTAGACTTACACTCATGGGCCTTTTCTTACAAAGTTATAGAGGTCTTTAAGGACATTCCTACGAACCCTGAATTAAATACCTTTTCTTTCCTTACATACTTAGTATAATGTATAGGGTGATGGGGTGGTATAATGCATAGGGGTATTGTGACGGAGCATAAAATTTGAATTTCTTGTTTTCGACTGTAGAGCACTTTTCAAACTTCCTTGAACTGAAATCGAACATTTGTGAGGTGATGTGTGTGTGTGTGTGTCTGTGAGTCCGTTGAAACGATATCTCGTGAACGAATTAAGCGTTTCGAAAAATATTTGGTAGGATTATTACAATCAGTGAATACTGGAACCTTATTTGGAATGCTATTGAAAGTTCGGAAGACCCCCCCCCCCCCATTTTTCGAATGAATTTTTGAAAAAAAAATAAGGATATTTAATATTGTAGAATCTGTCATCATTTCATACCTCTTACTTCATTATAAAACGAATGACATAAACTTACTTAAGTGTTAGTTATGACATAAACTGTCATTCATAAACGAATGACATTGATGCTAACTTGAACCTTTCTTGAGATATTCCACGGCTTTCAAATAAATGTATCTAAAAGTATTATATAAAATTGAGAAACAGTGTATCGTCAAATAAGTAAGACTTGGCGATAAAATTGGCAACCCTGGTGACTGATTTGACGAAATATCGCCAAACTGGCGATCTCTTGAAAATGGTGCCAAATGGACGAAATTGTTGCCAAATTTGAGAAAATGACATTAAAGTTTTGGAAATGTCGCCAAATTTATGAATTAATAATTTTATCTTTTAACATGTTGGTCTAGGTCTACTAAGTAGATTCTAGTAGTATTACTTTCCTTATATACATAATGTATAAGGAAAGTATTGTGACGGGGTCGAAAATTCGAATTCGAGTTTTCGACGGGAGAAGCATCCCTGTTTCAAGCATCCCTGATCACGAATCAAACGTTTTTGAAGTGATGTCTGTGTGTGTGTGTGCGTGTGTGTCAGTTAGTCTGTGGAGACGATAACTGACGAACGAATGGACCGATTCAAACGAAATTTGGTACAAAAATCACAATCCGTAAACACTGGAAGCCTATTGTTTTCATACGCAATCGAATGTCCAGAGCCCCCCTAAATTTTCGAGTGAAATTTTGAAAAAATCGTCAAAAAATCAAAACCGCTAATAAAGTTACGCAAATAGACATTTCTTATGTCATTTTTCATTAGAAAACGATTGACATAAATTTTAGAACGCTAACATGAACCGTTCTCGAGATATTGCACATTTTTCAAAAAAATTATTAAATAGTTATATAAAATAAAAAAATATATATTTCCTATTGAGAAACATGTTCACTTTTCATATGTAATACCATGCGATAAATTGGGTGACATTATTCTCGTGGATCTAGCTCGTTCCATTCATGAAAAAAGATACTTTGAGTAATACTTTTGTATTTGAATGCCAATAGTCATTTATCTGCTGTAAGAATAACTTATTTCTCCGTCCATTACGCTTGGCGAGAATTTGGCGACGAATTTGGCGGAATGTCGCCAACTTGGCAACATTTTAAATTGTTGCCAAATTAACAAAAATCTCGCCAAATGGATAAAAATGACGCTAAATCAATGAAAATGACGACTTATTGAAGAAAATTCAATATCTTGGAAAGAATATAAGTATCTACTATAAGAATAACATTTTTTTTAACTGTAAAAGTAGTAAATTCATAGCATTATATAAGGAAAATCATGTGTTGCCCACATCAGATTTTTTTTAATTGTCAAGATAGATTTTCTCGAAATATAAGTTAATTGGGTACTTCGAAGTAGTTTTACGTGCTGTCACCCAGAAAAGCGCTAAATATTAGTGTAGTTCTTAAGGGGGGGGGGGGGGAATTGTGTCGTGGATTTTGTAAATCATTATTTCATTTTGAAAGAACTAAAGTTATTGGAGTGAAAGTTGTGTGATGCCCACATCAGATATTTTTTTTTCCTTTACACTGTGAAGTATACATTTTTCAAACAAATTCTCTTTCAGAAATGAAACAAACTTTAAATACTCCAAATCGAGCTTCATTCAATGTCACACATAATAATACATCGACAACCTTTCAAATCGACATCCGTTCAAACTCCCCCCCCCCCTCCCCCAATTCAAGCTGATAATGAATAATTGTTATTCTAATCGACAAGAAAGGTGACTGAACAAACACAGTGGATTTCGAGATAAGAGGGCAAACTGTAATGAATCAGGAGAGCGAGTTTTGAGAGCTAGCTGTGAGTGAGAATCGAAGTACAAGTTATGATTCAGTATTACATTCAAGCTGTCATCCTAATTCTACAAATAGGACGAAGCGATATAATCGGTAAATATTCCCCTTGTTTGGGGGAAAGTTCCAGCGAGTAAACTCGAGGAGATTGGGGATGAAGATTAGGACCTTTGATAGCGGTCAAAAGTCAAAACACCGGTATTTTGATATTTGTAATTTTCATAACTCTGGAATACCGGTAATTATACTTATATTTCTAGGTTTTCATATGTTAATACTCAGCCAATCATGATAAATGGGGGATAAAAATATCTGACGCAGATAGCAGATGACTTTACCTACACTTTACCATAACTTTACTTCGATCACAACGAAATAATGGCGCATTAGATCTACAACACAGTGTTTTTGGTATTGGAAATACAAAACTATTACAGGATGTAACTTTTTTCGTGAATGGAGTGAACTAGAACCACGAGAAGAACGATAACAGATTTGTCACAGTAATATTTCATATGGAAAGTTAACCTATTGGGTGATATTTACTCCTTTTCTGATTTTATGTAATTTTTGTGGAAAATGTGCAATATTTCGAGAACGATTCATGCTTTTTCTCTGGGAGTGGACCTTCTAATAGGAAAGGGAATATGCGCTATCGATTTAAAAGTTTGCAGCGCTCCTAGTGGCGAATTAAAGAAATTAGCATTCCTATCTCGAAAACGAAGCCAGATAAGCGAAAATTTTCAATTACAAAGTTGTAGAACGATTTCTATTTAGTATGCAAATATGTTCGGTTTACTCTTAACATGTACCCAGACGATAAAAAGTGAGGTCAACTAAAAGGGATAATTATTGTACTGCATCATTTGTCTGCCATTTTTATATAACATTTATTTTTTTATTACGAAAAGGATCATTTTACTTCATAAATAAAGATGTGTATGTGTGTGTGTGTGTGAGTGCCTGTGTGTGTGTGAGTGTCTCTCTGCGTGTGAGTGCCTGTGTTGTTGTTGTTGAGATCCAGACCGTCCGACCTACCAGAAAGGTGTAAGGTAACCGTTTGGACTGCTGGGAAGTGCCACCCAATTTAGACCGGAACCCAGTGGGGGAGGCATCCACAGGGACCGTACCCTCCTTCCCCTACCACCAACCTCTCGGAAGGACTTACGGACCCACATGTTTAACGTGATCGTACTCCGCATGAACACGGCGGCAGTTGTGGAAACGTGCAAATCCAGCGCGCAAACCACCGGGCTACCGCTCCCGAAAATGTGCCAACAGCACGCGGTGTTCCCAGGTGGTCACCCACCCAAGTACTAACCGCGCCCGATGCTGCTTGACTTCGGTGATCTAACGAGAACCGGTGTTTTCACACAGTAGGGCCGTTGACCCGTGAGTGCCTGTGTGTGTGTGTGTGAGTGCCTGTGTGTGTGTGTGTATGTATGTTTGTGTAGTGTGTAACGGGAATTCTAAGCGTCATACCACCATGATATTTAATACACAGATACTTCAGGACACGAATAGGTGTACTTCGGCATTATTTATTATTATTTTTTTTTATATAAAATTTCGAATTATGTTTTTATTTATTTTATGATTTAGCCCGATTCATAACGATTTTGGGCCGATATTTGCGCAAATCAATTCCTTAGCGACCCAAAATGTTATCACAGAGTTTTCATTTTGACAACATCGGAGGGATCGAGAAATTCTCTTTCAAACAAACTGTGAATGAAATCCGTACGATTATTTGCTGATTTTTAGTGAATTTAAATAAATATATATATATACGATATATATATATATATACTTTACGTGTGTTCTAAACGCCTCCGATTTTTATATCGCGATATATAGAAATTGACCTGCCATCCATCGTTCATTTTTATTTCAGAACTCACGTACAATATCACAGATTACTCTAGAGAGAAAAGAAAATAATTTCATAAACCCATCCGTTAATCATTTATAAAAATTTCTTCTATCCGAGGCATGTCTTTGATCTTTTGAGCGAATCACGCAGACTCTTGCCCCCCACCCCACCCCCCGAGGCCGAAACGGAGGAGCCACTAATTTTGTCGTAGGAGAGTAGATGAAAGAATGAAATGAAGGCGGGTGGCTCCAGGAAAAAGAGCCCAGCACATCCACCAGAGGTCTATTGTACTACCCCAAACAAGAAGATCACTAGGAAAAGAGACTAGTAGCTGATGCAAAGATAAGCAGGCATTTGGCAGGAATGTCATTTAGCTCCCATTGTTCAATCCAAAGAGCTTTCTCGAAGTTTCAATCACATGTCGTCCTATGTGTTCGAACCTGTGGACGGAGAAGGCCTCACATTCACAAAGAATGTGAACAGCAGTTTCTTGGCTATAATTGCAGCCTCTGCAAAGCTAATCCTTCGTGACACCCATAATATTTAGGTGTCTTTTAAGGGTGCAGTGCCCAATAAGGAGCCCAACAGCCCTTCTGATGCCAGTTCTACTGAGTTTAAATAATTCCTTCTGACGTATGCTAGGGCAATTACAGTTGAGTATTTTCGTCTGCCTTTGACCCTTGGTATTACGCCAGTTCTTGCACTGAAGCTTTCTGAGGATGTCATAAACAGTTATTCTGGTAAGCTCATTGGGAATACCCAAAGCCGGCTCAGGACCAACAAAGGGAGTACAAGAACCTTTCCTAGCCAATTCATCAATCAACTCATTTCCTGGAATGCCCGAATGTCCAGGTACCCAGTAGAGGATGACTCTGTTATTGCTAGCAATTTCACAAAGTGCATTATAGCACTCCCAGATAAGGGAAGATGTCATAGTGGACTTCCCTAGAGCCATAAGAGCAGCTTGACTATCAGAACAGATAAGTATTCGGTTGCTCCTGTATTTTCTGTCATAGCAAATTCTACAACACATGAAAATGGCAAAAATCTCAGCCTGAAAGACAGTAGCATAACTGTCGAGAGGACAGTTTTGTGTCATCATCCGGACAGCACACACCAGCACCAGTACTAGTGTCTAGCTTCGAGCCATCCGTGTACCAAACAATGCGACTTTGTTTATTGTAGGTAGGAGTCCTCTTCCAGTCGTCCCGCAAAGGGACTTGAATTACATAAGGCTTGTCAAAAGTATATTTGACACGAATGCCATCAGATGGCATATGGAAGTAGGGATGATTCACAGCATTACTGTTTAGACCACTCCAAGATAAATATTTTGAGTAGTCCTTCCAGTGTTTCAGATATTTAAGTCTGATCATGCAGATGAGAGCCTCAGCCTCAATATGCATGTAAAGAGGGTGCAATCCAAGTAGAAGTTCGAGAGCTGCATTGGGAGTGGTTTTCATGCATCCAGAAATCGCAATACACACCATTCTTTGAAGCATAATTAGTTCTAATTTAGCAGTTTCACGTCTGATTCTAGGCCACCAAATAATGAAGCCATAAGATATGATAGGACAGATTACCATAGAGTTAATCCAGTGGATGGCTTTGGGATTCAAACCCCAGGTTTTCCCAATAACATTTCTACAAGACCAGAAGATTCTTCTAGCTTTAGTTGTGCAGTATTCCAAGTGTCTCTTCCAATTGAGTCCCTTGTCAAAATAAATTCCTAAGAATTTAACCTCCTTGGAGCAAGTAAGCTTCTGTCCAAAGAAGCGAATGTCTCTAAGATTAAGAATACGTTTTCTAGTAAACGCAACCATGGCAGTCTTCTGCGGGTTAACAGAAAGACCAGTGTTGTTGCACTATGTCTCAACATTCCCAAGAATAGTGGACATCATGTCAGAGATAGTATTACCAAATTTGCCCCTGGCAATGATAACAACGTCGTCAGCATATCCAACACAGGATAACCAGAACCAATGATGCTTTTCAAAAGAGAGTCAACAACTAAGCACTAGATAATTGGTGAAAGCACCCCTCCTTGCGGACAGCCCGCCAGAGCATTCACCGTTATACTATCACCCAGTAAAGATGCACAAATGTACCTATTGGATAACAGGTTCTTGATCCAACAAGTGTTCGTAATAGGCCGATTGGAATGAAATTTGGTACAAAAATCACAATTCGTGAATATTGGAAGCCTATTGTTTTAAAGCACAATCGAATGTTCAGAACCCCCCCTAAATTTTCGAGTGAAATTTTGAAAAAATCACCAAAAAAAACAAAACCTTTAATAAAGTTACGGAAATAGACATTTCTTATGTGATTTTTTCTTAGAAAACGATTGACATAAACTTTAGAAAGCTAGCATGAACCGTTCTCGAGATATTACACATTTTTCAAATAAATTTATCAAAAAATTCCAAAATTTAAAAAAAATGTTAACTGTTAAGAAACATGTTCACTTTTCATATTTAATATCATGCGATAAATTTGGTGACATCATTCTCGTCGATCTAGCTCGCTCCATTCACGAGAAAAGATACTTTGAGAAATACTTTTGTATTTGAACGCCAATAGTCATTTATCCGCTGTAAGAATAATTTATTTCTCCATCCATAACGCTTGG
Organism: Amaurobius ferox; assembly: GCA_951213105.1. Lineage (NCBI taxonomy): Eukaryota > Metazoa > Arthropoda > Arachnida > Araneae > Amaurobiidae > Amaurobius > Amaurobius ferox. The sequence continues at coordinate 43,559,148 of OX578152.1, forward strand.
CGAGATTTTGGCGACGAATTTGGCGGAATGTCGCCAACTTGGCGACATTTTTAAATGTTGCCAAATTAACGAAAATCTCGCCAAATGGATAAAAATGACGTTGAATCAATGAAAATGACTACTAATTGAAGAAAATTCAATATCCTGGAAATCAATGAAATGACGACTAATTGTCGAAAATTCAATATCGTGGAAAGAATATAAGTATCTACTATAAGAAAAACCTATTTTTTTCTACTGTAAAAGTAGTAAATTCATTGCATTATATAAGGAAAGTCATGTGTTGCCCACATCAGATTTTTTCTTGTGGGAGATTTATTAATAGTGCCAGTCTTAAAAGGGTACAGTACAGTCCAGCAGATTTGAGAAGTAAGTTCAAGATTTACTTGATATTAAATTACAAAGTCGCTGTTTAAAAAAAAAAAAAAATAGGCAATAAATGATTAATAAAGGTTTGAAAATACAAACTTAAAAGCATAATTTCTTTATTGCTTTAAAAATCAAAGTAAAGAAAAATTACTACGTAAAAACTAATTTAAATAAAAATAGAATTTATAAAAATTGAAAATATAAAACTCATAAAATAATAATTTAAGACAGATTTCTTGTTTTTACTGGTTTGGCTACGCTGCCGTTTCATTCTTAAAGAAGCTCGTTTTGCTCCTCTCAAAACTTATTGACGTCTTTAAATTATTGTTTTATGCTGTGTATTAACGAAGTTATTTATTATTAATTTTAATTTAGCAGCAATTCAAGTGATTTTCTTTTTCATTTTAATTAACTAGAGTGTCGCTCAACTCAACTTTCTCACACCAGAATCCGTTTTTAGTAGCTCCCCCCCCCCCCCCCCCCCCCAAATTTTACAATTTTTTTTTTTTTTTTTTTGAAAAATCGGTACCAGGGGCCCAAATGATTACAATTATAGCCTTTAAAGGGCTTGAAACAATCTTCCGATTGATACCATATTTGACAATGTACACTCTGGGGGGGGGGGGGTGACTTGCTCCCCGAATTAGGCTAATGACGTCGTCACAAACACATTGTATCGCAGCTATTTTTTACAACAATGATTGAAACTATAAAATCTCGTGATTATTAAGCCATAAATAAACCCTTTTTATGCATGATTGCCTCAAATTTTGTCCTATGCTGCCATATTAAGAAAATATGAAATTTCGGATAAATTTCGAAATTTTCTCATGAATTTCAAAAAATTCTATCTAGTATTTTTTTTTTTTTTTTGTTGTTGACAAAGCTGGATATTAAGTTACGTGAAAATCCCCTAACATTTGTGGCATTGATTACACAAGAAATCGACATACTGACAGATAGACAGACAGACGGACATTACTCCAATAATAGTCAAAACGTGTTCAAGAGGTCTTAAAATATATATTGATATAAATCTCGAAATCGAAAATTATCGTGAAAACAATACTTTCTCAATACTACGTACTACGTATGAGAAAATAGAAATCGCTATGGGTTCCATAAAATGATAAGAACAAACTTCTTTATCCCATCACGATCAAAAATTTCCAAATTGACTAAAATTAGCCAAATCTGACAATCCCGATCCCTTGTTGTCAAATTCAGGGAACGGGCCGAATTTCGACATTAAGGAAGAAAGGGAAAAATTCGGGACTTAGGGTGAATTCCAGGGAATTTAGCGGTTTTGAAAACAATTTTCCAACACTGAAAGTTCGCCAACGCCATTAGAAAGCGCTACAATCGATTTTTCCCGCTCCCTCAAAATCTACTACATGTTACACTAACATTTTTTTCTACCAAACGATATTAAAATAACTGGCATGAGGCTCAACTCGACTTTCTTATATTAGAATTAATTTTTTTTTTTCAAATTTTACAAGAAAAAATTTGAAAAATCTGCATCATGGGTCCACATGATTACTATAATGTGTTACCCTTCATTTTAAAGGGCTTGAAAAATCTTTCGATTGCCATACTTGACAATGTACCCTCTGGGGGGCGGGTAACTTGCTCCCCGGGGGGGCTAATGACGTTATGAACAAAAAAAAAATTGCATCGCGGCTATTTTTCACTACAATGATTGAAACTATTAAGTTTCATGATCATTGGGCCATAAATAAACCCCTTCATGCATGATTATGTCAAATTTTGTCCTAAGCTGCCCTGTTAAAAAAATATAACATTTAGAATAAAATTCAAAGTTTTCGAATTTCAAAAAATTTCATCCAGTTCTATATTTCTCGATAACAAAGCCGGATATAAAGTTTCGTGAAAATCCATCAAAATTTGTGGCTGCTATCGTTGTACACACGAAATCGACTGCAGACATCAGGCAGACATCACTCCAAAAATAGTCAAAAAGTGTTCAGAAGGTTTTAAAATATATATATTGGTATAAATCTCGAAAGCGAAAATTTTCGAGCAAACAATACTTTCTCAATACTACGTAAAAATTTGAAACTCAAAAATGTTTGAAGCTTCAACTTTAAATCTGAACTAATATTTTAATTGAAATGTTATTTAAAAAAAAATATATATAAAAAAAAATTTCTTTTCCCAGGAATCACATTTTTAATGATGTAAAACACCACCGGGGAATTGGAGCGCAATCAAAATGCAAACTTTTAGAGAATGATTTGCATTTCTTCTTAAGTCCAATCGAGCAGAGAAGCTTCGTATTACCTGTTCATAAACAAACATCAACAGACATCTGCTAACGAGCTTTTCCGAATAAATACTCGGACCATTTTCAACGAACTGTTCTGAAAAAAAGAAAAAGAAAAAAAAAAAAAAAAAAAGAAGACCAAAAGAATGTAAATAAACCGATAAAAATAAAAATTGAAATTAAGTGAAAATGTCAGGCTGGATCAAGTTGGAGTTGATAATCACATTTTCTGCTTTTTTAAGTATTATATTTACAGATAAATGCAGACATAATGGATAAGGAAATAAAATGTGTAGAGAAAATATTGTTTACCTGGAAATTACGGAACTCGATATTTTGACGGAATTAAACGTTTGAGAATTTGAGTACGTTTAAACACTTGTGGTAGTATGTCTGTCTGTTTGTAGTCTGTGCCATATTTCTATATCTATAAAGCTTGATGTGCATTAACGTAAACAGGATTTCAGAAATAAAGGGTATAAAGAACCCATGCCATTTTTCTGTAAATGGGTGGTGGTGGTTGGGGGGGGGGGGGGTGTATGATCACCAACCCCCATTGCCTATGTCACTGTCGATGTGTGTGTGTATTAGATGTCTGTACGGGCTAGGATTCGACCAATGGGTTTAAACACAGTCTGATCTATAAGCTGGAATAGATGGTTTCATGTTGAGGTTGTGATTAGTTTTTAAAAATTCGGATCGAGCCAGACCAGAAGTATTCAATGTACGAAAAATGTATAAATTAATTCAATATTTGAAAAAGTATAAATGAATGAATACGTAAAATTATTTTGTTGGTTTAAGATAAAAATAAATATATTTTTTTTTAAGTTTTCTTTAATTATGAGCACCAAATTTGCTCAAATTCATATTTTAAACTCTACTTCAATTACCACAAGGCAGCCTCATGTTCGAAATTCCTCATTAAGTAACCTCACTACAATTTCTAATTCTTGTATACTATGTTTTGACGAAGTTTTACAATCATTTTTTGCAACAGTTTGAACGATTTAATTTAAATAAATAAAAATATCGCTATTTGTGCTATACAGTCTCTATTGCGGACATTGACAGTTTTTCAGACAGACCCTGTTGATGGTGCCACTGTTTTCTCCCAGTAAGTACTGCCTGCATTTTGCGATTTCTGAACAGAAATTGCCCGTGGCAACCTCTGTTCAGAAAGGAGTTTTATAAATAAAACCGGGAGAAAAAAGTGTGACCATTAACAGGGACTGTAGCACAAATAACGATAATTTTGTTTATCTAAAGTAAATCGTTCAAACTGTTGCAAAGATAATTGTAAACCTTTGTCAAAACATAGCATTTAACAATTAGAAATGGTATCAACTGGTTTCGATTGGGGGGGAGATCCTATTTTTATGACTATTTTGGAAAACATCTTCATGCCCTCAGCTGGTATTGTTGCCATCTTTTATCTTGAGGTAGATGCTATTTTTTTTATTCAATGATGTCCTGGAACCTGTGGAAAAGATAACTCTGGAATACACCGAGTTGTTCAAATAAAATTTAGTACAATTATTACTTTCCTTATATACATAATGTATAAGGAAAGTATTGTGACGGGGTCGAAAATTCGAATTCGAGTTTGTGACGGGAGAGCACGTTTCAAGCATCCCTGATCACGAATCGAACATTTTTGAAGTGATGTGTGTGTGTGTGTGTGTGTGTGTTAGTGAGTCTATGGAGACGATAACTGACGAACGAATGGACCGATTCGAACGAAATTTGGTACAAAAATCACACTCCGTAAACACTGGAAGCCTATTGTTTTTAAACGTAATCGAATGTTCAGAACCCCCCTAAATTTTCGAGTGAAATTTTGAAAAAATCGTCAAAAAATCAAAACCGCTAATAGACATTTCTTATGTAATGTTTCATTAGAAAACGATTGACATAAATTTTAGAACGTTAACATGAACCGTTCTCGAGATATTGCACATTTTTCAAAAAAATTATCAAAAAGTCATATAAAATAAAAAAAAATATTTCCTATTGAGAAACATGTTCACTTTTCATATGTAATACCATGCGATAAATTGGGTGACATCATTCTCGTGGATCTAGCTCGTTCCATTCATGAAAAAGATACTTTGAGTAATACTTTTGTATTTGAACGTCAATAGTCATTTATCTGCTGTAAGAATAACTTATTTCTTCATCCATAACGCTTGGCTAGATTTCGGCGATGAATCTGGTGGAATGTCGCCAACTTAGCGACTTTTTTCAATGTTACTAAATTAACGAAAAACTCACCAAATGGATAGAAATGACGCTAAATCAATGAAAATGACGACTCGTTGACGAAAATTCAATATCTTAGAATATAAATATCTACTATAATAATAATCTATTTTTTTTACTGTAAAAATAGTAAATTCATTGCATTATATAAGGAAAGTCATGTGCTGCCCACATCAGATTTTTTCAATTAGTAATGGAAGAAGCATACCGATTTTCCCAAGCGTCCTATAAAGAAAAGGCCTGAAATTATTCGAACACTTTTTTCGAACGTTGAAAAAAAAAATATGAAAAATAATTATGTTAAATGTTCTAAAGCTAACAAAACAGCCTAGATTGGAATGGATTCGTATGCGAGCTGTCAAAGGTTTCAAATTAAAAATTAATTTTACAAATAATTATGAAATCAGAAGTATAAAAAATTAATTTCAATATTTGAGAATTTTAATACAAAAGAGCATATACGTGCTTCAATTTGTAATGAAGCCATAGTGAGCATGCTCAGTTTATAAATGGGCCTTTCACCCTGTTATAGTTCGTCTTAATAATTGAAATTGCGATTATGCAAATTTGCGTGCAATTTCACGTATGTATGCAAAATGTTATCTTTTCTGCCTATTGTAGTTTTCGAGTTACAAAATTCGGGCAAATGTCGAGAATAGACTTCGCTCATCCATGACAAATGCGAGTAGTCAGTTTATATTTAAAGAGCAAGTGACATTATTCACATATCACCATGCGCCGTTCTCGAGATATTGCCAGGTTCGGATCTACGGAATCACTCAAACGTTAGATTTGAGAGGAAGAGAAGTATTGCTGTTGCCGACACGTCACATTGCAGGTGAACTATCATAACTGTACTCTTGGTATTGCCACTGCAACTGATCTCATCGAGTGCACCGGTACTGATCGAGCAATCAGGAGCAATCTCATCCAGCAATCTCATTGTTAGGAACCTGCCTCCTTCTCAGGAAATATCCGTCGATTATTTCAAAAGGAGCATCTGGAAGAAAACGAAAAAATATGTGACTTGTTTATGAAAATAAAAATTGAAATGAAACGAAATGCTATAATAAAGCATAATACATTTGAGAATCAGTACATTTATCTGAAATAAAAGCTAAAACAAGAAAGATCAATCATGCATAAAGCATTGATTATGAAACACTTTCCAACTGAAATGCAATGTTATTTAAATATCTCTAAAATGCGATACATTCAGCTCTGATATATTTTAAATTATCACAGTGCTACAATAATTTATTATATTTGAAAACTTAAAGCATCATCGAAAATAATGAACTTTATTTAAATGACGTCATCAAAATATAAATCGCCTGGCTCTTTATGTAAAAGCAATGAATATTTCATTCATATCACTTTTATTCCAGACTCCAGAGCTAAATAATTTTGAGTGATAAAAATTCTTGTACAACTCATCTTATAATCACTTGTTTACATTCTGCATCCATTAAAATTAGGCTTCGTTGTAGAAATAATCAAAGTTTGATGGTCATTTAAACTAAAAAATATTGTAATTGCGTTGGCACAGAATATAGATGGACAGAAAATACGCAAAAATAAAGCGGTTTTAAGACGGATGCAACACTAAATGTAAATTTTGAAGAACTTTAAAAATCACGATTTTTACACTGGGAAAAAATGATGGACGGCATATTTTATTTTGAAGTGAGTCACATGATCTCTTCATGTATATGGGTGTAATTATTATTTATATTTATTTAAAAAACTACCGTATTTTGCTGAAATTTTTTTTATATATTTTATTTGATAATTTGAATATTTAAATTTTTTTGAAACAGTTTGTGAATTTTAAATTTGCTTAAAAATGTTGGAAAAATTAGGTCCCACAGAATTCAATGTATTTCTCTTTTTCCAACCCGTGTTCAATCCAAAACTAATGGGGTGATATAATTCATTTACATTCCCATAAGTTCCACAGACTGTCTCAACAACATACTAAAATTTCATTTTGATAAAGTCATTTTTACGGCAGTTATCGTGCGAACGGACAGACAGACAGACAGAATGAACAAAGTCATAAACACTTTTCAACTATGTTGGAAAGTGTTAGCAAAACGCAATACAGGGTTCCTGGGAAGGTTCTTATGTGCTCCAATAACTTTGTAAGGAAAGGTTTGTGAGAATACACATTTCATGATGATACACTTATAGTAAAGTAGCCGTGTCCGAATTTGTTACGACATATCCTCTAGAATCGAGAGTGTACTCTCAGGATATAATAATGAGTCCAAATTTCTGGATAACTACAACTTTTATTTGAAAGCAACAATAAGTGTCAACATGGAACACTATAACTATTAATAGCTCAATAACCATCTTACAAGTTCACTAAACAACTGTTAGTTACTGTAAAAAAACAACTATTAAATGCTCAACTAATTCAAAGAAATAGCAAATACTATTCTCAAAACATTTACGTATGTCGTACACGTCAATTGCTTTCTAACTGAGTGATGCCCTCCTTATATATCCTTCACAGAAATTTCTACAATGGAGTCGCATCTCCAAAAATATTCGATATTTCGAGAAAATTGTAGTATATTCAAAAACTCACCAGCAATCGCCAAATTTGGCACTCATACCTCAAAATGCATGGCAACCCTACTTTCATGTAATTGTAATGGCTGCCAATAAATGTTGTTTTTCCTCTATGCAACAAAAGCATTTTATGTATTTGTAACGTTATAGTAAAGTGACCGTACCCGATTGAATTAAAAAAATTGCAGCGCCCTCTAGAGGACAATTTAAAAAGTTACAATAGCGAATTGAGCAACAAAGCAATTACCCCAATAATTTTGTTGCATGAGTGTACACGTTATGTCTATAGTAAAGTGACCATTGCGAATTAAGCAACAAAACAATTATCCCGATAATTTTGTTGCATGAGTGTACTTTATGTCTATCTATATTAAAATGATCATTCCCGATCGAATAAAACTCATTGCAGCGCCTCTAGTAGATAATTTGTAAAGTTAGGATAACAAACTCGGAAACAAATTAAGATAAACCCAAAGACATCAATTACAAAGTTGTAAAGATAGAATAACAAACTCGGCAACAAATTAAGATAAACCCTGAACGTCAATTACAAAGTTGTAAAGTTAGACTAACAAACTCGGCAACAAATTAAGATAAACCCTAAACGTCAATTATAAAGTTGTAAAGTTAGACTAACAAACTCATCAACAAATTAAGATAAACCCTAAACTTCAATTACAAAGTTGTAAAGTCAGACTAACAAACTCGGCAACAAATTAAGATAAATCCTAAATGTCAATTACAAAGTTGTAAAGTCAGAATAACAAACTCGACAACAAATTAAGATAAACCCTAAATGTCAAATACAAAGTTGTAAAGTTAGACTTACAAACTCGGCAACAAATTAAAATACACCCTAGATGTAAATTACAAAGTTGTAAAGTTAGAATAACAAACTCGGCAACAAATTAAGATAAACTCTAAACGTCAATTACAAAGTTGTTAAACATTGTCTAATTAGTAGGAATCGACCATATAATTGTTACAGAAAGCATTTATTTTACACTAAGGTTATTGGCAACAGGTACTTACACTTTTCTGGTAGGTCGGACGGTCTGGGTCTCAACAACAACAACAACTAAGGTTATTGACGAATGGCTATACTATTCAGGAATGCTTAAATAAACAACAGTTACAATGCACAGGAATCTAATGAGCAGTTTGCTCAAAATGCCCTACGTCAGTAACAACGCACATTTGAATTAGAGAAAGAATAGGGGGTACTTTGACAAACGTTGCAGGTGTTGCCGTGTTACAGTTTCTGATCTTTTTGATAAGTATTTATTTCCTTTCATATGCGCGTTTCGTGAACTCTACGGGAGTACTGGACAGAAAGCAATAGAGATGGAAATAGAAAACCGTAGATGGAAATGGACTGGGCATGTCTTAAGAATGTCACAGCATAACATCCATGTTGTGGCACTTACTTGAGCGCCAGAGGGAAAAAGATATCGAGGTCGATCCAAGCTAACTTGGAGGAGACTAAAGCCCCTATTACACGACAGTAATTCGGGACGACAAACCGTTCGCAAAACAGCTTTGGGACGTTTGGGACGTCACTCTACGCAGCACAGAACAAAAGTGACGTCACTCTAAGCAGCAAATGGAGAAGCTCGCTTCTCCATTTACTCCGTGTAATAGGGGCTTTATAGAACAAGAGAGAAATCTGATGGGATGGGCGAGCTGGCCAGAACCAAGGACTGCAGCACAGGATCGATCAGGGTGGCGGCGCAAACTGAAGACTTTACGTGCCACTAAGCACGATGAGTGATGCTGATGATATACGTGTTTCGTACGTTCCTGACGTCGATTTATAATCATTAGACAAAGCTCTACAACTTTGTAATTGACTTTTTTCTGCTTCGCCTTGTTGTCAAGTTCGTTATTCTAACGTTTTTAAATTCTCCCGTTAGAAACGCTGTAGGCACACTTATTTTATTCGATCGGGCATACTCACTTTATTGCAGATAGACCTAACGTGTACACTCAAGGACCTTCTTTACAAAGTTATTGCGGTGCTTAAGGACTATCCTAGGAACCCTGTATATTGAAGATAACATTATGTCATAGTCTCCCCCCCCCCCCCCCCCCAGATAAACGTTCCAGTTAGGGTTCCCAATCATTTTCGAAACTATTAATTAGAAATGATGAAGAGGAGGGACCAAAGGTGAGCTCTTTCTTATGCAAATTCCTATTTAGCTTCCGATTGATAAAAAGCAACAGATGCACCTGCTAAATCAAATACGCAGAAAATCGGTACATTCTGTACGAACTTAATGTTATAAATTAATTTGTCAGAGCTGATGAAGGCAATCCGTCAAATCTGACGTCTTATCATCAGTTCTACATAATTAAAGAAAATAATAAAATGAAAGTTAAATTTTCGAAGCTAACGTCAAGGCGCTGCTCTAAACCCCAATCAAGCGATCCGAAAGTGAAAGTCTGTAAAGAAAAATGACATCAAGAGTTTACCTGGGCAAGTGACCTAGTTCCTCACCCGTACGGGTAGCCCAGCCATGAGATTCGTTAGGATCTGCTCCATCATTCAAAATAGGTCGAGGTTTCCACTAACGAACACTTCTTAATTTACAAACACCACTTGATGCACATCACATAGAATACGGGGAACTAATTTTATTGATACGCCAACGCCATAGTGTTAAGTTTGTGGATAGTATGGTTTTGAAGTAGGATTAGTGCTTAAGGGGAAGGTGGACGTTGAAATGAGCAAAAATCGACTGAAAAAAGATTTTTTTTTTAATATATAACATTGTTTTACACATTTAACTTTTGCTTACGGGTGGGACATCGTCCATCCCAAACGAAGCACCTCCCAAAAAGACAGGTATTTGACATACCCTATCCCAAACAGTTCGACCCCCCTTTGTAGGCATTGGCGTTCATGGAAATCGCTAAGAAGCAGCATGTGCTGCAGCAGGTGCAATGCTTCTTGGCGATTTCCATGGACGCCAATGTCTGCAAAGGGGGGGCGGGTCGAACTGTTTGGGATAGGGTATGTCAAACACCTGTCTTTTTGGGAGGTTCTTCGTTTGGGATGGACGCTGTCCCACACGTAAGCAAAAGGTTAAATGCATTTTTTTTCGAAACGGAATTTTCAAAGGTTTTGCATTTTTAAAATGCTCCATGCATCTTAATTTTTGTTTGAGATGCATGAAATTTGCCAAGAAGACACTTTTCATACTTTTCAATGAAACTGGGCATGCATTTTATAATTGAACTTTATTAAGGTAATTAAAAGTGAATAATAAACCAATTAAATGATGAAAATTAAGTTTTAATGCAGAAAAATATTTTTAAAAAATTAACTTTCTAGGGAATTTAAAAATGAATACCCAAATTTGTTCATAATGTGTTTTTGAGTGATCATAATGTAAAATTAATCAAAAATGTGAACAAATGGCACGCAAGGAGCATTATCAAATTTTCGTTAAAAAAAAAAAATACAAAATTATAACAAAATCGAAAAAAATTAAATGGTATTTTATATAGTAATGTTAAGAAGAATATTTATACAAATTTTCATGTTTCTAAGTCAATAAATAAATAAAAAAAATTTCAACTTCCACCGTCCCCTTAAACATTGGCTTTAAACTTTAACCTCTAAACTTTAAACATTAAAATTTGAGTTTAAACATTAGGCGGCCTTCAAAATAGGCCGAGGTTTCTTTCACTGAAGAACACTTTTCAATTTAAAAACACAATGAATGCACATCACAGAGAATACGGGAAATTTATTTTCTTGATATGCACCATAGTGTTAAGTTTGGGGATAGTATGGTTTTGAAATGGGATTAATGTTTAAAACGTTGGCTTTAAACTTTAATCTCTAAACTTTAAACATTAAAATTTAAGTTTAAACTTTATGTCTTTATATTTCCACTACGAACACTTTTTCGTTTATAAACACCGCTGTAGATCACACAAAATAAGGGAAGATATTATTGATATAAGTTTTGGAGTGACCTTCAAGTAGGTTTAAAACGTTGGCTTTAAATTTTAAACTTTAAATTTAAACCTTAAGACTTCAAAATAGGTCGAGGTTTCCCCTAAAGAAGGCTTTTAATTTGCAAACAAACTTGTACATTATAGAAAATACTGGAAACTGATTTTTTTGATACACATTAAGTGAAGTTTTGGGATGGTACTTATGCGTGATCTTGAAGTATAGGACTAAAGTTAAAAACGCTCTTTATAGCTTTAATGTACAAATATTAGATATTAAACTTTAAGTTTAAACCTTAGGCCTAATACTCTTTGAACTTTAGTTTTGACATTAGTATTTGAACTTAAAATATGAACAAGATCGCGCTCCCATTGCAGATCCATGAAATGGCGTCGTAGAGAAAAAAAAATCTGATATGGGCAGCAAGTGACTTTCCCTGCAGACTTATATCCACGTTCTCTTTATTTTAATTAAATTTAATTCACTTTTAATTCAATTTTTGTTCTCATTTGATAACTGGACTTATTTTCAAAGGTGGCGTAGAGAAAATACGAAGAAACTAAAATATCTCGAGAATGACGAGTCCCAGTGTAATGGGATTGGTCTTATTCTTTTCTTCGTTAAAAATTACGTATTAAACAAGCATTTAGTGGATATATTTGAGCATACGTAGTTTTTTATTTTAGATTTTTGCGGGCCATTTTTCGAAAAAAGGCAGATTATTTTTTTCCGAAGCCTATCAAAATCTAATTAGCACCAGGGTGACCCACAAGTGACTTATCTACCGCATTTTGTGAAATTCTGTCTATTAGTTTTTCAGCTAGAATAGATACAATCTTTTGCAGGCCATTTCGCAAAAAAAAGGTGGGTTCTTTTATCCCGAATCGTACCCAAAACTTATCAGCACCAGATTCGCTCACAAGTGACTTACCTACCAAATTTTGTGAAATTCGGTCCATTAGTATTTTAGTTAGAGTGGATACAAACTTTGCACAGACAGACAGACACACAGACAGATACACAGACACACACACAGACGTCACGCAAAAATAGTTTTTTCGTATTCTAGAGGTCTCGAAACGTGTAGATCCGTCGAAAACTCGAGTTGCGATTTTCGCCTTGACTCCAATACTTTCTCTATACATTACCACGTATTGCAGGGAAAGTAAAAAATCTGATGTGGGCAGCACATGACTTTCCCTGCAGACTTATATTAACGTTCTCTTTATTTCAATTAAATTTATTTCACCTTTAATTCAATTTTCGATCTCATTCGGTAACCGGACTTATTTTCAAAGGTGGCGTAGAGAAAATACGAAAAACTAAAATATCTCGAGAACGGCTAGTCCTTGTGTAATGGGGTTGGTCTTATTCTTTTCTTCGTCAAAAAATACGTATTAAACAAGCATTCATTGGATATATTTGAGTACACCTAGTTCTTTAATTTAGATTTGGGCGATTTTTGCGGGCCATTTTGCAAAAAAAGGCAGGTCATTTTTCTCGATATCGTACCAAAATCTAATCAGCACCAGGATAACCCACAAGTAACTCATCTAACGAATTTTGTGAAATTCGGTCCATTAGTTTTTCAGTTAGAGTGGATACAAGCTTTTGCGGGCCATTTCGCAAAAAAAAGGCGGGTTCTTTTATTCCGATTCTTCCCCAAAACTAATCAGCACCAGCCCCGCCCACAAGTGACTTACCTACAAAATTTTGTGAAATTCGGTCCATTAGTTTTTTAGTTAGAGTGGATACAAAATCTGCACAGACAGACAGACACACAGACAGACAGACAGACAGACAGACACACAGACAGACAGACACACAGACAGACACACAGACAGACACACAGACGTCACGCTAAAAATGGTTTTTTCGTATTCTAGAGGTCTTGAAACGTGTAGATCCGTCGAAAACTCGAGTTGCGATTTTCGACATGATTCCAATACTTTCCCTATACATTACCATGTATTGCAGGGAAAGTAAAAATTAATTTTGAGAAGAGCTTTAGTAACAGAAAAATTAATGTGAGGATATTTTTGATGTGAAAAGTTACAATGTTTTCTGCATGATTTTTTCTTTTAACTAGCTCTGAAGGATTTTTTGTCTGGTTCTTCAACGACCTTATAGGTCACGATTCATCAGAATTTTTGTGCTCTAATCACTCAAAAGTTATTTACTTCCGGTTCAAGGATATATAGATTGTTGAGCAAATATGTGTCAAACTACTGTTCAAGCCTGTTAAAGACAGGGAAAGTAACACTCTTAAAAAAGTAAATCATAGCATTTTTTAATAAGTTTTTTTATTTTGTTACTTTCCTTAAATACATAATGTATAAGGAAAGTATTGTGACGGGGTCGAAAATTCGAATTCGAGTTTTCGACGGGAGAGCACGTTTCAAGCATCCCTGATCACGAATCAAACATTTTTGAAGTGACGTCTGTGTGTGTGTGTGTGTGTATGTGTGTGTGAAAGTGTGTGTGTGTGTGTGTGTATGTGTCAGTGAGTCTGTGGAGACGATAACTGACGAACGAATGGACCGATTTGAACAAAATTTGGTACAAAAATTAGAATCCGTAAACACTGGAAGCCTATTGTTTTTATATGCAATCGAATGTTCAGAACCCCACTAAATTTTCAAATGAAATTTTGAAAAAATCGTCAAAAAATCAAAACCGCTAATAAAGTTACGCAAATAGACATTTCTTATGTAATTTTTCATTAGAAAACGATTGACATAAATTTTAGAACGCTACATGAACCGTTCTCGAGATATTGTACATTTTTTTAAAAAAATTATCAAAAAGTCATATAAAATAAAAAAAAATATTTCCTATTGAGAAACATATTCACTTTTCATATGTAATACCATGCGATAAATTGGGTGACATCATTATCGTGGATCCAGCTCGTTCCATTCATGAAAAAAGATACTTTAAGTAATACTTTAGTATTTGAACGCCAATAGTCATTTATTGCTGTAAGAATAACTTATTTCTTCGTTCATAGCGCTTGGCGAGATTTTGGCGACGAATTTGGCGAAATGTCGCCAACTTGGCGACTTTTTGAAATGTTGCCAAATTAACGAAAATCTAGCCAAATGATAAAAATGACGCTAAATCAATGAAAATGACGACTAATTGTCGAAAATTCAATAACTTGGAAAGAATATTAGTATCTACTATAAGAAAAACCTATTTTTTTACTGTAAAAGTAGCAAATTCATTACATTATATAAGGAAAGTCATGTGTTGCCCACATCAGATTTTTTAACAATGTATGGTGCTTAGCATCGAAAATGGTGGCTTCATTTAAAAATTGGCTCAGTTAGGTTTTGCCACGAGGGGAGGGGGTGATGGTGGTATCGGGAGGATTATGAGATATTTCCTTTCATTTTGTTCACTCCGGTTGAAAATTCAAAAATCTGACTCTGTTAGGTTCAATCCAGTGATCGATACTATAAGTGTATAGGTGTGATTCAACCTTCTAAGTCACCGGAGGGCGGCTTGAGGGTATTTGCTCTGGGCAGGGAATTGAAACTTCGACTTCGTTAGATTTTCTTCGACCCAGACCGCTCAACCTACCCGAAGGTGTAAGGTAACTGTTTGAATGGCCAGTAAGTGCTTCCCAATTTAGACCACAACACAGTGGGAGCGGCATACACGGGGATCGTACCCTCCTACCCTTACCACTAACCTCTCGGAAGGTTAGATTTTGTCCAATGGTCTGTCTAGCCAAACCCATGCTACTAGCCACAGGAGCTTAGAACATAATAATTATTATCTTAATTTTTATTTAAAACATCACCAATCATATTTTGCTTAAATTTTTTTATATATTTTATGGGATAATTTGAATATTTTCTAAAATTTTCGAAGCAATTTGGAAATTTTAACTTCGTTTAAAATATTGTTTGAAAAATGATGTCCCATAGGGTTCAATGTATTTCATTTTATCAACCCGGGCTCAATCCAAAACTAATGGGGTGCTATTATTCATTTACATTCCCATATGTTCCACAGACCGTCTGAACAACATACTAAAATTTCATTTTGATAAAGTCATTTTTACGGCAGTTATTAAAATTTCATTCGCCCCCTTCGGCCAAAAAATCCTGAAAGAAACACTGCTCGTGAATGGAACTAACTAGATCCACGCGAATGATGGTAACATAGTTTTTGCATAATATTGCACATGGAAAATAAACATGTTGGACGATACCAACTACTTTTATTTTATAATTTTTTTTAAAAAACGTGCAATATCTCGAAAGCCATTCATGTTGGTGCTCTAAATTTTATATTATTCGTTTTCCGATGTTAAATTTACATCTGAAATGATCATTTATTTATCATTAGTGAAGATCCTGGTATTTTCAAAAATTCATTCGAAAATTTTGGGGGTTTCTCGAACACTGTTTATTTAAGGACTTTTTGGGAAAGGGGGGGGGGCAATAAAATTTTAAGGGGGCAAGTTTTCTATTTTCCCTATATAAATATATCTAAATGCTGTGTCACATGAATAGAAATTAGGATAACATAAAATGTCTCGGGGGGGGAGGACTTCGCCCCCCCGAGATAACTACATAAATCAGACAAAATACAATTACATAAATAAGACTAAAATACAACTACATAAATCTAAAGACTAAAGACTAAAATATAATATACTAAAATATTTAGACTTATAAGACTAAAATACAACTACATAAATCACTTCAATTTAACAATTCGTTTTATCCAATTGCAACTATTTGAGCAAAATCACATAAAAACATGAAGATAATAGAAACATGCAAAATTTTAAAGATTAAAAATATTAATATCAGTGAAAATACCAACAATAAGTGCTGCTCAAGCTAATATTAAAACGCTTAATATTAAAGCTACTTAAACAAAATCAAAGGCTTAACCAATATTAAACCTGCAATATTTATGCTTTGGAATATCTGTCATCAACTAAACCCTATTTATAGCCAAACCTGTGAAACAGATGTTTTTAAAAAAAAAATTTAAACCAGAGTTGGA
Organism: Amaurobius ferox; assembly: GCA_951213105.1. NCBI lineage: Eukaryota > Metazoa > Arthropoda > Arachnida > Araneae > Amaurobiidae > Amaurobius > Amaurobius ferox. Next base: position 43,575,638 of record OX578152.1, read on the forward strand.
AATATTTAGTAAATCTTTTTATCTCCTTCAGAATAAGATGATAAATTTGTATCGGTTATCATCTAAGCACTATCTACAGAACCAATTTTGAGAAATAGTTTTTTTGAGTAAAATGAAAATTTTTGAACCGAAAATGGAATGGAAAAGAATCGGAAGTGGAAATCCTTAGTGAACTCACCCTTACTCTCTCCAGAATTTGACTTTGCATCTATATCAGTCATCATCTAATCTCTACCTATGGTATATTCTGAGAAATATATGTTTAATGAAAATTTTTTTAGTGCAAAAACTAGTGTGGCAAAAGTTTTGCCGCCAATAGGAGTGAATTTAGTGAGAAAAATAAGCACTGGTCTCAAATAAGGGGGAGGGTAGCATATTTCCTCCCCCCAAGACCATACCTCAGTATCGGTAGAGTATTTGCCTAGAAACATCAGGTTACAGTTTCGAGTTTTTTTCCTGTCAAAACTCTACAACTTTTTTATTAAAACTTTTAATTTTCAATTCAATTTACTTTAATGCGCACAAAAATGACCATAGAAGCGTCACACTAAGCAAACTAAATACCCCTTTCTGTATAAACTCTATACCTCCGATGATGTGTAACAAATTTAGTTTCTTTAAAGAATTTCAGATCGTCAAAATAATCTTTTATATCAAACACAATGAAGATTCATGTAGGATTTTAAAATTCGAAAACCAACGTCACAGAGTGCAATATATGAATTGCACAACTGAATATTGTTTTTACTGAATTGAAATTTGATTCTTCCTATAGCTTGGTTATTTAACAAAAAAAAAAAAAAAACCCACAGGCTGCATTATTCAATGCATAATGACTTAATTGAATTCCATTGCATCACCTGGCCATAGAAAGTTTTTATGGAAGAGGACATTTTACGGAATGCTATCAGGGGTTTAAATTGGTTTTTGAACTAAAAGGAAAAACAGTTACACAATGCGTGATCATCCGCGAACTATTTTACATTGATTTTTTGGGATAAATTAGTGTTTAAGCCTGTCAAAGACAGGGAAATAACACTCTAAAACTAGTTTTTAAATGTTAATTTTTGTTTAAAAATGTATGGCACTATGCGTATAAATAGTCACTTTGATTGAAAATTGGTTCAGTTAAGTTCTGTCCCGTGACCATTTTTCCCGATCCCCGGACGAGAGATCGAAAATATGACTCCGTTAAATTCTTTTCCGTGGTTGATACTATGAGTGTGCAAACATTAAGCCTTTTACGTGTCCAGGCGGACTTCTATAGGGTCGAGAAGTCTAAAAAACATTATCGTAAACGTCCCATTTTCTGATTTGAAGATTTTGGCGTTAGTGTCAAAATAACTATAAAGACAGTCCCTTATGCAAATTGTAAATATTAATATTTGTAGAAAACATTTTCTCTATCGAAAGATATTTTCTGTTTTGATTTGAGATATAAATTGTAAAAGTGCTGTCGGGTGGTGTGTTTTTTTTTAATTTATTTTTATTTTATTTTATTTATTTATTTTTCTTGACGGCTGTGCAGTGCAACTTTATCGAATTAAATTTCTTTTGCTCTAAGGATCTTATAAAAATTTAGAATTTAAATAACCGCCTCCCCCCCCCCCCCCTTCTTCCCCAGATTGATGAATACATATTCAAAATTGCAAAAATGATGGTAACTTAACGGAAATAACACCAAATTGATGAATTACTCATTAAATAGTTTAACATATGGACTATATTGCTCATTGGGGAAACTATCAATGTTGATATTTGTGAATTTAGAGTTGCGCGAAATATAAGTTAATTGGGTATTTTGAAATGGTTTTACACATTGTCATCAGGAAAGCCGCCTAATGTACAATTCAGCGTTAAAAACCTTGTACCATGGATATTATACATCATTTTTTCACTGTGAGAGAAGCCAATTAATTGCACTATATATGGAAAGTCACGTGCTGCTCACATCTTATATTTAAAATTGGATCACTTGAATGAAAATCGTTTGCTTTTATAAACACATGTGAATTAATTCCGTCGATTAGTAATATGGCATTATTTTCTTCAAATAAAGTTTCGGAAAATAATCGTCTGCGCTATTCTGCAGAAGCGTTTTTACTTTCCGTACATAGTATAATGAATTGGGAAAATATCGTGAAGGGGTCGGGGGAAAATTCGAATATGAATCTTTGACGAAAGAATATGTTTGAAGCATCCCTGAACTCGAATTGAAAGTTTTTGACGCGATCTCTCTCTCTCTGTGTGTGTGTGCAGTAGCGTCGCCATTTCTGAAGGGGGGGGGGGGGGGTAATAAAATATTTTGTTTTCTATTTCTCCATATATCATTTCTTCGAAATTCAATGGGTTCGATGGGGTTTTGGGTAGTGTTATGACCCCAAATCTCCCCTCCCCCCTTTGGCGACGCTACGGTGTGTGTGCTAGTGTGCGTGTTTGTAAGTATGTGGCAGTAATATATAACGAACGAATGGAACGTTTCTTACGTAATTTGGTACAATTATTGGAACTCAATTGATTTTAAACACGAACAAAAGTTCAGATTTCCCTCCCCCAAATTTTGAATGAATTTTTGAAAAAAAGAAAAAGCTTCAATAGTGCTAAATAAATAATAATTTTATATGTATTTTTTCATTCTAAAAGGAATGACACAAATTTTAGAACGCTAGTTCGCACCATTCCAGAGATATTGCACGTTTTTTCAAATATGTATTTTAAAAAAATACGCAAAAATGAACAGCAGTAAGTATCAAATATGTAATATTTGTCATGAAATTTGACGACATTGACGATTCATCTGACGAAATATTGTCAACTTGACAACTTTTTAATTTTGGGCCAAATTGGAAAAAATGACACTAAAATGACGAAAACGACGCAAAATTGATGAATTAATAACAATTGACGTATTTTAATATAATATAATAGAGTATATTGCTTTGCAGATGTTAGGAATATTTCCAATTGTCAAGTTATATTCGCGTGAAATGTGAGTTAATTTGGTACTTAAAACGAATTTTGCATTTTAATGTTGTCGCCCAGAAAGCGCTAAATGTGAGTGCACTTTTCAACGTTAAAAATATTGTGCAGTGGATCTTGTCCGTTATTATTTTGTATTGAAAGAAAACTTACTTGCATTATGTAAGGAAAGTCATGTACTGCCCACATCAGATTTTTTAAAATTAATATCTCGACAACCCCTGTGTTTAGAATCTCGGAGCATGGATTAATTTTGCTTTTTTTTTTTATTTTGTTTTTGTTGCACACCTTACTTTCCGCTAGCGAAACAAAAGTGAATTTTTTTTTATTTTTTCTGTTTCAACGACATCGCTTTTCGAAGAATTATCTTCCTTCTTAAAGAAAACAAAATGTTGGTGATAGCGTTTTCTTGCTTCGGTATTTATAAAAGCACAATAGTATATAGATGCATATATCGAAGTACTGTTCTAACTTTATCATTTTTAACGGTTGTTCTGATATGTCGGTGGTTCCAAAACTTTTTTTTTTGCCTACAAAATATACTTACCTTCTTTTTAATATTTACTCAAAAAAAATTACAGTAGTGCTAATATTTTACATCCCCATATATTGTGTCGAAAGTTTCCCCATATATTGTGCCCCATATATTGTGTCCCCATATATTGTGTGTAACAGCCCTACCGTGCTGAAAACACCGGTTCTCGTTAGATCACCGAAGTCAAGCAGCATCGGGCGCGGTTAGTACTTGGATGGGCGACCACCTGGGAACACCGCGTGCTGTTGGCGCATTTCGGGCGCGGTAGCCCAGTGGTTTGCGCGCTGGATTTGCACGCTGCCACAACTGCCGCCGTGTTCATGCGGAGTACGATCACGTTAAACATGTGGGTCCGTAAGTCCTTCCGAGAGGTTGGTGGTAGGGGAAGGAGGGTACGGTCCCTGTGGATGCCTCCCCCACTGGGTTCCAGTCTAAATTGGGTGGAACTTCCTGGCCGTCCTAACGGTTACCTTACACCTTTCTGGTAGGTCGGACGGTCTGGCTTTCAACAGCAACCCCATATATTGTTGCAAATATTTGGATTTATTCGGTATATATATCCTAACTGGGAAGCCATATTTACAGTCACCAATTGTTATTAAGGAAACATTATTAAATGTTATTAATGAATTGAAATTATGGTTACTTGACCGTGGCGATAAATTTGCCGATCTTGAACACATATTGGACGGAATATCGGCAACGTAGCGAAAAAATTGCTAAATATAGAAATTTTGATATCTTTTTGAGCGTTTGGGAAATTTTGAGAATTTAAGGGATTGGCCAAGAATTTAATGAATTTCCTAAATATTTCTAAATTTTTTTCTCAGAAAATGTATAAACGCATTTCCCCCTCTACGCGAGCGTAATATGCCCTAAATAAGCTCTTTTGATGCGCCCTAAATACTCCCTTTTGATACAAAGCGAATGTTGATTAAAATCAACAGTTGTTGACCGGTATTGATTAAAGTGACCGTTGTTGTGACAACTGTTGATTGACATCAACAGCACGTTTTCTGAATAAGGATACCTGCCAATCTTCAGATAATCCCTAGTAGCATTTAATATTAGTCCAATATTAGATTAATATTGTATATCTTGGCATTACATTGGAAATATTTCCAATATATTCCTAATATTGAGCAAATATTGGGGTTATATTGGCCTATATTGGCTAATATTTTGATTACAATATTACGCCAATATTGGTGTGCATTGGAAATATTTCCAATGAAGCGCCAATATTGGCGTATTGTCCCAATACTTTAAGCCAATATTGCGCCAATTCCGTCAAAATGTGCAATTTTTCATATTGGTCCAATATCGGATTGCTACTAGAAATATTTTTGATCGCAAACGAAGCGGTTTGTCCTCTGATTAAAATTTTACTGGAACTCACAGCGAATTCTCGAACACCAACCCATCTCTCTCCCCCTCCCCCCCCCCCCCCCACACACACACTACTGGCCATTTTAACTACCAACCAGTATGGAGCAAAAATAAAAAATATTAAAATAAAATAAAATTAAATTAAAAAAGAATCAGTTCTCAGAGGACAGATCTTTTGGAATCAGACTTCGGCATTATGAGAGGTTTCACTTTAAAATTGATAGAAAATTCAGGAATAGAGTAATGAAAAAAATATTTTTTATTAGATAGCGAAGATATCGTTTAATAGTTATGCTAAAAATTCTAAAAATTGGAATTGTACGACTCTTCAAATTTTGGATACAATAATATATATATATAATAGTTTGAAAATCCAATGATAGAGTAGAGAGAAGTTGCAATTCAGAAGAACTCAATATTAAAAAAATGCCTAACAAATAGGAAAGTATCAAACAGAGAATCATCAATTGAGTGGAAAATAAAATGCAAACCTCTAGTCATCAAGCTGAAGACAAACAACAAATATCAATGGAAAGGAATCGATAATAGAAAATCAAATAAAATCCAAGCATTAAAGCTTTGCACGTGGACAAGATCTAGGTCTAAAAAAATGAAATGTTCATTTCGATAAAACTCTTCTTCAAGTCCAAGTATTTTATCAAAGTGAACACAAAATGCATATTTCTGATATCAGTGATAGATTATATCTATAAACACTGTTAACTTGCACTGAAATGCCATAAACTTTTTACATATTTAGATGAATTTTTAAATTAAAAAAAAATATGAAAGAATACAGATTCCGTAAGTTTGTTTGATAGATAATTTTTCGATCTTTCCGATTCTGTGATGATGGAAACGCTACGATGATATTTTCGATCGCTAAGGAACCGATTTGTACGAAAATTTCTCAAAATGACTTTAACATTTAGTAACTAAAACAACTAATTCGAATTAAAAAAAAATTCGTCCCAAAGTGTCTGAACTGAAGCATCATTGTAACAAATTTCGTAGGTGTGGGCTGCTTAGATTTTCCTCTCCGCGACCAACGAACAAACAGACAACCAACAACAAACCAACACTTTCCTTTATCTATATTATTAATTATTACATAATTTTTGGTTTGGGTTATCTCTGGTGGAAATTGGAGCGTTATGAAAAATGTAAACACTTTGAAACACTTTATTCAAGCCTTTATAGTGTTTTAGGTATTATCTTGTCAAATTCAAACAGATTAAAAATTGTTCGTTTTTTTCAAGTTTATAAGGCTTAAATCTCAAAAACTAAAAATATTGTCATGAACCAAAAGAAGTAAATTATAGCCTTTTGAAAGCCCTAAAAGGGTATATAGTTGGATTTCGGATGAGGTTCTTAGTTTTCAAAATATAGTGGTTATAATTTCGATATTTTGATATTTTGAACCATTTTGAAAAGAAGGTTCTAATTTCGAAATTTTAATATTTTACTTATTTTGAAAAGGTGGTTCTAATTCCGATATTTTAATATTTTGAAATATTTTGAAAAGGTGGTTCTAATTTTAATATTTTGAACTGTTTTGAAAATGCATAAAGAAGACAAACCACTCACAAAGAAACATTTTATTTACACAAAACCATATGGGTTCCGTCGTACTGAAGCCACTTCCGTTTTTTAACACTTTCCAACATAGTTGTATTACAGTGTTTATGACTTTATTCATTCATTCATTCTGTCTGTCTGTCAGTTCGCACGATAACTGCTATAAAAATGATTTTATCAAAATGAAATTTTTCTAATTATAATAATATGGACTTCAATTTATGTAAGTCACTCGCGCTTGAAAGATGCTGAAACATGACGTTGGTATAAAAAACATGATGTAAGTAAAAAATATCTATATTGGTAGAGCTGTTTCTAGATCAAGAAGCCAATTACATAAATTATGATGAGGAGAATGTGAGGTTCTTTTAGAGTTAAGATTGCTCATTTAATAGATTGCTGACGCATGATCAAGAAGTCGGCGATTCAAATACTTCTTTGGGCAAGGCATATTTCTTTCTCGAGAACTAAACAAGAGCGTAATACCAAAATACTTCTTCAAAACACTGGAGTTTGATGATGCATTCTTTGATATTTAATTTGTGAATGGGAGAAAATATACCTTTTTAATCGAGATGTTTATATGGAATTAATTCCAACCAGCATCGGCACCTATAGAATGTATACGAAGGGGGGGGGGGGAGGGGGCAAATTCAAGGATATGATTAACAACATCGACTAATATGATGTCCGCCTTTGTGATTTTGAAGTGCCCCTTTGTCTTCATCTATGGGCGTCCTTGCTAACTAGTAATACGTATGAAGTTCGATTTACTCTGAACTAGAAATGAGATCATGCTCATATTTCAGATCACATATCTTTGTATAAAATTCACTGAAAAGTTATGATGTAAAATCTAGCTGGCATTTTCCATGAATGCAAACTATTATTACTTTCCTTATATACATAGTGTATAAGGAAAGTATTCTGACGAGGTCGAAAATTCGAATTTGAGTTTTCGACGGTAGCGCACGTTTCAAACATCCCTGATCACGAATTGAACATTTTTGAGGTTATGTCTGTGTGTGAGTGTGTGTGTGTGGAGATGATATCTCACGAACGAATGGAGCGATTAGAATGGAATTTGGTACAAAAATTACAATCCGTGAATACTGGAAGCTTATTGTTTTTAAACACAATCGAATGTTCAGAACCCCCCTAAATTTTCGAGTGAAAATTTGAAAAAATCAAAACATTTAATAAAGTTAGGCAAATAGACATTTCTTATGTAATTTTACCTTAGAAAACGATTGACATAAACTTTAGAGCGCTATAGCATAAACCGTTCTCGAGATATTGCACATTTTTCAAATAAATATTTCCAAAGATCCCATAAATTAATAAAATCACTTTTCATATGTAATGTCATACGATAAATTGGGTGACATCATTCTCATGGATCTAGCACGATACTTTGAGTAATACTTTTGTATTTGAACGCCAATAGTCATTTATCTGCTATAAGAATAACCTTTTTCTCCGTCCATAACGCTTGGCGAATTTGGCGGAATGTCGTCAAATTGGCGACTTTTTTATATGTTGCCAAATTAACGAAAATCTCGCCAAATGGATAAAAATGACGCTAAATCAATGAAAATGACGACTCATTGACGAAAATTCAATATCTCGGAAAGAATATAAGTATCTACTATAAGAATAACCTAGTTTTTTTTTTACTGTAAAAGTTGTAAATTTATTGCATTATATAAGGAAAGTCATGTGTTGCTCACATCAGATTTTTTAGCATATGTGACAATGGATATTTTAATAAAAAAATAAGAAAACAAAGCAAAAAACTTTTAATCAATGTTAAAACTATCCAATGAATATTTTAAAAATTTGCAAAAATTTATTCATAATCTTTAAAAATAAAATAATACTGTTTACTGTTTATAGAAATACTTAAAATATTCCACGAAAGTATAGGTTAATTATTTCTTTACTTCGAAGTCAAGTTCGATAAACTCTCATTTTATAAATGTTGTCGCACATCTGAGATTTTGAAAAAGGAATTGAAATTTCTGATCTAAATTCGTTAAAATAAGAAAATAAGATATTTATTTCCATGAGTAATATTACCCCTTTCCTTGTAACCCTTGATTCTGTAAATCGCAAACTCTCTTCATACCCTTCAGTTCTTCTAAATTAACAAACATCTCGCAGCGCCCACGGAATATTTGGTTGTTATGACAACCCCAAAGCCACGTAGAAAACTATTAGGTATGGAATTGAAGAAATGGCTCCTGTACAAAAATAAATGTTTTTTGTGATAAGATTTTACGGAGAGCAAAAAAGGATGCAGAAAAAGTCGACTAAAATTCTGATTTAGTGTTTCTGGCTTAGAGCTGTTTCCAATGGGAACCATTTTGTTTGCTTGCTTGTTTTGCTATTGCTTTGAATTTTGTGTTCTCAAAATCGACTGCTGTGTTTAAAGGGTTACGGTAATAGTTAAGTCAGAATCCATTAAATATACTTTTATGGGTGAATAAAAAGATAAACTAAAATGTATTTTATCTTCTAAAACTAAATTATAGAATTTCGAATATATTGTTTTTAGATGTGTTTGTATCTTATACTAAAAACACACTATTGTAATCTGCTATCTGTCTGTCTGCATTTAACTCAACAAAAACAAGAAGCTTGATTTCTATAAAAATTTAACATATAACTTGCAGAAAAATAAAATTTGTAAAGTAAGTTAAAATGTAAGAAGTTAAAAGCATTTTTCTATTTTTCTTCAATTGATTCTTATGGGAGAAAATATATCTTGAATTCAGTCAAAGAAATTTTAATAAACCTTTGTTGCCATTGGTGCAAATGCTTTGATATCTGAAATATAGATTACAGATTTTGAAATATATCTGAAGTTTAATTCCTTCAATTGAAAATTATTAATCCTCTAAATTTTTTTATCCTATAAGGTTTTCTAACTTATATATTTCAATTATTTTTACATTACCTTAAAAAATGGACTTATTTTATTCTATTTTTTCTTCGCAAGATATATTTTTTTCTCGTTTTGTTTTAATGTTTATAGCTGGTAATTTGGCTTTTCTTTACGGGTTCAGCCAGATACTAATATGTTATTCATATAATATGCGGGATCCGTCTCAGCTTCGAAACAAAGGGAAAAGTCTAAAATTTAAAACAATTAAATTAGGGGTGCATTGCAAAAGGAATGATAAAACTCAAAACTACTTTGCTTAATTGTCGTTTACTTCCATTCTAGCTAGAATCTTTATCTCTTTCGATCCGTCTCAGCTTCGAAACAAATGGAATAATAGAAAAATTTAAATTAGAGATTCAGCGCAAAAGAAAAAAAATCTCAAGACTACTTTGCTTAATTATCGACGGCTTCTACTCTAGCTAGAATCTTTGTTTTGGTTTCATTCGATCAGTCTCAGCTGCCAGGTCAACGAAAACATCTAATACTTTAAAAATCCGAATTAAGGGTGACGGTACAAAGGGATTTTCAAAAATCTGACACTACTTTACCCCTCAGAAACAACAAATACACAATTTGATATCCTTTCACTGTTAGCAATTAAAGCTTGTTATCAACAGCTGTTATTAGGTATGCAGGTGTCACATTTAGTGACCACTAGCCATTGGGAACGTGTAAATCTAGGGTACAATGCGTGAGCAAAATGTTAATATTTGAAAATTCAGTAATACCAGTTCAACAATACTACTATCTCGATTTTGAAAATTAAAAAAATACAGAAATACTGGTACAGAAATACTTTTACTCGGCGGTGCGAGCCCATGTGAAAGGGGTTGTACAGTTACCCCCTGCTAGTCTACTAAGGCTTAGATTAATCCAAGTATTTTACAAAGTCTTAATCTGGACAGTACGATGTGCTAATACTCAAAACTTAGGATAGTAGTTATTTCGCGGCGCGAATTTCCTCAATTATTATCTGGAATTTTAGGGGTTTTGTTTTCCTGATATTTCGCGAATATAAAATATTATCGAGGATTTCGGAATTTTTTTTTTATTATTATTATTTTTTTTTTTTTAGGGGGGGGGGGAGGGTTTCCCCTGAAATTTCGCAAACATTAAATGCATCAAGTAAGTCCTTGTACCTTTTTTAATGAAGTAGATTTGTTTATTTTCAGTCACACATTCCTATGCTCGAAGTTAAGGATCCACTAAAATGTGAATTTTGTTCATATGAAGCGAGTGTAAAAAAAAAAAATTCGTGTCAGCGGAGGTTTGTTGGATTTCTGAAATGCGAAAAAAAAAATAGTCACATGCCGGGCAACATAAAATTGCCTTCAATTGTTTGTCAGTACCCACAAACAGTGATGATGTCTTTTACGTGTAGAAAAGCGCCTATTTTATTTTCTTATGGTATTGGCAACTCTGTTTTGTCTAAAAAAGTCCTCTGTTGATCTTGGCGTCGTTATTAATACGTCTGATTTTTACTTCCCCTGCAATACATGGCAATGTATAGAGAAAGTATTGGAATCATGCCGAAAATCGCAACTCGAGTTTTCGACGGATCCACACGTTTCGAGACCTCTAGAATACGAAAAACTATTTTTAGCGTGACGTCTGTGTGTGTATATGTCTGTGTGTCTGTGCAATGTATGTATCCACTCTAACTCAAAAACTAATGGACCGAATTCCATAAAATTTGGTAAGTCACTTGGATATATGACCCTGGTGCTGATTAGTTTTTGGTACGATTGGTAAAAACAGGACCCGCCTGTTTTTGCGACCCGCCTGTTTTTTTGGGGGTGGGACAACGGGAATATCCCACCCCCAAACGATCCATTTGAAAACGTGTTACTTATAGGGCAACAGACTTAATCTCATGTAACGGCGATAATAGCACTGCCATAATTTGAGCGGTTTATAAATAAATATAACTATAAAAAAAATATCATTCTTATCGAGTAGTTATTAGTATTACTTCTTCGTAACTTCATATACATTTTTTGGATATGGTAAACAGACCCCCCCCCCCCCCCCCCTACAAACATTGTTACAGGCATCTCTATTTTATATTTCCCCCTCTTTGTGCACTTTTCATGTCTTCTCCATTATAAAGAATATATCGGGGATACGGGCCCTCCATTATAAAGAAATTCTTGGGAGTCCTTGCTCTCTGTTATAAAGAAAATATTAGGGGTCCGGGCCCACCCACTCAAGTGGTGTACGTCCGCCTGCTTCCTCTATGTGCGGTCCCGTGTTAGTGTAAATCATCGGTCGAGAAATTTCGCGATTTACCACCGCGATTGTCCCTTAAATTTTGACTTTTTTTTTCCCGCGATAAAATTATTACTTCACTCATAATATATATGTGTATGAAAATCTGCTACAAAGTATGCTGTAAAATTATGTGACAAAATTTTAAATATGAAAATTAATTATATGTTCTGTAAATACAGATTTAGCGGCAATGTTATTTAGAACAGTTATTTTAGACGGATTTTTCTCTTCTGGGCTCCGATTGTCGTCTGTAACAAAAGAAAAATACACCTGCAAATATTGATTCTGCAATAACTGACAGCAGTTCTAACTAAAAAATTACTTTGAATATGACATGATTGGGTAAACACCTGGTTAACTCATTTAATATGTAAATGAGTTTTTTGTGATATATGTACTTTAATATTATTTTTCCTATGTATATAGTATAATATACAGGAAAAGTATTGTGACTTTATCTATAATTTGAATAGTGTTTTTAACGAAAAAGCACTTGTTAAGTATAATGAAAAAAAAATTATTTTTAAATTAAAATTAACGAAAAATAAATTATTTTTAACGAAAAACCACTTTTTACTCGAGGAGATGTTTGTGTGCGTGTGTTTGCATATGTGTGTGTTTGTGTATGTTTGCGTGTGTGTGTATGTGTGTTTGTGAGTCTATGAAAGCGTTATTTCACAAACGAATAAAGCGTTTCGAAAAAAATATAGTACTATTATTACTATCAGTGAATTCTGGAACCCCATTGACTTTTAAATAATCGAATATTCAGCAGATCCCGCTCCCCACCTCCAATTTTTGAATGAATTTTTGAAAAATTGAAAAAATCGGGACCTTTAATAATGTTAAATAAATAATCATTCCATACGTAAGTTTTCATTAGAAAACGAATGACACAGACATTATAATGCTAGCATGAACTGTTATTGAGATATTGCACTTAAAATATATATATATATATATATATATATTAGAAAAATGTAATAATAAAAAAATTCAAGTAATATAACATCACCATAGAAGCAAAACCACGGCCATAATGCCGATAACAGGAGAAAAGAACAGCACCGGTTCAAATTCGATGATTAAGCAGAATTAAATTCATCTTCAGGTCTGAGTATTTAATTCTAATTAACCCAAACAAATGCCTGTGTTTGTTCAGATTAAGCTATAGTGCATTACTATAAATGCTCATATATATATATATATATATATATATATATATATATATATATATATATATATATATATGTAAAAGTAGTAAGTATCGTCTAATACGTTCGATTTTACATATCCATTATTATGTGACAAATATGTTAAGATCATTCTCGGGGATTTAGTTCGTTTCATTCACGGGAGAAGATACTTTTATAATAGTTTTATATTTTAACACCAAAGAATTCGCCAAAAGTCATTAATTTCCCGGGATATTAATCTATATTAATAAAAGGTAGAATCTGTCTGTATGTCTTTTATGCCGCGCTATATATCTGAGGTTTTGTACATAATAGCATCTATGCCTGAACTAGTACCCCTAGAAAGCTTTTTCCAAAATGTTAATTATATCTTTTTAATTACATTTTAAAACTTTTTCTGAGTGTTCAAATCGACTGTTTACCGTCAGCAATGGGCAAAATCTTCTTCCCCCGACGCGCGTCCTTTTATCACGTGATAATGCGAAAGTATTATAATCATTGTACGACAGTTCAGAAGAATCCGATATCCAGCTTAACTACTGTAACACGTTTCGAAAAACTGAAAAAGGCGATCTTAAGTCTATTATTTAAAGAATTAATTTGAATAATATGCTAACATTTACCCACTTTTTCTGCAAATTATAAATAAGCAAATACTATTCCCGAATATTTGAATTCATGGACTATCTAGTGAGTGTGTGTGGGGGAGGGGGGGGGAGGGGTTGCTAAAATTAATTGCATTTAAAATGTAGAGATTACCATGAACCTTTAAATATGTATTGCTGCAAAGTAAATTTGAACAGATGGTGTGAGCATCACATTTTAAGAATTAGTGTATATAGCACTTTTAAAAATTAGCATGCACCAGTTTTTAAAAATTAATGTGTGCCATTTTTAAAAAAAAATGTCCCCTTTCATAACAGAATTCTATCCTTCCTGGGCACAGAGCTACTAAACAAATTGGACATTCATAAACATACCAAATGCAATAATCCTAAATTTTGCATTTATGTATAAGTTTAAATTGTTTTTAATTAATATACATATGGGAGAAAACACACATTTGTGGTTGAATGTTTTAATTCCAAAAAGTATTAAACTTTTTTTTATCTCTCTTTTAATTGAATTAACAATTTTCTAGGGGGTGCTTTGGCAACCCTTGACTCCCCCCCCCCCCCCCCTAAATACATCCATGCTTGAATACCTCCAATACTAGAAAATATTTGAGATTCCAGATTTTGAAAATAAGGTCACTAGAAGCAATTCGAATATCCTGAATATCTCACCATAGCTAACACATTTATTTGAATTTACATGAGCTATATTCATATCATCTTCACACCAGAAATAGAATTAACATACTACCGTTTGGTTTACATTAGTTTACGATCTAACTCGAAAGTGTATTTAATCACGGGGAAGGGGGAAGGGCTTACAAAGGGGGGCATTGTACAGGGGACTGGGAGTTTACGAAGAAGCTCAACTTGTAAAACAGGGTAGTAGAAGTTTGAGGTCTCAAGGTCTCAAGGACGGGGGGATTAACGAAGTGCCCAGGAGGAGAAAATGTCCCCCTTTAAACTTCCAGCGAAAAGGGCAAAAAAAAAAAAAGATACGAGAAAGAGATTGACATATATTAAAGAATTTACATCTAAAGTTAGTAGAAGTTTGAGTATTTGCTGGGTAGGCACCCGAAATTTTCTGTCGACGGTACAGCACACTGTCGTTAACAGTTTTTTCAGAGCGACTCTTCAGCACTTCTGATTTAATTTACGATAAAAAAAAAGTAGCAGACTAGATCTTGAACGTGTTCTTATGCTGTTTTTTTTTTCTTAAATAAAAATTTGTAGTAGGTGAGGAACATTTGCAATTATTAAATTTTTGTAATTAATAGTGCATAAAATGAAAAGCTACTGTGAAGTAATTAAAATTTAACATATAAAGCTTCATTTCTAAATTAATGTGGTTTTATTACACGTTGTAATTTTTAATTTACTTTATTAAATTTTTAATAGTTAATAAATAATGTTTAATACATATCCATATTACTTATTAACAATTTGAAATAACTATTCGGGGTATTCGAATATTCGAGATCTGGTTAATATTCGAATTTGATATTCAAATTCGAGAAAAGTGTTATTCGCTCATCTCTACAGCAAATTATCAATTTTTGTCCCCCTCCCAGCCCTTCAATTGCTTAAAATTTTTTGCTAAAAAAAATTGCTAAACATTTCTCTGCAACCTCAGAACAGTTGGTTGCTATGGTAATCAAGGCCGCGTAAAACCCCACAAGAGATGGAAATGAAAGAAAAAATGCTTTCTCACTTGGACGATAAAAGAAATGTTTTTGCGATAAGGTTTTATAGACAGCAAAAAAGAATAAATGGAGATAAAGTCGACGAAAATTCTGATTTACTGCTCCTGGCTTAGTTGAGTTCCTCAGGGAACTATTTTTGTTATTTGATCGTCGTGTTATTGCTCTGAAATTTCAGTTCCGAAAATCGTCTGATGTGTCTAAAGGGTTACGGTGACAGTTAACTTGCATTTCATAAAATATACTAGATTTTATGGATAAAAAACATGTTTAGATAGAAATGGATTTTAGTTTTGAACACGAAGAAAGTGACTAACTAAATTACGCGGTTTTCTCCGGGATGAAACAGATAAAATTAACGTGGTGAAAAATCTGAAATATTTTAGTCACAAATGTGCTCCATATCGAGTTTAACAAACCAGCCATAAAATAACATAAATCGGTTGATAATATAAATCGGCCATTACAGATATATAAAATAAGCACACTGAAGAATTAAGATGTTTAATTCCAAACAATTTTAGTGTTATTTAATATTCCGCGTAATTTTAATAAAAGCAGCTGACTTTTAAAAAAACATCGCTCCATCCGGAACAGTAATAAAAAAAAAGGTAAAACGTAAAATCTCTGATAGTCGATTATCTGATATTAGGAGCTGAAGATCCTTAGGAAGTGCAAAACCGATATGATAATGCAAGTCACTGCACTGGGAGCGTGATTCAAAATTTTTGGAACGAAAATTGAAATTCATTGCTGGTTTCGGGAACTATAAATTTCGGTGTTATAACCTCATCCCTCAAGTGCTGCAGCTATAGACGTAAAAGACTTAAAATGGATGCAGCGAAAGAGGTTGGGGGGGGGGGGGGGGGGGGATCAGGTCTCCCAGTTCTACAGGGATTTTTTCATTATTAGAATGCAGATTTTCTTGTGTATTCTTATAATTTTCTCGTGCATTCTTATAATTTTCTTGTGTATTTTTTAATTTTCTTGTGCATTCTTGTAATTTTCTTGTGCATTCTAATAACATTCTTGTGTATTCTTATAATTTTCTTGTGTATTCTTTAATTTTCTTGTACATTCTCATAATTTTCTTGTGTATGCATTCTAATAACATTCTTGTGTATGCATTCTAATAACATTCTTGTGTATTCTTATACTTTTCTTGTGTATTCTTTCATTTTCTTGTGCATTCTTATGATTTTCTTGTATATTCTAATAACTTTCTTGTGTATTCATATAATTTTCTTGTGTATTCTTTAATCTTCTTATGCATTCTTATAATTTTCTTGTGTATGTATTCTAATAACTTTCTTGTGTATTCTTATAATTTTCTTGTGTATTCTTTAATTTTCTTGTGCATTCATATAATTTTCTTGTATATTCTAATAATTTCCTTGTGTATTCTAATAATTTTCTTGTGTATTTTTATAATTTTTTTTGTGTATTCTTTAATTTTCTTGTGCATTCTTATAATTTTCTTGTGTATTCTAATAACTTTCTTGCGTATTCTTATAATTTTCTTGTGTATTCTTTAATTTTCTTGTGCATTCTTATAATTTTCTTGTGTATTCTAATAACTTTCTTGTGTATTCTTATAATTTTCTTGTGTATTCTTTAATTTTCTTGTGCATTCTTATAATTTTCTTGTGTATTCCAATAACTTTCTTGTGTATTCTTATAATTTTCTTGTGTATTCTTAAATTTTCTTGTACATTCTTATAATTTTCTTGTGCATTCTAATAACTTTCTTGTGTATTCTTATAATTTCCTTGCGTATTCTATAACTTTCTTGTGTATTCAATTCGTGGGTGCGCCACGCCACTGGAATGAAATAAACGAATTAAATATATATTTTTTTCTCACTCAGAGCTGAATTCGTGCTGCGCTACTGCCCCCTGTTCCTAGTTTGAAAAATGTATCTTTTAAATAAAATGAAAAGAGGTCTATAGTTAGACTATTTTTTTTTTATATAAACGTGGCCCTGTAATTAGTAGCCACATTGCTCGTACGCACGAAAATGTTACCAACCCCATGATTCCGAAAGCTACGTAAAAGTTAATTGATTATTACTTTCCTTATATACATAATGTATAAGGAAAGTATTGTGAGTGGGTCGAAAATTAGAATTCGACTTTTCGACGGGAGAGCACGTTTAAAGCATCCCTGATCACGAATCAAACATTTTTGAGGTGATGTCTGTGTGTGTGTGTGTCAGTGAGTCTGTGGAGGCGATATCTCACGAACGAATGGAGCGATTCGAATGAAATTTGGTACAAAAATCACAATCCATGAATACTGAAAGCCTATTGTTTTTAAACGCAATCGAATGTTCAGAAGCCCCCTAAATTTTCGAGTGAAATTTTGAAAAAATCATCGAAAAATCAAAATCATTAATAAAGTTACACAAATAGACATTTCTTATGTAATTTTTCCTTAGAAAACGATTGACATAAACTTTAGAACGCTAGCACAAACCGTTCTCGAGATATTGCACATTTTTAAAATAAATTTATCAAAAAATTTCATAAATTAAAAAAAAATATTAACTGTTCGGAAACATGTTCATTTTTCACATATAATATCATGCGATAAATTTAGTGACATTATTCTCGTGGATCTACCTCGTTCTATTCATGAGAAAAGATACTTTGAGTAATACTTTTGTACTTGAACGTCAATAGTCATTTATCTGCTATAAAAATACGAACGCTTTGCGAGATTTTGGCGATGAATTTGGCGACTTTTTGAAATGTTGCCAAATCAACGCAAATCTCGCCAAATGGATAAAAATGACGCTAAATCAATGAAAATGACGACTAATTGACGAAAATTCAATATCTTGGAAAGAATATAAGTCTCTACTATACGAATAACCTAGTTTTTTTTACTGTAAAAGTTGTAAATTTATTGCATTATATAAGGAAAGTCATATGCTGCTCACATCAGATTTTTTAGCATATGTGACAATGGATATTTTATTAAAAAAATAAGAAAACAAAACAATTTGGCGCCGAATTTGGCGGAATGTTGCCAACTTGGAGACTTTTTTAAATGTTGCCACATTAACGAAAATCTCGCCAAATGGATAAAAATGACACTAAATCAGTGAAAATGACGACTAATTGACGACAAAAATTCAATATCTTGGAAAGTATATAAGTATCTACTATAAGAAAAACTTTTTTTTACTGCAAAAGTAGTAAATTCATTGCATTATATAAGGAAAGTCATGTATTGCCCACATCAGAATCTTTTTTTTTTCATTTTCAAATTTGAAAACATATTTGAAATGAACTGTTTAACGCAGTTTCAAAAATTGCCTATTTTCGGATTATCGATTTTTGTTTACATCCTATTCGAATATTCGACGTTTTACTGTATTAAGTTAAGAATTTTCGCCTAAACGAATAAAAAATTCCGTGACTTTTTTTTATGACAATTAAGTACCGCCAGTTCGGACCACCGCTGGAAATCGCTGTATTTACCATTACAGCTCAATCATTGCTTTCGAATTATCCAATTAAACACGGTGCCCGATGTCCAACTGGGCAGCGGTAAAAACACCGCGAAGGGCACGCGATCTTACACTTAAAGACATCTTTCTTTCTATCCCAATCTTTTGTTCCACGATTTTTTTTTCTTCTTCATATTCATGCTGGAGGAAAAATTACCGATAGCCACTTGGTTAAAAGAAAAAAACCAAACTTCATCAGGGGCGGGAGTTGGCGAATTTTGGAAACCATCCAAGAATCGTCGTTATCCATTGTCGATGGAAACAATTGTCGATGCGGCTTGGCTTTCCTGTCTGGGGCTCCCCCTTTAAATACCTGGATGTTCTTTTTTTTTATTCTTGTGTTTGAAGAATTTGTTTAACCTTGAATGACAGAGACCTCGTCGCTCCATCTCGAGTTGTTTCTGTTTGTTTTCATATTTCTTTTTCTGGCTATTCTTTCAATTGTATAACAGCTGTTTACGACCTTTATGAGCCGGTGAAAAATCGTCTGAATTTTATAGTTTATGAAAACAACTGGTTATTAAGTTTCTTTGCGGGGAGGGGGGGGGGGAGTTGTGTCCTATATATGACTTTCTCTGTATGGACAAATTTTGATATTCTTAAAATACATAACATATTAGAGCTGCTCATATTTTTTCAATTGTAACGATGAAAAATCTTGTGAATTTATAGATTATGAAAATAACTGGTTGTTAACTTCTTTTGGAGTGGTGGTGGTGGTGGTGGGGGGAGAGAAGATATGACGTGCCCAACATATGACTTTTGGATTTTATGGGCCTTTTTCGGACGTTATGGGCCGGTGAAATTTCGTCTGTATTATAGGTATGTAGAAAGAAAGAAATGGTTATTATAATTATATATATATATATATATATATATATATATATATATATATGAATGTAAGCAGAAAAGGACGGGAGTGACCATATGAATTACATAAAAATGGCAGGGGTGGATTGCGACACCCCTTTCCCGCTTAAAGCAGCTTTTACAACCCGGGTATAACGCTCACGGCACCAACATAATTCCATGGTCAGTCTCCCAAATGTGCGAAAACAAAAGCACCAGAACGGACTCGGAACCAAAGAAGTAAACGAATTTTGAAAGAGAAACTTCCGTCATTCTAACCCAATGAACATCTCCTTATAAGGGTAAAGTTGCTCATGCGCAGAGATATATCTGGATAACAGTTTCGCAGTTATGAATATTATACCTCACTTAACATTATTTAGCTTACAACTTTTCTTTAAAAAATGAATTGTAATAATGCTGAATAAAATTGATTGGATAATTTCTTTTTATAACTTCCTCTGCAAATTTTTTACATTTGTAAATGCAGTCTTTCCTAAAAGTATTGTAATTTTGGTTTCTTCTAAAGTGACCAATTATTATATTTCTGAAGACATACTTTGTAAGGTTTGAATTCCAGTCGATTATATGATTTATCTTGATCCTGTATGATTCTCTTATGTCGTGTAACTCTGTACATATTCCATATTTCTGGTGTTTTTTGATTGATAAATCCAAGAATTTCACTGATTCGTCTTCACTCTCTGGATTTTCAATTAGGTCTAATTCGCTTGGGTAGAATGAAAAGTCAAAGCAAGAGGTGTTTTCATACCCCCCAATTAACACATCATCGACGTAACGGAAGTAAGGCATTTCCGATAAGATATGAGTGCCTCTTTCGTATTTAGATAGATAGACATCTGTTAGTGTTGACGAGCAACTCCCTCCCATAGGCATGCCCTTGATTTGCTTGAAAAAATTTCTTCCGTCGTGAAGCATGTTTTCCTTTAATACAAATTCCACCAAGTCCATGTATCTTCTATGGGTTATAAATTTTTTTAAATCGTATTCTTCATGTAAATCTTTCAGAATAGATTGTAAATTAGTTAAATCAATATTGTTAAAAAGATCTCGAAAGTCGTAACTTTTAAAGTTGATATCGTTGTGGCAAAATTTTAGCCGGTTTATTAGTTCCTGTCCGTTTTTTATCATGATAGAGTTATGTTTTTTAATATCAAGCATAACTATTTTGAGTAAATCCAGAAGTTTTCTTGCTTGCTTTTTCCAAATATGTACCACATCCCACCGTTACAGTTCGAAACTTTACAGGTATCTTGTGTAATTTGGGAATGAGGACCAAATATGGATATTTTATTGTTTTAATATCCATTCCTATTCGTTTGTTAAGAGCCTTTATTCTTTTTGTCAATATCAATGCGTTACTGGGTATTAAAGTATACATTTCACTATCCCTATAACTTTTGTTTAGGGTATCCACATAGAACTTCTTACATGTGAAGGCATAATTTGATACAATTTTATCGGTATATGTTAAAACATATTCCTCTTTAAATTGCTTGATATAAAGGATGGAACTTTAATTTCTCTTGTGTTTTTGCTATGCTGTGGGTAGTAGTGACAAAAAGCTCTGTAGAAATTTTATTTCCACTCATTGAATGTTTGTACTGGTAAGCAATGTTTTACCGCCAATTTATAAATGAAGATGTCGAGATCATTATAAAATTCTTCATATACATTTTTAAATTCTTGTATACGGTACTTTGTACCGAGTTGAATAATGTTTTTAAGTTTTTTATCTTTAATAAAATCCAAATTTCCGGAAATTATGTGCTTATGATGAGTATCACTATGAATATTCTCATGACAATTACAAGAATCTGCATTATTTGATGAAACATCTTGACAAATTTTGTTATAGTTGAATCATTTCCTTCCGTTGGTTCTGCCAAATTTATAATTGATGATGATTTTTATATTAGATAAAGGAAGATATACTTTAATATGATCTAAAATAGAATGGAATGGAATGTTCTCATACATTTTGTTCTTGAAAGTTGTAATAAAAAATTCTTTAGATTGTTTTATATTTTCACTTTTTTTAAGTGTTAAGTTAAAAATTCTGGCTCTGAGTTTGATTAAATCCAATAGGATATCAATATTAGTACTTGCTTCTTCAATATTGCAATTGTTTTCTTTTAAGTTAAAATATATTATATAATTCCATATTTTCTGTAGATATTTAAGCTTGATACCATTGGCTATGTTCTTAATCCATCCAATTTTCATCGCCTTTTCAGTTTTTAAAAATTTCAGTATTTTTTCTTCTGTTTTAATATAATTATTATGTTGTTTTTTGCTTCCTCTTTGCCATCTGTGAGATTTTTTATTTATATGGTTTTCTGATAAAGGGTATGAAGAACTATCTCTGCATCTTTCTTGATTACAGTTTTCGTTGAATATTAATTATATTGAATATTAATAATATTATTCAATTAATTTTCAATTCAATTAACGTGGTAGCAACAGATCGAAATCCAATTACAGTAGCCACACAAGCCTTCATGCCTTACTCGGGATTCGAACCCGAGCCCTCTAGACAGCAGCCGAACTCGCTATCCACTACACGACCTGGGCGGCATTTTGTAAATGGTATAGTTAAAAAATTTAGATTAGCTGGATTTTCATAAATTCTTTTTATGGTGTTTTATATATTAGCCTGGCATCTCCCTTCTCTTGTTTTAATTATATTTTATTTTTGCATCCACTTACACATTAGCCTTTCTATTATTGCCCCTCTTGATTGTATATTATCTCTTGTACATGTCTTTTCGCATTACTGTTATTTATTTCTTACGAATGGCAACAGTGGATCATATTTTATTCCTTTGTGAATGGCAACACTTGTCACTTCTTTCTGTGTTCCCGTGCTCGATAGGTTCGTGTATTTTTTCAGTTAGATTCCAGGTATCCTTTTTTCCTTTTATTTTTTCTTCTTTATGTATGTAGTCCAAGTAGAAATAGTTTATAGATATAATCTATCTATTTCTTCAGAAACATACATTTTTGTGTTTGCTTCTACAAGACACTTGGACTTGAAAACGAGTTTTGAAGAAGTGAACAAATCCTGATTTAGGCCTAGAGCCTTGTCCACGAGTATAGCGTTTGTGCTTGGTTTTCGTCTGTTTTTCTTTTATCGATTCCATACATTTGTTTTTTGATACTTTTCTTAGACTTGATGATTCGAAATTTGTATTTTTTTCTATTTGCTTGAAGATTTGCTGTCTTATACTTTTAGTTTGTAAGCCTGTTAGAAAGTTAGGTTTTTCGAATTATAGCTTCTCACTTTTCTTTCATTGGACCTTCAAACCTTTTTCTTTTATATATATATATATATATATATATATATATATATATATATATATATATATATATATATATATATATATATATATATATATATATATATATATATATATACACATTTGAGCATTTTGAAAATGGGAAATTGTTAGACTACCTGTTACCGATAAAAATAAACATGTAAGATTTCATAGTAATTACGTGACTTCTCCCATAGATATCGCACTCTGGGAAAGTAAAATTAAGTTTTTATATTTGCTTGCTTTTATACTTTTTTTTATCACATGAAATCTATATAAATAAAAATGAAAATCTGTCTGTCTGTCTGTCTGTCTGTTTGTCACACCATCACGGGAGAACGGCTGAACCGAATTTGATGAAATTTTGTGGGTAGCCCAGAAATAGCGCCACTTAAAATTATATCCGTGTTTTGAGTTTCTACGACCAGTGGTTCTCGAGATATTAGTAAAAAACGAAATTTTCGTTTGTCTCATCATCACGGAAAAACGGCTGAACCGAATTTAATGAAATTTGGTGAATAGCCTTGAAATATCCCCCCATAAATTTTGTCCAAGTTTCGAGTTTCTAAGACCTGGGGTTGTCGAGATATTAATGAAAAACGGAACTTTTTCCTAGGAGTTCTACTCCCTAACTCCGTGGTTTATCCAAACGAAAAGCTTGAAAATCGTTTGAAAGTGAATTAAAATTTAATCTCTGAGTTTGATGGGAGATTTTTTGCGTTAATTAGTCACTTTCTGAAAACATGAATTGTTTGAAACATGATTTAAAGGGGAAATCTATCTCCATGGTTCATGGTTTATTTAAAACACGCTTTTACGGAACAATAAGAAGTATAGAGAAATCAAAATCGTTATTTAATTTCGCAGTTTATGTTATAAGACATGACATATTTAACATGTTATAAGATTCTATCTTATATCATGTTACTCAGAAACGCAATTAAATTAAATCTGTCTGTTAATTTTAATAATTATTTTTTCGATTTGAATAATAAATAAATGGATATAAAAATATATTTTAGAAAAGAACGATTTGATTTTTCTTATAGCATTTTTGACTGGATAATATCAATTACGGTCTTCAGGTTTAAAAATTATTATTATTTATATTTTCGGGGATTATTGATTCAAGGATTATTGATATTTTCAAGTTATTATGCAATTATTTTATTATGACAAAAATTGTTTAAACTCATATATTGTATGTTGTACGAATCTTCTACAAATACACGTGTATATCTTTTAATCTACGAGAATATAAGTAGTACAGGTATATTGACATATGTTTTGATATATATTGGCATATATTGGAATCAATTACGACCTTCTGGTATAAAGAGTACGGATATTATTGATGTTTTCAATTTATTACGTCATCTCTTTTATTTTGGCAAATATTTTTGAGACGCATATTGTAATACGGGTAATCTTCTACTAACACATTGGCATATTTTCTGATCTGCGGCAATATAATTAGTACGGGGTTGCATATATTCATTCAATTCCTATTTTTTCTTCTGTAAATTTGCTTACAAAAGGGGGCAGGATGTTTTATTCTTCAGATCTGATCGTGAAGATAATTTTGCATAGTGAGAACATATATCTTAAACTTCTTTTTAGGAGCAATAAATTTAATATTTTAACAGAATTTGCACATGATTGCGAACTTTAAGTTTCTTTAAATTATACACTCCGTACGAATAACGGGTGTGCTGTTAGTGGTTAATAAATTTTAACATTTTAGGAGGATATATCATGTTGCTCGGCATCGCAATTAAATTAAATGTGTTTGTTAATGTTTTTATTATTTTTTTTTCGATTTAAATAATAAATAAATGGATAAATGGATATAAAAGTATATCTTATGAATGGACGGTTTGATTTTTCTTTTAATTATATTAATTGCTGACTGCGTACATCAATTTCATTTATTTTGGCAAAGAGTTTTCAAGCTTATATCGTATTTAGCTACTAAACTCATATATTGTGTTTAGCCAATAAATTCATATAGCCGATAGTTGAAACAGAAAAAGAGTAGAGCGGGTATATCTTCTAATACAATTGTAGTGTTTTCATTTATTATATTGAAACGGGATAAGAATGTTTCATTCAGATCTGCAAATTCATTGCTACGAATTTGGAGGGATATCGCTAATTTGACAACTTTTCTTAAACTTTGCCAAATTGACGGAAATGTCGCCAAATTGATATAAACGACACACAAACAGCTGCCATAAACCTTCGGGTTGGTCGTGTGGCTTGGGTCTTCTACATATCAATGAAATTTTTTTTTGTTTTGTTAGAAGAGAGTACTGAAATGATGTTTGGTTAGCATTTATCTGTCAGACCAACCATCCTACTTAGTAATACATTTAGCGAATTTTTAAAATGTCACCAAATTGATAAAAATGTTTTCAAATCTATAAAAATATCTTGAAATTGATAAAATTGCGCTACATAAATGATATTAATTGTTTTTTGTTAGGGGATAGTATTGTGATGATATTTTGTCAATTTGTCGCAAAGTGGAACTGTCAGTTCTACAGTCCCACTTGGCGATAAATTTGGCGATTTTTTAAAATGTCGCTAATTTTACGAAACTGTCGCCAAATGTTCCATAGAAATATAACTATTTAGACGATATTTTTTCTACCAATTTATTTGAAGCAAATGATATCATGTCGCTTAGCAACGGATTTAAATCCAATGTGTTTATGCGGCAGACGATTTTTATTAAATCCTTTCCGATTTGAATAATGAAGATATGCATATAAAATAAATTTTATTGCCATTTCATTTTGGACTGGATAATATCAATTATGCTCTTCAGGTTTAAACATTATTATTATTGATATTTTCCGGAATTATTGATTCAGGGATTATTGATATTTTTAAGTTATTACGCCATTGTTTTATTGCGGCAAAAATTGCTGACACACGCATATTGTACGTTGTACGAGTAATCTTCTTGGAATGCACGGGTATATCTTCTAACCTACGAGAATATAAGTAGTACAGGTATATTGGCATATATTTTGACATATATTGGCATATATATTGGAATCAAGTACAGTCTTCTGGTATGAAGATTAAGGGGATTAATTATATATTCAATTTATTACGTCGTCTGTTGTATTTTACCAAAAAACATTTGTGACTCATATTGCAAAACGGGTAATCTTCCACTAATAATCGGACATTATAAGTAGTACGTGTATATCTTCCCATATAATTTTAGCACTTTAATTTTGACATATATTGGAATAAATGACTGTTTTCAGATTTAAAGATTACGGGTTTATTGGTATTTTCAATTTATACATGTAATCTACTAATACAGGTTATATTTTCTAATATTCGCGTATATAATTAGTACGGGTCCCATACAATTTTAACGCTTTTATTTTGCATATATTGATTCAATTCCATATTTTTTTTATATTTGCTTACATAAGGGGTCCAAGATGTTTTATTCTTCAGATATGTCGATGAAGATAATTTTATATAGCGAGAACAGAGATTCTTAAACTTCTTTTTAGGAGCATTATATTAAATATTTTAACAGAATATTTTGATTAAACATGTCATTTAGTATACTATAAGAATTTGGGCATGATTATGAATTTCAAGTTTCTTTATATTATATACTCCGTACGAAGAACGGGTATGCTGCTAGTACTATATATATTCATTATCCAACTGCGGTTGGATGTATTTAAATTTGGCTCGAAAATTTATAGTTCTAAATTGTGTTAATGTTATCCATATTTCTTTTAGTGTTATTCTTCAAGTGTATCGTTCTAAATTTCAGTGAACAATGACCGGCGACCTGGCTGCCATTTCAATCTCTCGAGGGCAGGAGGTAGTGTCTTCCCTGGTCTATTTTGTTGCTTCAAGCATTGTTTTTTTTTTTCAGGCACCCCTTCCTCCTTAAGAATTTGTACTACAGATTTTGCACATGAATAAGTAATTGGTACACCTAAATACCTTGACTGTGAACGATGCGGGGGATGCCACACTAAATCATTTCTTTTTGGTTGAAAGGAATGCCCCATTCCTTTGCATATTGTTGAAACATCTTAGACTAATTCTTTGAATACAGCGTGGAGGGAGGGGTAAACCAAGCCTACCGGATGTGACAATCGTCTCCACCATCCCAGAATCGGTCTCAAGGTTTCAAGGACGGGGTTTAGCGAAGTGCCCAGGAGAGGAAAAATCCCCCTCCCCCTTTAAACTTCAAGTGAAAGGAAAAGATAAGAAAAAGTAAGGTTTTTCATAATTCAAAGAGATTACGTTGAAAAGATGGAAAATTTAGAAGTCTGAGACCTCTAAAGTTCCACCACCCTGTATAATCTAGATACAATATTTTCTGAGTATTATCTTTGAGCTTAAAACTTCATTTATTAATTTCTAGTGAATTTTTATTGTTTTTCAAATCCATCCTCAGTCCAATCGTTCTGATTGGCTGACTGTATTTACGGTTCCCTATCCTCCCCCCCCCCCCCTTTGCAACCTACTCGTCAGATCAGCCATCCAAGTCAGAATCTTCATCTTATGTAAAAGAAAAGCAATATCTACTCAGCACTAGCACCCTACAAGAGCGGAGTGCATTACTATACCTCATTGCCCGCAATATTCAAAGGACTTTCTGTTGTATTAGATGTGGGGGTAAGAATCTTCAGCCGCAGGCACCCCGCGGAAGTGTCTTGGCTAGGCTTGAATAAGAGGCTGTTTGGAGATGTTCCTTTTGTTCTAGGTCGCGGTCGACCATGTTTGTTTGTATCTACACCAATTCTTATTAACTTACGTTGTCTTTGTCTGTATTTTTCTCCAAAATCTTTGACGGACTCGTTTTCGGCTCCCAGAATATGTAGAGAGCTGAAATTCGGCACACAATTTCCCCACGAGGAACACTTTTAGTTATCCAAATTTTAAGTCATTTACGTACGTCATGACCCTTTTTTGCCCTTTTTATACATTTTCTTACGGTTAAGGGTGAATTACGGTTAAGGGAATTACGGTTAAGGGCCTTAAGATAAAATGTTTTCCTGGACGGATTTACACGTTTCGGGAACTCTAAAACCGGAAAAAATTATTTTCAGCTTGATGTCTCTCTGTGTGTGTGTGTGTGTGTGTGTGCAATGTATGTATCCACTCTAGCTGAAAAACTAATTGATCAAACTACACAAAATGTAGATAAATTATTTGTGGAATACTCTGGTGCTGATTAGATTTAGGTACGATTTGGAAAGAAAAAAAAACCCTGACTTTTTTTTTTTGCGAAATAGCTAGCAAAAATTTCTAAAATATAAAATAAAAGATTCCGTTTACTCAAATGTATTAATAAAATGCCTGTTTTATACGTCACTTTCACTTTTTACAACGAAAATAATGAGACTAACCCTATAACTTTAGGACCAACAGTTCTCAAGATATATATATACTTTCCCTGCAATACATGGTAATGTATAGGGAAAGTATTGGAATTATGCCGAAAATCGCAACTTGAGTTTTCGACGGATCTATACGTTTCCGGACTTCTAGAACACGAAACACTACTTTTAGCAAAACGTCTGTGTGTGTGTGTCTGTCTGTCTGTCTGTCTGCGCAATGTATATATCCACTCTAACTCAAAAACTAATGGACCGAATTTCATAAATTTGGTCAGTAAATCATTTGTGTGTGACCCTGGTGGTGATTAGCTTTTGGTACGATTCGGAAAAAAACAACTCGCCTTTTTTTGCGAAATGGCCCGCAAAAATCGTCAAAATCTTAAATAAAATACTACGTATGCTCAAATATATCAATTAAATGCTTGTTTTATACATAATTTTTATCAATGAAAAAAATAAGACCAACCCCATTACACTAGGGCTAACTTTTGCTGCTCATGTCTTCGGACGAGTCGGTCGTTCTGGGTTTTCGACACTAGGGCTAACCGTTCCCGAGATATTTTAGTTTTATCGCATTTACGCTGCGCCACCGTTGAAAAAAAGTCCAGTTACCAACTGAGAACGAAAATTGAATTAAAAGTGCCAATTCAGTGTCATTTGAAATAATGTTGGCGTTATTTTGTGCAATTAAACCGTTGTGCAAGCCATTCTCGAGATATTTTAGTTTTTTCGCATTTTTGGTTGCCCGATTTTGAGTCCATTATTTATGCATGTTATTTAGTGCAATTAAACTAAATTTAATGAATTATGAATGAAATAAAGAGACAATGAATTTGAGTTTGCAGGGAAAGTCACGTGTTGCCCACATTGGATTTTTACTTTTTCCCTTTTTTTGTAGTTTTGGATTTTTTTTAATATGGGAAAAATTTGAAAGAATTTTCATAGATATATCAACTCAACCCAAATATGAGAAAAATAAAGCATTTCTTTCAGGTTTAAAAAGAAGGGGCAATAAAATGTAAGGAAAGTAAAAATTTAAGATTTTTCAAGTGGGGTGCAAAACTTACTAGGCTCATACATATAAAAAAATAATAATAATAATAATAATAATAAAATAATAATAATAATAATAATAATAAAATAATAATAATAATAATAATAATAATAACAATAACAATAACAATGACACTAATAACAATAATAATAACAACAACAATAATAATAATAATAATAATAATAATAATAATAATAATAATACCACCAAATTTCCCCCTTTTGCAGCTATTGGGTACGGGTGTGGAAGTGGTGAAAGTGCCGATTTTTCTCAGTTGTTATAAAAATAAATAAATGGAAAACTCTGAAATATTTTTCAGAGATACATAAACCCAACCCAAATGCAGAAAAAAAATAACGCGAAGACATACGGTTTAAAAGCAAAAAATGGGGATAATAAATTGTATATGTGGGGGAAAAAGAGTTTAGAGTTATAAACAACAATAAAAATATCCGACCGATGTATCAAAAAATCGGGCGCATAGAAACACAGAGAAATATTAAAAAATTTAAAATTTTGTCAGACAATGGGGGGAAGCGACTTTAAAAAAAGAAGAACAAATTTTTGTCTTCATTAAGTTTTAAGAAAAGTAATAAACAGACACACCTGAAACAATTTTCAGCATGCGTATTAAGTCAACCCATATTTTTTAAAATTTAATTGTTTTCATTTAGGTATCACAATGAATAACAATAATTTTTCGAAAGATATTATGTTACACGGTTGAAATATAAATATCCTTAATTTGATTAAAAATGGATACATTTCTTTATTTAGTTCAAAGAGAGATATTGTACACGGTTTGGAGACATTGTGCACAGGTTTCTGTCACAAAATCTAGATGCTATCTAGCACAAAATCACAGTAGAATCACTGCAATACCCCTTAGCTAAACATATTCTCATCTGATAATTTGAAGAGTTTTCATAAGAAATCCGTTTGTAACCTTCCCCTCTCTTGTCACGGAATTCTCAGTGCTAATACTTTTAAGTAAGAATTTTTAATTACTAAGGCAAGAATTTTTATTTTTATTTAATAACTAATAATTTAATTGAGACCACGGTTGTATAATTAAATATATAGTTAATCATTTAAATGTGTTCAATTAATTACAAACTCCTTCAAAATTCAATTGGTTTTATTTTCTTCCCTAAAAATGTTATTACGGAATTAAATTTATAGACTTCTCGGTAGGTTTCTCGAATTTCCTAGGATGAAAAGGAAAGTGGGGGGGGGGGGGGGGGGAGGGATTAATAGAATTCTATGATGCTCTTATCTTTCGAACCGCCAAAATATTTGAAACTCATTCAAAATTGAACTTTTTTTATGTTTTCGTTTACGAAGAGACACAAAACGCTTCCCTCAGATACAAAAGTGCTGATGGAAGAGGGAAAAAACTATTTCAAAAGTTAACTGCAATACTGGTGGGTTAAGGAAAATGGGCACTTTAAAAATTGAGGGGGCTTTAGCATTTGCCTAATTTGCTAAGTGTACAAAACGACGCTTTAAGACATTTTCTGGATAAGAATCAATGAATATTCAACAAACACAAGTCATTACAATTGTAGGCTGAAATTGCGGTTAAAAATTAACTGTTGACAAAAATTTTCGTCAGTAAAGAGCATTAGACAGGGGGAAAAAAATCGGCGGTGGCTTCAATCCGATGGAGACGAAACTCGGTTTATGTGAATAACATTTTGTAAAATGAAACTCAACTTTTGTAATATGGGAAAGAAAAATATTGATTCAAAATCTGATTATGTACACTTACAAGGCTTTCAGAGAGCTTCAAATTTTTGCTTATTGTTTATAACTATCACTTTTAGTTTTTAAGATATAAGTATTAAACTTGAAAAACATAACATTTTCATACTTCAACTGCAAAATTCGATTAGTCAGAAACTATAAGAGATTTAAAAAAAAAATTAAATATAGATTTAGAAACTAAATTTATATATGTATTTTTGTCGCTTAATATTTACATCTACCATTTATAGTTTCGAAAATATTTCGAGTGAGAGTATGAAAAACGAAAGAAAAAACAACAACAACAATAACAACAAAAAAAAAACCTCGTTTGGACGGATATTTTTATTTATTTATTTATTTTTCTTTGAAAAAATATAGCTCGAATCAAAATTACACTTGTAGAGCTTTCAAAGAGCTACAAATTCTTGCTTTTTGTTCAAAGCCAGATCTTTTAGTTTTTGAAATATAAACATTAAAAATTAGAAAAACGCAGAATTTCCAATCTTCTTCAACTTAACAAGATGATTACTCGACAACTATAAGAGCAGTTTTTTAATAACAAATATAGATTTTAATATTAAATTTTCTAGTACACATTTTTGTCGTTTACCATTTATATAGTTTCAAAGATATTTCTAGTGAAAGTATGAAAGAAAAAAAAACCCCTCGTTTGGACGGATATTTTATATTCATTTATTTTTTTTTTCTTTAAGGAAATATAGCTCGAATCAAAATTACATTTGTAGAAGAGCTTTCAAAGAGTTATACATTCTTGCTTTTTGTTCAAAGCTAGCTAGCTCTTTTAGTTTTTGAGATATAAGCATTGAAAACTTAAATAAGTATTCAATTCACATTGTTATGTAGTAATAAAATTCAAAAGATGTACATAAGAAAAAAATAGCTAAATTTATGGCTGTTGAGATAGTCGCTACGGGGGGGGGGGGGGGGGATCACTGAAAAGGATGCAAAGGGACGATAGAGGGAATGTCACTATACAGGCGTAGACAGAAAATTCACCAGATGCTGCCCACATTAGATTTTTTAAACCTGCTGCATTTGAATTCACCTTCCATTGTTTTCTAATGAAGAACTAATCCTAGACACGTGCAGAAACGAACTGTAAGGCCAAACACAGCTGCCTCGATAGCACTCACGACGAAAATTTACAGTTCAGTTTGAATGGCGAGCACTTGCCACTTATGGCAACGCGTTTACGCTCACTTTATTTATTTTAAAAAAAGGAGAAAACATTCCACGTGGGCAGTGCATGATTTTATCCATATCCGTCCACTTTTTCTTTATTTCTTTCGTTATATATTTATTTGATTTCATCGCTGAAATGGATGGTGTCTTTAAAATTACATCGGATATGAAGTTTTAAAATCATTATATTTTGCCTTGGTGCACATTTAAATGGCACCAAGTGGCGAAAATTTCCAAGTAATAATAATAATAATAATAATTTTAACAAATTTGATAAATCTTGAGAACGATTTATTCTATTGTGTAATGGAATTCTTCTTCTTTGACCCCCAGACCGTCCGACCTACCCGAAAGTGTAAAGTATCTGTTTGGACGGCTGGGAAGTGCCACCCAATCTAAACCGGAACCCACTGGGGGCTGCATCCACAGGGACAGTACTCTCCTTCTCCTATCACCAACCTCTCGGAAGGACTTACGGACCCACATATTTAATGTATCCGTACTCAGCGGGAACACGGGGACAGTTTGGGCAGAATCGAACTCGGGAATCGAACTCGGGTCCTCCGATTACAATTATCGTACCTTAACCACTGGACTATCCCGCCCTTAATTTATATGGTTGGATGATTATGACCAATGGTTGGTTACTAATCACTGGACTGTCCCATCCCTTAGCGCAATGAAATTGAAAGTTACGCAAAAACATGCATTTATTTAATGCATATACCGTAGAACGCCATCGATTCGCTTCCCCCCCCCCTTCCTCCTAAAGCTTCGGAAAATCGCGGAAAATGTGGACGGGGGGGGGGGGGGGCGGCACTTACTAGAAATTTTCTGTTAAAAGAAATAAGTAGAATTTCGTCATATTTCATTCGACAACGAAAGAAACGTTTTATTTTCGATTTTTTCCGATATTTGGACAGAGCGAGGGAGCTGTTTCACAGAATCCTCCAGAATTTTAAATTGATACAAAATGTTTGAAGAACTTATTCAAGGGTAGGGCAGATAGACGAAATTCTATGGCACTTATATTAATTTTTACTTTGCATTGTATAATATAAAGTAAAAAATTCATATGATGTATAGGGAAAGTATTGTGACGAGATCGAAAATTAGAATTTGAGTTTTCGACGAAAGAGCACGTTTCAATCATCCCTGAACTCAAATCAAACGTTTTTGAAGTGATGTCTTTCTCACTCTCTCTCTCTGTGTGTGTGTGTGTGTGTGTGTGAACAGAATGGAGGAGATTCGAACGAATGGAGGAGATTCGAACGAATGGGGGAGATTCGAACGAATGGAGCTTCGAACGAATGTAAATTTGAACGAATGGAAATTCGAACGAATGGAGCATTTCGAAATTAATGTGGCACAAACATAATAATCAGTGAATACTGGAACCGGATTGATTTTAAACGCAATTGAATGTTCGGAAAATACCCAAATTTTCGAATGAAATTTTGGAAAAATCATTAAAAAATCAAAACCTTCAATAATGTTACGTAAATTATTATTTTTTATGTAATTGTTCATTAAAAACCGAATGGCACAAACTTGAGAATGCTAGCATGAATCGTTCTTGAAGTATTGCACTGTTTTTCAAATAAATTTATGAAAAATATGACATAAAGTTAAACAAGAAAGATCAATCATGCATAAAGTATTGATTATGAAACACTTTCCAACAGAAATGCAAAATGCGATATATTTAGGGGTGATATTTTTTTAATTGTCATAGAACTACGATAATTTATTTTACTTGAAAACTTAAAACTTCATCGAAAAAAATGAACTTTATTCAAATGACGTCATCGAAATATAAATCGTCTGGTTCTCTATGTAACAGCAGTGAATATTTCATTCATATACTTTTATTCCAGACTACAGAGTTAAATAATTTTGCGTAAAAAGAATTCAGCAATGCTTATACAACTCATTTTTACAATCACTTGTTTACATTCTGCATTTATTAATATTAGGTTTCTTTGTAGAAATAATCAAAGCTTGATGATCATTTAAACTGAAAAATATTGTAATTGCGTTGGCGCAGAATATAGATGCACAAAAATTACGCAAAACTAAAGCTGTTTTAGGACGAATACAACACTAAATATAAATTTAAAAGAACTTAAAAAATCACGATTTTTACTCTGGGAAAAAGGATGGATACCATATTTTATTTTGAAGTGGGTCATGTGATCTCTTTATATAATATGGGTGTAATTATTATTTTAATGTTTATTTAAAAAAAACCACCTAATATATTTTGCTGAAATTTTTTTTATATTTTTTATGGGATAATTTGAATATTTCCTAAACCTTTTGAAGCAATTTATGATTTTTAAATTCGCTTAAATATTTGAAAAATTAGGTCCCACAGGGTTCAATGAATTTCATTTTTTCAGCCCGGGTTCAATCCAAAACTAATTGTGTGATATTATTCATTTACATTCCCATATGTGCCACAGAACGTCTTAACAACATACTAAAATTTGATTTTGATACAGTAATTTTTACGGCAGTTATTGTGCGAACGGACAGACAGATAGAATGAATAAAATCGCATAAACACTTTACAACTATGTTGGAAAGCGTTGAAAATGAAAATTTCGATGTCTTTAATAATAAATAAATAAATATGAAAGAATTGTCCTGAGGATTCAGTTTTAAGATCGTTAGAAAGAACGAACGTTCTTTGATCTTTTCGATGGTGTCAATCTCAAGATGGAAATGGTGTGATATTTTCGGTCGCTAAAGAATCGATTTGGGTAAAAATTGCCCAGAAACAAAAAATAACTACGAAATTAATTCGAATTTAGACGTATTTCACAGTGTCCTGAAGTACTTCTATACCAAATTTCACGTTTAGATCTTTCGCTACAGACGACACACACATTACAGCTTCTTTTCTTATTGCGAGCGAAGCGATGTCCATTCTCTATTCCTAACGAAGCGAAATCAACATTTGTCTGGATTTTGTGATCCTTTTTATTCGAAAACTACGATTTGCAGAATCACAACTTCAATTATTTAAACGAACTGTAACAATACGAAACGTTCATTTTTAATCTGCGCATGTGAGCACTACGCTTAAATAACAACTTTTAAACAGCTAATCAAAGCATGTGTATTTGCATGCATTGTGATTTAAACGCGCTACTGTATATTCAATACGTTTTTGTTATTTAAATTCGTTATTTTGATTTCGTTCTTTTCTTACATTCTAATTTGTTTAATTTAATATTTTTCATAATGACTTGTTAAATTAAGTTTTAATATGAAATCTGTCACTGATCGTATACTTTATATGCGCGAGTCCGGCTATCTGCAAGTTATAGATCATATGTGCTCAAAATATAACTTTTAAAATATTAAATGAACTGGATCGACCTAACGCTGTAAAAATCACGTGATTCAATAATTACATTGCAAACGAATTATCTATGGAACATCTTACAGAACAACTGCGTCTTATATTCACGTTTGGAAATTATTGTAAATTATTTAAAAACCTAATTTAACATGTAAATTATAAGTGAATTAACAAGTTGTAAATTATTTAAATACCAAATTTTACATGCAAATATTAAGGAAAATTAACAAGTTGTAAATTATAAACCTAATTTTACATGTAAATAAAGTAAATTAGCAAGTTGTAATTTATTCAAAAACACACTTTTACATGTAAATATTAAAGTAAATTAACAAGTTGTAAATTACTTAAAAACTTAATTTTACATGTAAATATTAAAGCAAATTAACAAGTTGTAAATTATTTAAAAACCAAATTTTACACGTAAATATAAAAGTAAATTAATAAGTTGTAAATTATTTAAAAACCCACTTTTACATGTAAATATTAAAGTAAATTAACAAGTTGTAAATTATTTAAAAACCCAATTTTATATGTACATATTAAAGTAAATTAACAAGTTGTAAATTATTTAAAAACTTAATTTTACACATAAATATTAAAAGCAAATTAGCAAGTTGTAACTTATTCAAAAACACTCTTTTACATGTAAATATTAAAGTAAATTAACAAATTGTAAATTATTTAAATACCTAATTTTACACGTAAGTATTAAAGTAAATTAATTAACAACGTGTAAATTATTTAAAAACAAAATTTTAATTCAAATTTATAAAGGATTATATACGTAAAATAACTTGTACAGTATCACGTGGATTGAATTGACTAAGCGCAGTAAAAATCACGTGATTCGATAAATACATCACAAACGAATTACTCCGCGAACACCTTTATTAGCAGCTACGCTTTGCATTCTCGAGCAGCTTCTTCTTTTTTCTCCTCCTGGCCGTTTACTCATCCAGGGTAATCGGTCAGAATGATTCGAATTGTTTTAGAGAAAAGGACCTAATTTGCAAAAAAACCATCGGACCCGAAAATTGGGCTGACCCGCATAAGAGTGAGAGTTTCAAACGAATGGCAACCGGGCGCTATGGCTGACAACCACGTGATCGACAGGCAGCCATGTGTGACTGTAAGAAAATGGCCGCCAATTAAAGAATGAACACTTGGGTTTTTTATTGCTTTTCGTTCTCCCTTCTCGATTTTTTAGATTGAATGAAAATGTGGGAGGAAATTGTAAATATGGATGAGATAGCGGTATATGGGTATTATGACTTCCGCAAATTTTAAGAGTCAATTGACAGTTTTTTATAGGATATTTTCAAATGACAAGTTGTAATGGGCTTAGCCAGAGGAGTGGGTGTTAGCCCCCACAGAAATTTAGGCCCTTTATGTATGTTTTTAGGTTATCTCCTTAAGGAACGTGCCGAATTTTGCCATTTAATGCATTACGTTCCCTATACATTGCGACGGAGTCAAGAATTCGAATTCGAGTTTTCGACAGAAGAGCACGTTCCAAGCATCTCTGAACTTGAATTGATAGTTTCAGAGGTGATGTCTGTGTGTGTGTGTGTGTGTGCGCGCGCGCGCGTTTGTGTGTGTAAGTATGCGTGTACGTGTTAGTATCTGTAAGTATGTGTGTGTATGTATGTGTGTGTGTGTGTG
The DNA here is from genome assembly GCA_951213105.1 of Amaurobius ferox. Taxonomy (NCBI): domain Eukaryota; kingdom Metazoa; phylum Arthropoda; class Arachnida; order Araneae; family Amaurobiidae; genus Amaurobius; species Amaurobius ferox. Next base: position 43,612,985 of record OX578152.1, read on the forward strand.
CAAGTATGTGTGTCTGTGTGTAAGTATGTGTGTCTGTGTGTGTGTGAGCGCGCGTGTAAGTATGTGTGTATGTATGTGTGTGTGTAAGTATGTGTGCAAGTATATAAGTATGCGTGTATATGTATGTGTCTGTGTGCGTATGTGTCTATGTATGTGTGTGTGTAAGTGTGTGTGTGTAAGTATGTGTGTGTGCGTGTATAAGTATGTGTGTATGTGCAAGTATGTGTGTGTGTGTGTGTGCGTATATAAGTATGTGTGTATGTGTAAGTATGTGCATGTGTGTCCGTGAGTTTGTGGATACGGTATCTCACGAACAAATGGAGCGTTTCGAACGAAATTTCGTACACAAATTACAAACCATGAATACTGGAAGCCTATATAAATTTTAAATGCAGTGACATGATTGAAAGACTCCCAAATTATCGAATGAAAAAATATCAGAACCTTTAATAATGTCATATAAATAATCATTTCTTATGTAATTTTTCATTAGAAAGTGATTGACATCAATTTTAGAACATTAGTATAAACTTTTCTCGAAATATTACACTTTTTCAAATAAATGTATCAAATCACATAAAATTAAAAAAAAGTATTAACTATTGTGAAATATGTTTGTTCACTTTTTATATTTAATATTATGCGTATATTATCATATGTTATATAATCATACGTTATATAATCATTCTAGTAAATCTAGCTCGTTCCATTTACAAGAGAAGATACTCTGTTTAATAGTTTTGTATTTTGACGCCTAACAAGTCGCCAACAGTCATTTATAAAGAAATACTCTTTTCTCCATTTGTCTGTAACGCTTGGCGATAAATTTGGTAAACTTAGATACTTATTTAGCAAAATATCGCAACATGGCGAAAATTAGTTTCCCATTGACAAAAACATCGTTAAAATTGCAAAATTAATGACGCAAAATTGATGAATTATTTATTAAAATATTTTAATATATGTTCTATGTTACGTATTGCGCATGGTATCAATATTGATAATGGTCAATTTTATAATTGTGTGAAATAAATATAAGTTAATTGAGTGCTTCGAAATAGTTTTGCATGCGTTATCCAGAAAATCGACCAATGAATTCAACACTAAGAATAGTATGCGGCAGATGTTATGCATCCTTTTTAACACTTTCCAACATAGTTGAAAAGTGTTTATGACTTTGTTTATTCCGTCTGTCTGTTCGAACGGTAACTGCCATTAAAATGACTTTATCAAAATGAAATGTTAGTATGTTGTTGAGACGGTCTGTGGGACATATGGGAATGTAAATGAATAATATCATTCAACTGATTCCGGATTGAACCAGGGTTGAAAAAGTGAAATACATTGAACCCTATGGGACCTAATTTTCCAAACACTTTTTAAACGAAAAAAATCACAAATTGCTTCGAAAATTTTAGGAAATATTCAAATTATCCCATAAAATATATAACGAGAAAGATCGATCATGCATAAAGCATTGATTAGAGATGATTAATTACATTAAGACATTGGTTAGATGTGTTTAATTAAATTTGCATTTCAATTGGAAAGTGTTTTATAATCAATGCTTTATGCATGATTGATCTTTCTTGTTCCACTGTGTAAAAGTAAATTCATTGCATTATATAGGGATCATGTGCTGCTCATATCAGAATTTTTTCAATGTATTGTGAGATGTAAACGAATTTAAAATTTATGTTGACCAATTATAAATACGTTCATGATAAAACATTTCGTGGTAATGCAAGCAAGCATACGTTCTTGATAGAGGCATAATGCAGCATACAGTTGTTTCGAGGATACGTTGTATCCCCTTCGTCAATGCAAGGAAACCAACAAATACGAAGGCGCACTTCTCCTTTGGACTTCGGGTTTGTTAGTTCGAAATATACATATATATATATAAAATAAAAGAAAATACGTGAAATTCTATTCGTTTATCATCAGACGATATATTTGACATATTTCTGAGGATATACAAGGTAGGATCAAAAAGTTCGGAGACTGTGTTGATATCTCCAACCCTGATTGGAGGAGAGGGGGAACTATTTTACCGTAGCGTAGAGGCACATATGACCTGCTGCAGCAGGTGCAATGTTTCTGTCGGCGATTTCTCCAAACGCTGGCAGAATTTGATATTCGCACGTTGTTTTTCAAACGTTATTTCCGTTTTCGACGAACGCGAACGACTATAGTTCACTGACACGCATTGTCTGGAAAAACCTTGCACTGCGGACCTGCTTCTTCCTTTTCATATCTCGCGTCACATGTGCCTCTACGCCACGGTAAAATAGCTCCCCTCTATAAAATAGTTCCAATCAGGGTTGGAGATATCAGCACAGTCTCCGAACTTTTTGATCCTACCTTGTATTAGTTCTCCCGAGCTGAATAAAAATTCTACTATTTCAATTTCTCGTTACATTATACAATTCAAAATTTGACGCACGTAATTTTTCGACTAGTCTGGTATTTTAATGCGTAGCGTATTAGATTTAATTTTTAGCAGAAAAATAACACTCGGCAAAAATTGGGAATCGAACACAAATGCGAAAAGGTTCGGAAAACAATTTTTTTTACCGGTATGAGAAAGTTAACCTTATGCTTACGGGTGGGATAGCGTCAATCCCAAACGAAGAACCTCTCAAAAAGACAGGTATTTGACATACCTTATCCCAAACAGTTCGATCCCCTTTTGCAGGCATTGGCGTCCATAAGAACCTCTCAAAAAGACAGGTATTTGACATACCCTATCCCAAACAGTTCGATCCCCCTTTGCAGGCATTGGCGTCCATAAGAACCTCTCAAAAAGACAGGTATTTGACATACCCTATCCCAAACAGTTCGATCCCCCTTTGCAGGCATTGGCGTCCATAAGAACCTCTCAAAAAGACAGGTATTTGACATACCTTATCCCAAACAGTTCGATCCCCCTTTGCAGGCATTGGCGTCCATAAGAACCTCTAAAAAAGACAGGTACTTGACATACCCTACCCCAAACAGTTCGATCCCCCTTTGCACGCATTGGCGTCCATAAGAACCTGTCAAAAAGACAGGTATTTGACATACCCTACCCTAAACAGTTCGATCCCCCTTTGTAGGCATTGGCGTCCATAAGAACCTCTCAAAAAGCCAGATATTTGACATACTCTACCCCAAACAGTTCGATCCCCCTTTGCAGGCATTGGCGTCCATAAGAACCTCTCAAAAAGACAGGTATTTGACATACCCTACCCCAAACAGTTCGATCCCCCTTTGCAGGCATTGGCGTCCATAAGAACCTCTCAAAAAGACAGGTATTTGACATACCTTATCCCAAACAGTTCGATCCCCCTTTGCAGGCATTGGCCTCCATAAGAACCTCTCAAAAAGACAGGTATTTGACATACCCTACCCCAAACAGTTCGATCCCCCTTTGCAGGCATTGGCGTCCATAAGAACCTCTCAAAAAGACAGATATTTGACATACCCTATCTCAAATAGTTCGACCCCCCTTTGCAGGCATTGGCGTTCTTGGCGTTCATGGACGCCAATGTCTGCAAAGGGGGATCGGACTGTTTGGGATAGGGTATGTCAAATACCTGTCTTTTTGAGAGGTTCTTCGTTTGGGATGGACGCTGTCTCACCCGCAAGCAAAAGGTTAAAATGCTGAATAATGAATTGAAAAGCTAAAACTCTCAGTTCTCAGCTCAGCATTCTTATCGTTCGTGAGCGAAAGTTATCGAATAAACGAGACTCCCTTTTTATCTGACCTAATTGAAACGAGAGTTCCATCTACTGTTATCCTTGACCATTTTATCATTTTGATTTTTGTTTGCTCATAAATATGAAAACTCACGATTGACAATCTACTTTTCAACGAAATCATTTCTTTGCCGCTTCCTTTGCCTCCAACGGTAGATGAAAAATAAAAAAAAAATATTATTTATTGGTGAAAAAAAAAACATCCGTTCCAAAGTACAGCAATTTTATTAGCAGTCTTTCGAGATGCGACAAATCAAGCTGATTTTATCAGTGACGTCATGTTCTTTACGTCACTGATGACGTTTCCGCTATCCAAACAGACGATATCGTTTTTATTTTGTTTTATTTATTTCCTTTTTTTTTGACATGTCAAGTGATGTGACTTTATATTTCAATAAGTGGTGTTTTTAAAAAAGAATTGGAGTTTTTTTTTTTTTTTTTTTTTTTTTTTTTTTTTTTTTTTTTGCGTCTTTGCACATGCAAGCGAGATTTAGTTACAGCAGCCCTTTCCGGAACCGTGTTCTCTGGAACAATGGTGTTCTGAGGGATGCAAATAAGAATTCCGTCATGATATTATAAATTCATATTTCCGGATTTATATTTCGTGCGTCTCCATACGACTTTCTCATGGATTAATATTCCAATTACTTCCACGTTCATTACAATCGTTAATATTATGAAAAAAAAAAAAAAAAGATACAGACTCTCTTTGACCATCGATTTAGCGACTCGCTGCGGTATAACAACCGATTGAGAAGGTGTTGAAAATTCACTATTTATTTACTAGTATTTGAGCCCGTCAAAGACAAAAAATAAATAAACACTTAAGAAATTAAGTTCTAAATTTAAAAAAATATATATTTTGTTTAATAATGTATCGCACTTAGTGGCCAAATAAGTCTTTTAAATCGAACATCAGTTTAGCTAGGTTCTGTCCCGCGGTCAAAACTATAAGTGTGAAAAGCCCAGACTGCACGACTGACCCGAAGGCTTACAGTAGCTATTTGTGTGGCCGGGAAAACTAAAAGTGAGCAAAATTTCAGTGTCATAGATCAGTGTTTTTCAACTGTCGGGCTCTAACATCAATTATACGGGGCAGGGAGAAATTCTCTTGGTATTAGTCGTTTTAGTTTCTTAATCATTTTTTTATGAATAAATATTTCTTATTGGAAATATTGTTTTTAAAAATTTCGAAAAATTCGAAACCAGAACGCCTAAATAACATATGTGCAGCAAATTGTCAGTCACTAAGCTGCATTTAAATTTTAATATAAGAGATTGCTCAGCCGACTTCTATCGTGAATTACAATGGATAAATATTTTTCTCTCTATATACCGTTTTTTTTTTCAAACCAACACAAGTAAAATGAATTTAATAACACAATAATACATTTTATAATAAATAATATTATAATTTTTTGGCTATAAAAATGGGATATATCAATGAAAATCAGCACTAATTAATTTAATGATGTTGGTCTGAGGAAATTACAATATGCTACAAGATTCTATCTGGCCACACTGTTTACACATAAATGTACTGATACGCTTTATCTTTACGCCATGATTAATTATTAATATTTATGTTAGTTCAACGTATGAACTTAAAAAAAAAAGATTTAGATTTATATTTACGAGTCAATATGTTGGGACCACTGGCCCTCGTCTTATAAGAATTTACCGGTTTCACAAAGGTTGAGAAGCATTGTTTTAGATCACTTGGGAAGTCTTTTGGATCTTCTACTGTAAAACAAGTTGAAAATATAGGAGGAAAAAATGCAGGATAAAAAATTTTAATGTATTAATAATTTTCAGCGGAAGCGATCGAAATTCCAACTCATCTCAGAAGAAGTAAGTATGAAACGAAATGGCGAAGCAATTCTTGGAAATAATTTTGTTCTTAAACCCTAAACGGAATGAATTAAACATATAGTTTAAAATTAACCCAAGTTTATCAAATGATGAAAGCATGAATCGGCTGTTTCAAGAAAATGATGCAACGAGTCACAGGAATTCATACATTGTTATAAAGAACTTAAAGAATATTAAAAATAAAGAACAATATAGAGTAATAGTTAAATTTTCAAAATCATAATTTGTATCTAGAGGGGGGGGGGGGGGTTGTTGTTGAGACCCAGACCGTCCAACCTACCAAAAAGGTGTAAGGTAACTGTTTGGACGGCCGGGAAGAGAGGGGGGGGGGGGTGTCAGAAGGGAAAATTTAGGATTATTGAATTTGGTATGTTTATGAATGTCCAATTTGTTAGTTAGTTGCTTTGTCTCCAGGAAGGTTAAAATTTTGTTATGAAAGAGGGAATATTTTTTAAAGGTGGTACACACTCATTTTACTTTCCCTGCAATACATGGTAATGTATAGGGAAAGTATTGGAATCATGCCGAAAATCGCAACTCAAGTTTTCGACGGATCTACACGTTTAGAGACCTCTAGAATACAAAAAAAAAAATTTTTAGCGTGACGTCTGTGTGTGTTTGTCTGTGGTCTGTCTGTGCAATGTATGTATCCACTCTAACTGAAAAACTAATGGAGCGAATTTCATAAAATTTGGAATGTAGGTCACTTGAGTGAGACTCTGGTGCTGGTTAGTTTTTGGTACGATTCGGAAAAGAACAACCTGCCTTTTTTTACGAAATGGCCAGCAAATAATTTAATGAATCCACCCTAGCTAAAATACTAAATGACCAAATTTCACAAAATTTGGTAGATAAATTACTTGAGGGATACTCTGGTGCCAATTAGATTTTGGTATGATTCAGAAAAGAACAACCTGCCTTTTTTTACGAAATGGCCCTCAAAAATTGTCAAAATTTAAATATAAAGACTACGTATGTTCAAATGTATCAATTAAATGCATGTTTTATACTTAATTTTTGACGAGGAAAAGAATAAGAACAACTTTATTGCTCTAGAACTAACCGTTCTCAAGATATTTGAGATTTTTCGCATTTTTGTTATGCCACCTTTGGAAAAATCTCCAATAATCAAATAAAAACAGAAATTGAATTAAAAATGCAAATTTAGTGTTATTTTGTGCAATTAAACTCAATTTTTATAAATGTTTAAAGAAATAAGGAAAAAATGAATGAGTTTGCAGAGAAAGTCATGTGCTGCCCACATCAGATTTTTTACTTTCCCTGCAATACATGGTAATGTATAGGGAAAGTATTGGAATCATGCCGAAAATCGCAACTCGAGTGTTCGACGGTTCTACACGTTTCGAGACCTCTAGAATACGAAAAAACTATTTTTAGCGTGACGTCTGTGTGTGTGTCTGTGTGTATGTCTGTCTGTCTGTCTGTCTGATTTTGTATTCACTCTAACTGAAAAACTAATTGACCGAATTTCATAAAATTTGGTAGGTAAGTCACTTGTGGACGAATCTGGTGCTGATTAGTTTTGTGTACGATTCGGAATAAAAGAATCCGCTTTTATTTGCGAAATGGTCCGCAAAAGCTTGTATCCACTCTAGCTGAAAATCTAATGGACCGAATTTCACAAAATTTGGTAGATAAGTCACTTGTGGGTCATCCTGGTGCTGATTAGATTTTGGTACGATTCGAAACAAAAAAACCTGCCTTTTTTTGCAAAATGGCCCGCAAAAATCGTCAAAATCTAAACTAAAGAACTAGGTATACTCAAATATATACATTAAATGCTCGTTTAATACGTAATGTTTAACGACGAAAAGAATAAGACCAACCCCATTACACTAGGACTTGCCGTTCTCGAGATATTTTTGTTTTTTCGTTTTTTCTCTACGCCACTTTTGAAAATGAGTCCAGTTACCAAATGAGAACGAAAATTGAATTAATAGTGAATTAAATTTCATTAAAATAAAGCGAATGTGTATATAAGTCTGCAGGGAAAGTCATGTGCTGCCCATATCAGATTTTTACTTTTCCTGCAATACATGGTAATGTATAAGGAAAGTATTGGAATCATGCCGAAAATCGCAATCCGAGTTTTCGACGAATCTACACGTGTCGAGACCTCTAGAACTAGAAAAAACTATTTTTAGCGTGACGTCTGTGTGTGTGTCTGTCTGTCTGTGCAGATTTTGTATCCACTCTAACTAAAGAACTAATGAACCGAATTTCATAACATTTGGTAGGTAAGTTACTTGTGGGCGAATCTGATGCGGATTAGTTTGGTTACGATTCGGGATAAAAGGACCCGCCTTTTTTTGCGAAATGGCCCGCAAAAGCTTGTATCGACTTTAGGTGAAAAACTAATGGACCGAATTTCACAAAATTCGGTATATAGTCACTTGTGGGACACCCTGGTGCTGATTAGCTTTTGGTACGATTTGGAAAAAAATAACCTGCCTGTTTTGCAAAATGGCCCGCCAAAATCTCCAAAATCTAAAATAAAAAACAACGTATGCTCAAATATATCCATAAAATGCTTGTTTTATATGAAAATGTTAACGAAGAAAAGAATAAGACCAATCCCGTTACACTAGGACTAGCCGTTCTCGAGATATTTTAGTTTTTTTTTCGTATTTTCTCTACGCCACCTTTGAAAATAAGAAGTTACCAAGAAGAAAAGTCAAGTTACCAAGAACGAAAATTGAATTAAAAGTGAATTAAATTTAATTAAAATAAAGAGAACGTGGATATAAGTCTGCAGAGAAAGTCATGTGCTGCCCACATCAGATTTTTACTTTCCCTGCAATATATGGTAATGTATAGGGGAAGTATTGGAATCATGCCAAAAATCGCAACTCGAGTTTTTGACGGATCTACGCGTTTCGAGACCTCTAGAACACGAAATAACTACTTTTAGCGTGACGTCTCTGTGTGTGTGTCTGTGCAATGTATATATCCACTCTAACTAAAAAACTAATGGACCGAATCTCATAAAATGTGGTAGGTAAGTCACTTGTGGGCGAATCTGGTGCTGATTAGTTTTGGGTACGATTCGAGATAAAAGAACCCACCTTTTTTTGCGAAATGGCCCGCAAAATTCTGTATTCACTCTAGCTGAAAAACTAATGGACCAAATTTCACTAAATTCGGTAGATAAGTCGCTTATGGGTCACCCTGGTGCTGATTAGATTTTTCTACGATTCGTAAAAAAAAAACCTGCCTTTTTTGTAAAATGGCCCCAAAAAATCGTTAAAATTTAAAATAAAAAACTGCGTATACTCAAATATATCCATTAAATGCTCATTTTATACGTAATTTTTAACAAAGAAAAGAATAAGACCAACCCCATTACATTAGGACTAGCCGTTCTCGAGATATTTTAGTTTTTCCGTATTTTCTCTATACGCCACCTTTGAAAGTAAGTCCAGTTACTAAATGAGAACGAAAATTGAATTAGACCTGAATTAAATTTAATTAAAATAAAGAGAATGTGGATATAAGTCTGCAGAGAAAGTCATGTGCTGTCCACATCAGATTTTTTTCAAAGGTGGTGTAGCGAAAATGTGAGAAAACTAAAATATCTCGAGAACGGCTAGTTCTAGAGTAAAGGGGTTGGTCTTATTCTTTTCATCGTCAAACATTACATATAAAACAAGCATTTAATTAATGCATAAGAGAATACATAATCTTTTTTTTCCGATTTTGACGATTTTTGAGGGTCATTTTGTAAAAAAAAAGTAGGTTATTTTTTTCCGAACCGTATCATAATCTAATCAGCAGCAGGGCAACCCACAAGTGACGTATCTACCAAATATTGTGAAATTCGGTCCATTAGTTTTTCTGTTAGAGTGGATACAGGTACTTTTTTCGGCCATTTTGCAGAAATAAACGCAAGTTTTTTTATCCCGAATTGTACCAAAATCTAATCAGCACCAGGTCAGTCACTCACAAGGAACATACCTACTAAAATTTATGAAGTTTGGTTCATTAGTTTTTGAGTTAAAGTGGATACATCCATTGCACAGATACACACACCCACACACACAAACATCATGCTAAAAATAATTTTTTCGTATTCTAGAGGTCCCAAAATGTGTAAATCCGCTGAAAACTCGCGTTGCGATTTTCGACATGATTTCAATATTTCTCCTATACATTACCATGTATTGCAGGGAAACTAAAAATCTGATGTGGGCAGCACATGATTTTCGCTGCAGACATCCACTTTCTCTTTATTTTAATAAATTTAATTCGTTTTTAATTCAATTTTCGTTCTCATTTGGTAACTGGACTTATTTTCAAACGGGCGTAGAGAAAATACGAAAAAACTAAAATATCTCGAGAACGGCTAGTCCTAGTGCAATGGGGGTGTGTCTTATTCTTTTCTTCGTTAAAAATTACGTATAAAACAATCATTTAATGGATATGTTTGAGCATACGTAGTTTTTTATTTTTTATTTTGGCGATTTTTGCGGGCCATTTTGCAAACAAAGGCAGGTTATTTTTTTCCGAATCGTACCAAAATCTAATCAGCACCAGGGCATCTCATAAGCGACTGATCTACCGAACTTTGTGAAATTCGGTCTATTAGTTTTTCAGCTAGGGTGGATACAGGTTTTTGCGGTCCATTTCGCAAAAAAAAAGGCGGGTTCTTTTATCCCGAATCGTACCCAAAACTAATCAGGACCAGATTTGCCCACAAGTGAAACCTACCAAATTTTATGAAATTCGGTCAATTAATTTTTTAATTAGAGTGGATACAAAATCTGCACAGACAGACAGATACACAGACAGACAGACACACAGACGCACACACATAGACGTTACGCTAAAAATGTGTTTTTCGCATTCCAGAGGTCCCGAAACGTGTAGATCCGTCGAAAACGCGAGTTGCGATTTTCGGTATGATTCCAATACTTTCCCTATACATTACCATGTATTGCAGGGAAAGTAAAAATCTGATGTGGGCAGCACATGACTTTCCCTGCAGACTCAAATTCATACTTTCTTTATTTCTTTAATAATTCATTAGATTGAGTTTAATTGAAACAAATAACACTAAATACGCATTTTTAATTCAATTTTTGTTTTCATTTGATAATTGAACATTTTTCCGAAATCGGCGAAACAACATCGAAAAAAATCTCAAATGTCTTGAGAACGGTTAGTCCTAAAGTATAATTTAGTGTGTTATATTATTTTCCTCTTCAAAAATTGCGTATAAAATAAGAATTTAATTGATACATTTGAGCATACACTACTTAGTCTTTTTTTTTAGATTTTGGCGGGCCATTTCTTAAAAAAGGCAGGTTGTTCTTTTCGGAATCGTACCAAATTCTAATCAGCGCCTGAGTATCCAACAAGTAACTTATCTATCAAATTTTGTGAAATTTGGTCAATTAGTATTTTCGTTAGAGCGGATAAATGAAATTTTTACGGGCCATTTCGCAAAGAAAGGCGGGTTCTGTTTTTACGAATCGTACCAAAAACTAATCAGCACCAGAGTCACATCCAAGTGACTTACCTACCCAATTTTATGAAATTCGGTCCATTAGTTTTTGAGTTAGAGTGGATACATACATTGTATAGACACACAGACACACAGACAGACAGACACACACACAGACAGACACACACACACACACAGACGTCACGCTAAAAATAGTTTTTTTCGTATTCTAGAAGTCTCGATATGTGTAGATCCGTTGAAAACTCGAGTTGCAATTTTCGGCATGATCCTAATAATTTCCCTATACATTACCATGTATTGCAGGGAAAGTAAAAAGGAAATTTTTACAGAATTTTTATGGAATATTCTAAAAGAATAACTTGAGTGTAAAATGTGATACTATACATCTGTTACTTTGCCTACATGGTAATAATGTAAAAAGAAAGTATAGGAATAGGGTTGAAAATCGAAATTCGAGTTTTAGTTCTCAACGGATCAACACGTTTCGGGCACTGTATAACATATGTGTCTTGTCTTTCTGTGTATCTGTGCAATGTATTTATCCACTCTATCTTAAAAACTACTCGACGAAATTTCGCAAAATTTAGCAGGTAAGTCGGATGATTAAAAAAAAAAAATAGAGCCTTGATAATTTTGCGAAATGTTTCGCAAAAATCGCCAAATTCAGTAAAAACGACTGAATATGCTGAAATGCATCATAAACGCTTGTTTTTGAAGTAATTTTTACTGATAAAACAACCCCATTATTCTAGAATGGACAATTCTCGAGATATTAAAGGGTTTTTAATTTTTAGGTGCTGATGGTATTTTTCACAGTAGTTAAATACCATCGAATGGAATATTTTAAAATATAGTAGTTAAGTCCTTTTTAAGATCCTGATGCTAATTAAATTTTTGGTATAATTCGAAAAGATAGAATATGCCTACTCCGTTATCTTTGGATGGATTACTCCTGCTTGGGGGAGCTTGATGATTGAATGTGTGATAAATAATATTGAATAGAAGGAGCAGGGGAGCTCGGCGATTGAATGGGGAGAGTTGTATAATTGAATTGAAGGAGAGGAGAGTTCGATCAGAGGAAGGGTGCGGAATTTGATTATTGACTGGGGAGGGGGGAGATGGGGAGCAAAACTCGAGGATTGAATAGAAGCAGCTCTACAATTTAATGGGGAGGGGGGGGGGGGTGAATTTTATGATTGACAGGGAGGAGATCGGGTGACGAACTCGATGATTGACTGGGAGGAAATGAAGTGGAATAGCGGACGATTGAAAGGAGGGAGCACAATTGAATGAAAGGAGAGGAGAGCTCGATCATCTACGAGCTCAATGAGTGAATGGAAGGCGGGGGAGGAGATCGGGTGACGAACTCGATGATTGACTGGGAGGAAATGAAGTGGAATAGCGGACGATTGAAAGGAGGGAGCACAATTGAATGAAAGGAGAGGAGAGCTCGATCATCTACGAGCTCAATGAGTGAATGGAAGGCGGGGGAGGGGAACTCGATGATCGACAGGGAGGAGATTGGGTGAGGAACTTGATGATTGACAGGGAGGAGATGGGGCGAGGAACTTGATGATTGGCAGGAAGGAGATGGGGCGAGGAATTTGATGATTGACAGGGAGGAGATGGGGTGAGGAACTTGATGATTGACAGGGAGGAGATAGGTGAAGAACTTGATGATTGACAGGGAGGAGATCGGGTGAGGAACTTGATGATTGACAGGAGGGAGATGGGGTGAGGAACTTGATGATTGACAGAGAGGAGATGGGGTGAGGAACTTGATGATTGACAGGGGGGAGATGGGGTGAGGAACTGGATGATTGACAGGGAGGAGATGGGATGAGGAACTTGATGATTGACAGGGAGGATATGGGGTGAGGAACTTGATGATTGACAGGGAGGAGATGGGGTGAGGAACTGGATGATTGAACGTAGATATCCTAAAGAAATTTTTCTACTAGGATATGTACGTGATTGAATGGGGGGGAGGAGAAGGGACTGGGTGATTTAATGGGAGTAGGGGTCGACTGCTAGATTTCCTTTCCCAATAAGGTCTTTATGGAGAACTAATGTACCTGTTCATCTCATAGAAAGATCTATTGTTCAGCCTACTCGGGGAGGGTGACCGTTTTTTGCTGGATTCAAGTGGAACTAAACATAACGCAATATGGTTGTATGAGAAAGTCAAGTGGACACTCCAGATATTTGAAATATCCTTTGAACTGAAATTAATATTAATTATGAACAGAGATTAATATATCTTAAATTGAAAAGGAAGGTATGTTATTATTTTTATGACAGTCTAATAAAAGCCACCAAAGCATTGTAAAAAAATATTTTGAATAACTTTAACAATTCTATAATAATGAAATATCGAATGAAACTATGAAAAGTCCTTCCTATGTAAATCGCCTCCACGAAGAACACCAGAAACAATCGGAAACTTGATCCTCAAATACCTGCCCCCTTTATCCGCGCTCTAATACCAATGGCAGATCAAATATTTTTTCCCTGAATCTACCTCTATTCATCCTCCAAACGTTCCAATCCGACCCACATGGAATACATTTCATTATTCGAAACAAGAATATCGAATAAAACCACCGGTAACATAATTCTTCCTTTCTATTTAACAGAGCTGTGTTTTCCAAAACTTGTTCCGTGTTTATGAAGATTTCCGAGAAATCAGTGTGCAATATTCTTCCCGCTCAAATACCTTTGGTTTTATTTAGTGGGGTTACCATAAATGTCGACTGTTCGCAGGATTTGGCGATAAATATTCATGTTTCAGTTGGAAATAGTGGCGTACACATTTAAACTAAGCGATCGAGCTGGAATATTTTGCAGCGCCCTGAACAAAAGAAAACATTGACTCAATTTTAATTAAAAATAAAAGTATTTTATTGTTATTATAACAGTCATACGTAATAAGTTATTTGCGACTCATTTGTGAAACTGATTTTTATGATAAATACAAAAATAATTTTACATCAAATATCCGCTACTCGTTGAATATAAATAAAAAGGTTGAAAAACGCGTGGCTTTATCAATTGCGAGGTGTGAACTGGGAAGGACTTGCATATGCGCATGCGCATGCGACAAACACTTGCGCATGCGTTTAGCGATGACTTTTCCTCACAACCTCCCAATCGCTTTCATTTCAACGGCAGTGTTTCTTTCAGCCCCCCCCCCCCGGGAGACGATTATTCGCCTCCTCCCCCGAAACATTTTATATTAACTTTGTTTTTATTTATGTGCCACCATTTAGATATATTTATAAAGGGCAAACAGAAAACTTGCCAACCCCATAAGAGTTTCAATCGACCGATTTGTATGAAAATCGTTCAAAATCGTGCTTTAACATAAAATGACTAAAAAACTAATTCAAATTTTGAAAAACTCTTACCGATCGCCCCGGGTGTTCATTTCATTCCCACCACACATATATCTTCTTTTATTATGTAGAATTACCCGGTGGTGTTCTAAATAAGCGTCCCAATGAGTCCTAAATAAGCGTCCGATACCTAAATAGAGATACAGATAACACCACTCAATTTCCAAATCACCTATTTTGAACCAAAATCATTCCTGCACTTCGTTTCTGTCTCTATGTCAATTATAAACGCGGGCGTAATATTCTCCTTTAATACGCATTAGATAAGTATGATACGCCATAAATAAACCCGCTACAAATATCCTTGAAGTTTCATAAAAAAAAAAAAACTCCTTTATCCCAGACGTAAAATTAAAATAATAATAATAACAACAACAACAACAACAATAATAATAATAATTGCTGTTTCGGCGAGTTTTCATACGATTAGAGTCAAATTTTCAGAGTACAACTATTGAAATAATTATATATTTCAAATCATGAACGTTTAATAATAATAATAATAATAATAATAATAATAATAATAATAATAATAATTGCTGTTTCGGCGAGTTTTCATACGATTAGAGTCAAATTTTCAGAGTACAACTATTGAAATAATTATATATTTCAAATCATGAACGTTTAATAATAATAATAATAATAATAATTGCTGTTTCGGCGAGTTTTCATACGATTAGAGTCAAATTTTCAGAGTACAACTATTGAAATAATTATATATTTCAAATCATGAACGTTTAACGTTTAAATTCACGAATTTGAAAAAAAAAAAATATATCTTTCATTGTCTGAATGGTATAAAAATAGTTTAGAAGTCGAAATTTCGAGTTTAAATGTTCATCAATTTTAAAAAAGTTCGAATTTAAAGAAAAAAAAAAAAAAAAAGAACTCCACGGATTCTGCCGTATTAGGAGTTCAATTAACTCTGTACCGAATTTCGCGGCTGTCCGAAGCTTAATTTTTCCACTACAGAAGGAACAGACAGATAGATATCGTCCTTTATTATATACAGTAACGCACAGAATTTTGTAGGATTCATCTGAAAATGATCTATGGCCGCTAAATGTCAAATGCGTCTTTTATCTCCAGAAACTTCGCTCAGTATGAATTGTTTGGAAAGCATCTGTAAAAGTGTTCGTTATTACTCAAAGAGTGCGAGTTCTAAAATATTGGCTTGTAGTTGAATAGGGATATTAAATCTGCCTACAGTTAGAAAGCCGAACAATACTCGTAATCACTTGGCGCTTGCGCAGTGAATTTAAACTTGGGGATGATTGCAAGTTTAAATTGTCAATTACTGCTGTGAATGGCCATTCAAAAGAGAAAATGGTCATATAGTTAGAGTACAAAGGTTGCCACGATTATTAAGTGCATCAGTTAATCAACCCAACCGCTTTATTGACTTAAAAATGCAATAAATTATGAGAAAAACAAGAAATATCAATCATGCATAAAGTATTGATTATGGATCACTTTCCAACTGCAATGCAATTTTATTTAAATATTTCTAAAATGCGATACATTCTGTGCTGATATATTTTAAATTACCATAGTACTACAATAATTTATTATATTTGAAAACTTAAAACTTCATCGAAAAAAAAAATAACTTTACTCAACTGACGTCATCGAAATATAAATCGTCTGTCTCTCTATGCAAAACCAATAAATATTTCATTCATATCACTTTTATTCCAGACTCCAGAGTTAAATGATTTTGTGCGAAAACAATTCAGCAATTCTTATACAACTCATCTTAAAATTACTTGTCTACATTCTGTGTTCATTAAAATTAGACTTCGTTGTAGAAATTATCAAAGTTTGATGATCATTTAAACTCAAAAATATTGTAATTGCGTTGGCAGAATATAGTAGATGCGCAGAAAATACGCAGGAATCAAGCGGTTTTAGGACGGATGCAACACTAAATATAAATTAAAAGAGCTTTAAAAATCATGATTTTTATACTGGCAAAAAAAGATGGATACCATATTTTATTTTGAAGTGGGTCACGTGATCTCTTCAAATTATATGGCTATAATTACTATTTTAATTTTTATTTAATCATTTATTATATTTCATTTAATTTTTAACTTTTATTAACATATTTTAATACATATTTTATGGGATAATTTGAATATTTTCTAAAGTTTTCGAAGCAATTTATGAATTTTAACTTCGCTTAAATTTTTTTTGAAAAATTGGTCCCATAGGGTTCAATGTATTTTAATTTTTCATCCCGGGTTCAATCCAAAACTAATTGAGTGATATTATTTATTTACATTCCCATATGTCCCACAGACTGTCTCAACAACATACTAAAATTTCATTTTGATAAAGCCATTTTTACGGCAGTTATCGTGCGAACGGACAGACAGACAGAATGAACAAAGTCATAAGCACTTTTCAACTATGTTGTAAAGTGTTAAAAAGCGTTTTTCAATGTCTTCTCCTACACAATAGAGGCTCATGGAAAAGTAGAAAATAAATTATAATCACTCACGAAATGTAACCATATTGGGGTGTAGGCGGATTCAATTCAAAACAATACTATATAAATCTTATCATTATCCAAAATAAAATTAAAAAAACAGAAATGAGGGTGTAGGCAGGTGAAACAGTTTCGACAATTTTGAATAAAATCAATCTTATATAATGATAAGATTTATATAGTATCTTCAATTAGGTTTCATTTTGTGTGCGATTAAAATTTATTTTCTACTTTTCCCTGCACTATAATACTGCACTGTTGTAAAGGGACGGACATTAAAAAACTTGTTTTTTTCTCACAATTCATTTTTTACTTTTTAGTTTTCATTTCTGGTTTCAGTTTATCCTCCATCACCTGCCCTCTTATTTATTTATTTATTTATTTATTTTTTGACGTAATTCAAGTACAAACTTATGTAGTATTATACCTATGTGCACAGTAATTTATTATGTATACTATGTTAGTTATTTACTATGTTTACTATGTTACTATGTATGTTATGTATTTATTTATTTAATTTTTTTATGACGGAATTGATGTACAACCTATGTAGTTTTCACTCATGATTTATTTTTTAGCTTTTAGTTTTCATTTCTAGTTTCGTTTATCCTCCGTCATCTGCCCTCTTATTTATTTATTTATTTATTTTTTGACGTAATTCAGGTACAAACTTATGTAGTATTATACTTATGTACATAGTGATTTATTATCTGTACTATGTTAGTTATTTACTATGTTTACTATGTTACTATATATGATGTGTATTTATTTATTTAATTTGTGACGTAATTGATGTACAACCTATGCAGTTTTTACTCATGATTTATATTTTACATTTTTGTTTTCCTTTCTAGTTTCAGTTTATCCTCACTCATCTGTTCTTTTATTATTATTTTTGACGAAATTAACGCGAAAGCATTTTCGTCAATGTTTTGAGAATAATTTCTTTGTGAAATTAGTGATGCATTAAAGTTTCGTTTTACTGTACATTGTTCCTGTTTATGCTGTGCCTGTGAATAAACGTGTTAGTTATCCAGAAGTTTGGACTCATTCTTGTTTGCTGAGCTCACACCTACAATTCCAGAGAATACGTCGTAACAATATTTTATTTCTAGTTTTAGTTGATTTTCTCTCATATGCCCTCTTATTTAATTACTTATTACTTTCCTTATATACATAATGTATAAGGAAAGTATTGTGACGGGGTCGAAAATTCGAAATCGAGTTTTCGACGGAAGAGCACGTTTCAAGCATCCCTGATCACGAATCAAACATTTTTGAAGTGATGTCTGTGTGTGTGTGTGTGTGTGAAAGTATGTGTGTGTGTGTGTGTGTGTGTGTCAGTGAGTCTGTGGAGACGATAACTGACCAACGAATGGACCGATTCGAACAAAATTTGGTACAAAAATCACAATCCGTAAACACTGGAAGATTATTGTTTTTATACGTAATCGAATGTTCAGAACTCCCCCAAATTTTCGAATAAAATTTTGAAAAATTCGTCATAAAATCAAAACCACTAATAAAGTTACGCAAATAGACATTTCTTATGTAATTTTTCATTAGAAAACGATTGACATAAATTTTAGAACGCTAACGTGAACCGTTCTCGAGATATCGCACATTTTTCAAAAAAATTATTAAAAAGTCATATAAAATGAAAAAAAAATATTTCCTATTGAGAAACATGTTCACTTTTCATATGTAATACCATGCGATAAATTGGGTGACATCATTCTCGTGGATCTAGCTCGTTCCATTCATGAAAAAAGATACTTTGAGGAATACTTTTGTATTTGAACGCCAATAGTAATTTATCTGCTGTAAGAACAACTTATTTTTTCGTCCATAACGCTTGGCGAGATTTTGGCGACGAATATGGCGGAATGTCGCCAACTTGGCGACTTTTTGAAATGTTGCCAAATTAACGAAAATCTCGCCAAATGGATAAAAATGACGCTAAATCAATTAAAATGGCGACTAATTGTAGAAAATTCAATATCTTGGAAATAATATTAGTATCTACTATAAGAAAAACCTATTTTTTTTACTGTAAAAGTAGTAAATTAATTGCATTATATAAGGAAAGTCATGTGTTGCCCAGATCAGATTTTTTTTTATTGTAATGGACACACACTAAGTATTATTCATGGATTGACGCGTTACAGCACGGAGAATATTTCTCCTATCTGAAGACACTCAACAGTAATTTGGCAAGGGAAATTAAAGAAAAGGTAAAAAAAAATAATCATGACTACGTAAATGGCGTAACGACGTAGCGTAATGACGAAAAAATTTATCTATCAAAAAGTTTGATAGATGAAAATGTTCTGCGAGATGAAACCGTGTGCTGAGTTTCAGCTCTCTATGTGGTCTGGATGGAGTCGAGAACGAGCCCATCACAGATGTTGAACGAAAATACAAAGAGAAGTAACGTGTTATAAGAATTGGTGTAAAGTTAAACACAAACAGTCGAATTTTATTATAAGTCGATTCTTAAGGAAATCATCGAAAAATCACAGAATTCATTGGTTATTACTTTCCTTACATGCCTATAATGTATAAGGAATCTGGCGCCAAGTGTTGTGACGGGGTCGAAAATTCGAATTAGAGTTTTCGACGGGAAAGCACGTTTCAAGCATCCCTGAATACGAATCAGACGTTTTTGAGATTATGTGTGTGTGTGAGTGTGTGTGGTGAGTCTGTGGAGACGATAACTGATGAACGAATGGACCGATTCGAACGAAATTTGGTACAAAAATTACAATCCATGAATACTGAAAGCCTATTGTTTTTATACGCAATCCAATGTTCAGAACAACCCTAAATTTTCGAGGGAAATTTTGAAAAATCGTCAGAAAATTAAAACATTTAATAAAGTTGCATAAATAATCATTTCTTATGTAATTTTTCATTAGAAAACAATTAAAATAAATTTTAGAACGCTAGCACGAACCGTTCTCGAGATATTGCACATTTTTCAAAAAAATTATTAAAAAAATCATATAAAATTAAAAAAAAATATTACTTATTGTGAAATATGTTCACTTTTCATAAGTAATATCATGCAATAAATTGGGTGACATCATTTTCGTAGATCTAGTTAGTTCCATTCATGAGAAAAGATGCTTTAAGTAATACTTTTATATTTGGACGCCAGTAGTCAGTTTTCTGCTACAAGAATACCTTATTTCTCCGTCCATAACGCTTGGCGAGATTTTGGCGGAATGTCGCTAACTTGATGACTTTTTTAAATGTTGCCAAATTAACGAAAATGTCGCCAAATTGATGAAAATGACGCTAAATCAATGAAAATAACGACTAGATGATGAAGTAATTATTAAAGTATTTTAATATAAGGACTATATCGCTTACTGAGGATGCTATAAATATTGATGATTGTTTAGAGTTGCGCCAAGTATAAGTTAATTGCGTATTTTGAAATAGTTTTACATGTCGTCATCCTGAAAATCGCCCAATGTACAATTCAACGATAAAAACACAGCACCGTAGATCTTATATATTCTTTTTAACACTTTACAACAAAGTTGAAAAGTGTTTATCACTTTGGTCATTCTGTCTGTCTGTCTGTCCGTTAGCACGATAACTGCCGTAAAAATGACTTAATCAAAATGAAATTTTAGTATGTTGTTCAGACGGTCTGTAGAACCTATGGGAATATAAATGAATAATATTACCCAATTAGTTTTGGATTGAACCCGGGTCGAAAAAATGAAATACATTGAGCCCTATGGGACCTAATTTTTCAAACATTTTTTAAGCGGATTTAAAATTCACAAATTGCTTCGAAAATTTTAGGTAATATTCAAATTGTTCCATAAAATATATAAAAAAAAATTCAGCGGAATATATTCAGTAGTTTTTTAAATAAAAATTAAAATAATAATCACACCTCTTATATGAAACGATCAAGTGACCATGATATGAAACGATCACATGACCCACTTCAAAATGATATATGGCATCCATCTTGTTTCAAAATCGTGATTTTTTTAAGTTCTTTTTAATTCATATTGAGTGTTGTATCTGTCCTAAAACTACTTTATTTTTGCTTAAATTCTGTGCATCTACATACTGAAACAACGCAATGACAATATATTTGAGTTTAAATGCTCATCTAAATTTGATTATTTCTACAACTAAGCCTATTTTTCACCTATGTAAAATGTAAACAGAAAAATATATAGAATGAGTTGCATTAGAATTCCTGTATTTTTTTAACACAAAATAATTTAGTCCATGGAGTCTGCATGGCTGATATGAATGAAATATTAATTGATTTCATAAAGAGAAGGACGATTTTTTTCGATGAAGTTTCAAGCATAGAGTTTAATTTTTTGTAGCTTCATGGTCTTAAATAAAATGTTTAAATAAAATAAATTATTATAGTATTGTGATGAATGAAATGAATGGGAGAAAGTTATGAATGAAATTCTGTTTTTATAGAGAGATCCAGGCGTGTTATTTTTTCTATGACGTCATTTGAATTAATTTCAGTTGTTTTCGATGAAGTTTTCAAATATAATAAATTATCGTAGTATTATGATAATTCTAAAACTATTACCGAGGAATGTATAACATTTTAGAGATGTTTAAACCAGGCAATTTATATTTCAATGCCGTCATTTGAATGAAGTTCATTTTTTTCGATGAAGGTTTAAGTTTTCAAATATAATAAATTAATGCAGTACTGCAGTATTGTGATAAGTTTCAAAATATTACCGAGGAATGTATTGCATTTTAGACTTGTTTAAATAAAATTGCATTGAAGTTGGAAAGTGTTTCATAATCAATGCTTTAAGCATGATTGATCTTTCTTGTTTTATTGTAAAACTAGTAAATCCATTGCATTATATAAGGAAAGTCATGTGTTGCTCACATCAGATGTTTTGACTTTCCCATCATGCATAGTATATTGCACAGACAGTAATGCATAGTAGAAGTCTGCACTACCTTCTCCAGCCCTACTACCTTCTATTGTATGTTACAAGAAATTGACTGTTCTTCATAGACTATTTATATGGCCCGGGCCCCTAAACTTCCCGGGTCCCAATACAAATGCATCCTTTTGCCTCCCCCCCCCTCCCTCGCTCCTGATAGTGGTTCCGAGGACAATTAAAATAGCCCCAAAGCAGGCTTGACAAAAATAGCTCTGGATAAAGTATAGGGAAAGTATTCGAAAGGAGTTGAAAAGTAGAATTCGAGTTTTAAACAAAGATTCATTGTTCATTATACATTTTGGGAAACCAAAGATCTTGAAGCAATTACTTTTAGTGTGCATTTGTTGTCTACTTTAAGCGTGTCTTCACTACGTTCAGCGTCTCATACTAGTTTCAAACAATCTGTATGCAATACATAAAGTACTTAAATACATGCATTTTCATAGTATTACTCTAAAACCAGAAAATACATGATAAATGATGTAAATAATCGGATACAAATGCATTTAATAACATGGTGATGCGCTATGAAATCAGCAGTCTTCAAGAACAATATCATTTATTATAAGCAATTCGTCTTACTCTCCGCTCTTGCAGGAATTGCCAGAATAGGTACCAGAACTGGCGCTAAAAAGACGTTTGGCGTGTGATGTAAAAGAAGAGTTCTGCCGTAGTTCACGGTTTGAAACAATGCGTCTTATACTTATGCCTTTGCGTGTTGTTGTTGTTGAGACCCAGACCGTCCGACCTACCAGAAAGGTGTAAGGTAACTAACTGTTTGGACGACTGGGAAGTATGCTTTTGTATGTGTCTGCCTGTTTATATGCATCCACTATAACCTCAAAATTATTTGTCTAATTTTTAGGAAATTTTGGAAGTCGAGTATGTTACTCGTTAACCTCTACATTGTAAAATTATGCACCCAGCTGCCGTGTAGGAATTAGTAACCATCTGCCTTGCCTGGTAGGAATTAGGAACCTTTGTTCTTACACAATAAAGGAAGAAATCTGTGTGTATGTCTGTATGCCTGTTTGTCCGTCTGTGAAGAGGACAGAGGGAAATTTAAGCGTTGTAAGAGAGAGAGAGAGAGAGAGAGAGAGAGAGAGAGAGAGAAAGGGGGTGCTTCAGCACCTCTAGCACCGCCTATGGATACTTCTCGACATATACCGGTGCACATCGGCTTTATTTCTTTAAATTCGAATTAGTTTCCTATCTATTTCATGTTTTAACTTGATTTAACACAATTTTACTATAAACCGGTTTCTTAGTGACAGAAAATATCATCACAGAGTTTCCACCTTGACACTGTAAATATAAAAAAAAATATCTTTAAAAAAAACTTTGAGCGGGATCTATATGATTAATAGATGGATTTTCGTAAATTTAAAAAAAAAAAATTACTTTTCGTGAGTTGAAAACATCCCCGATTTTCGAATTGCGTTATAAGCAATTCGATTTTAACAATGTAACAGCAGCTGCTTTAAATATTGCACACTGTTTTTAAACCACAACAAAAATCCTGAAGCCATCCGTCCATTAATCATAAAAGAGAGGGAACCTGTAAGCTTTTCGATACCGCGTGTTTTCCCTCAGGCGATAATTTTTTAGCTTTCTCCTAGTAGAGGAAGGATTTCGTTCTGAATCTTTTTGTTTTTGCTAGTCGCACGGGATCGGACCCACTTTAAAGGTAGAGGGAAATGGGTAATTTGGGGGTAATTTTGCCGGTCGTGGCACCGGCTGTACATAGATTGTATGTAAAGTTCACCTTTATTTACATGAATAAAATTTATTTATTTATTCAGTTTGTTATTTTTTTAGATTAATAAATTCAATTCATCCTTGTTTTAATTCCAGGGCAACATACAGTATCACTTTAAACCATTTTGTTAATCATATTGTTAATAAATAATCATATAGTTTATTAATCATTTTATTAATAAATTATAATATTGCTTGATAATCATATTGCTTGTTAATCATATTGTCTATCAATAGTCATATTGTTTGTTAATTACATTATTAGTCGTTGCTAATATTGATTATTTTAATGCAATTCTTTTTTAATTAGAAACTGAATAAAAATATGTGAAAATAACTTAATTAAGTGCATAACTCTTGACTTTCTATTTGTATGCAAGATATTCTTCTTGTTTATACTGAAATTTTTGTATGTAGGTTTTGGTGGAACACATTTATGTTAAGACTAGCAGCATACCCGTTCTTCGTACGGAGTATATAATATAAAGAAACTTGAAATTCATAATCATGCCCAAATTCTTATAGTATACTAAATGACTTGTTTAATCAAAATATTCTGTTAAAATATTTAATATAATGCTCCTAAACAGAAGTTTAAGAATCTCTGTTCTCGCTATATAAAATTATCTTCATGGACATATCTGAAGAATAAAACATCTTGGACCCCTTATGTAAGCAAATATAAAAAAAATATGGTATTGAATCAATATATGCAAAATAAAAGCGTTAAAATTGTATGGGACCCGTACTAATTATATACCCGAATATTAGAAAATATAACCTGTATTAGTAGATTACATGTATAAATTGAAAATACCAATAAACCCGTAATCTTTAAATCTGAAGACAGTCATTTATTCCAATATATGTCAAAATTAAAGTGCTAAAATTATATGGGAAGTACTAGGTACTACTTATAATGTCCGATTATTAGTAGAAGATTACCCGTTTTGCAATATGAGTCACAAATGTTTTTTGGTAAAATACAACAGACGACGTAATAAATTGAATATATAATTAATCCCCTTAATCTTCATACCAGAAGACTGTACTTGATTCCAATATATATGCCAATATACTTGTACTACTTATATTCTCGAAGGTTAGAAGATATACCAGAGCATTCCGTACAACGTACAATATGCGTGTGTCAGCAATTTTTGCCGCAATAAAACAATGGCGTAATAACTTAAAAATATCAATAATCCCTGAATCAATAATTCCGGAAAATATCAATAATAATAATGTTTAAACCTGAAGAGTATAATTGATAATATCCAGTCCAAAATGAAATGGCAATGGAATTTATTTTATATACATATCTTCATTATTCAAATCGGAAAGGATTTAATAAAAACCGTCTGCCGCATAAACACATTGGATTTAAATCCGTTGCTAAGCGACATGATATCATTTGCTTCAAATAAATTGGTAGAAAAAATATCGTCTAAATAGTTATATTTCTATGGAACATTTGGCGACAGTTTCGTCAAATTAGCGACATTTTAAAAAATCGCCAAATTTATCGCCAAGTGGGACTGTAGAACTGACAGTTCCACTTTGCGACAAATTGACAAAATATCATCACAATACTATCCCCTAACAAAAAACAATTAATATCATTTATGTAGCGCAATTTTATCAATTTCAAGATATTTTTATAGATTTGAAAACATTTTTATCAATTTGGTGACATTTTAAAAATTCGCTAAATGTATTACTAAGTAGGATGGTTGGTCTGACAGCTAAATGCTAACCAAACATCATTTCAGTACTCTCTTCTAACAAAACAAAAAAAAATTTCATTGATATGTAGAAGACCCAAGCCACACGACCAACCCGAAGGTTTATGGCAGCTGTTTGTGTGTCGTTTATATCAATTTGGCGACATTTCCGTCAATTTGGCAAAGTTTAAGAAAAGTTGTCAAATTAGCGATATCCCTCCAATTTCGTAGCTTTGAATTTGCAGATCTGAATGAAACATTCTTATCCCGTTTCAATATACTAAATGAAAACACTACAATTGTATTAGAAGATATACTCGCTCTACTCTTTTTCTGTTTCAACAATCGGCTATATGAATTTATTGGCTAAACACAATATATGAGTTTAGTAGCTAAATGCGATATAAGCTTGAAAACTCTTTGCCAAAATAAATGAAATTGATGTACGCAGTCAGCAATTAATATAATTAAAAGAAAAATCAAACCGTCCATTCATAAGATATACTTTTATATCCATTTATCCATTTTTTTATTATTTAAATCGAAAAAAAATAATAAAAACATTAACAAACACATTTAATTTAATTGCGATGCCGAGCAACATGATATATCCTCCTAAAATGTTAAAATTTATTAACCACTAACAGCACACCCGTTATTCGTACGGAGTGTATAATTTAAAGAAACTTAAAGTTCGCAATCATGTGCAAATTCTGCTAAAATATTAAATTTATTGCTCCTAAAGAGAAGTTTAAGATTATATGTTCTCACTATGCAAAATTATCTTCACAATCAGATATGAAGAATAAAACATCCTGCCCCCTTTTGTAAGCAAATTTACAGAAGAAAAAATAGGAATTGAATGAATATATGCAACCCCGTACTAATTATATTGTCGCAGATCAGAAAATATTCCAATGTGTTAGTAGAAGATTACCCGTATTACAATATGCGTCTCAAAAATATTTGCCAAAATAAAAGAGATGACGTAATAAATTGAAAACATCAATAATATCCGTACTCTTTATACCAGAAGGTCGTAATTGATTCCAATATATGCCTATATATATCAAAACATATGTCAATGTACCTGTACTACTTATATTCTCGTAGATTAAAAGATATACACGTGTATTTGTAGAAGATTCGTACAACATACAATATATGAGTTTAAACAATTTTTGTCATAATAAAATAATTGCATAATAACTTGAAAATATCAATAATCCTTGAATCAATAATCCCCGAATATATAAATAATAATAATTTTTAAACCTGAAGACCGTAATTGATATTATCCAGTCAAAAATGCTATAAGAAAAATCAAATCGTTCTTTTCTAAAATATATTTTTATATCCATTTATTTATTATTCAAATCGAAAAAATAATTATTAAAATTAACAGACAGATTTAATTTAATTGCGTTTCTGAGTAACATGATATAAGATAGAATCTTATAACATGTTAAATATGTCATGTCTTATAACATAAACTGCGAAATTAAATAACGATTTTGATTTCTCTATACTTCTCATTGTTCCGTAAAAGCTTGTTTTAAATAAACCATGAACCATGGAGATAGATTTCCCCTTTAAATCATGTTTCAAACAATTCATGTTTTCAGAAAGTGACTAATTAACGCAAAAAATCTCCCATCAAACTCAGAGATTAAATTTTAATTCACTTTCAAACGATTTTCAAGCTTTTCGTTTGGATAAACCACGGAGTTAGGGAGTAGAACTCCTAGGAAAAAGTTCCGTTTTTCATTAATATCTCGACAACCCCAGATCTTAGAAACTCGAAACTTGTAAAAAATTTATGGGGGGATATTTCAAGGCTATTCACCAAATTTCATTAAATTCGGTTCAGCCGTTTTTCCGTGATGATGGGACAAACGAAAATTTCGTTTTTTACTAATATCTCGAGAACCACTGGTCGTAGAAACTCAAAACACGGATATAATTTTAAGTGGGGCTATTTCTGGGCTACCCACAAAATTTCATCAAATTCGGTTCAGCCGTTCTCCCGTGATGGTGTGACAAACAGACAGACAGACAGACAGACAGACAGACAGACAGACAGACAGACAGACAGACAGATTTTCATTTTTATTTATATAGACTAGCAGCATACCCGTTCTTCGTACGGAGTATATAATATAAAGAAACTTGAAATTCATAATCATGCCCAAATTCTTATAGTATAATAAATGACATGTTTAATCAAAATATTCTGTTAAAATATTTAATATAATGCTCCTAAAAAGAAGTTTAAGAATCTCTGTTCTCGCTATATAAAATTATCTTCATGGACATATCTGAAGAATAAAACATCTTGGACCCCTTATGTAAGCAAATATAAAAAAAATATGGAATTGAATCAATATATGCAAAATAAAAGCGTTAAAATTGTATGGGACCCGTACTAATTATATACGCGAATATTAGAAAATATAACCTGTATTAGTAGATTACATGTATAAATTGAAAATACCAATAAACCCGTGATCTTTAAATCTGAAGACAGTCATTTATTCCAATATATGTCAAAATTAAAGTGCTAAAATTATATGGGAAGATATACACGTACTACTTATAATGTCCGATAATTAGTAGAAGATTGCCCGTTTTGCAATATGAGTCACAAATGTTTTTTGGTAAAATACAACAGACGACGTAATAAATTGAATATATAATTAATTCCCTTAATCTTCAAACCAGAAGACTGTACTTGATTCCAATATATATGCCAATATATGTCAAAATATATGCCAATATACCTGTACTACGTATATTCTCGTAGGATAGAAGATATACCCGTGCATTCCTAGAAGATTACTCGTACAACGTACAATATGCGTGTGTCAGCAATTTTTGCCGCAATAAAACAATGGCGTAATAACTTAAAAATATCAATAATCCCTGAATCAATAATTCCGGAAAATATCAATAATAATAATGTTTAGACCTGAAGAGTATAATTGATATTATCCAGTCCAAAATGAAATGGCAATGAATATTATTTTATATACATATCTTCATTATTCAAATCGGAAAGGATTTAATAAAAATCGTCTGCCGCATAAACACATTGGATTTAAATCCGTTGCTAAGCGACGTGATATCATTTGCTTCAAATAAATTGGTAGAAAAAATATCGTCTAAATAGTTATATTTTTATGGAACATTTGGCGACAGTTTCGTCAAATTAGCGACATTTTAAAAAATCGCCAAATTTATCGCCAAGTGGGACTGTAGAACTGACAGTTCCACTTTGCGACAAATTGACGAAATATCATCACAATACTATCCCCTAACAAAAAACAATTAATATCATTTATGTAGCGCAATTTTATCAATTTCAAGATATTTTTATAGATTTGAAAACATTTTTATCAATTTGGTGACATTTTAAAAATTCGCTAAATGTATTACTAAGTAGGATGGTTGGTCTGACAGATAAATGCTAACCAAACATCATTTCAGTACTCTCTTCTAACAAAACAAAAAAAAATTTCATTGATATGTAGAAGACCCAAGCCACACGACCAACCCGAAGGTTTATGGCAGCTGTTTGTGTGTCGTTTATATCAATTTGGCGACATTTCCGTCAATTTGGCAAAGTTTAAGAAAAGTTGTCAAATTAGCGATATCCCTCCAAATTAGTAGCTTTGAATTTGCAGATCTGAATGAAACATTCTTATCCCGTTTCAATATACTAAATGAAAACACTACAATTGTATTAGAAGATATACCCGCTCTACTCTTTTTCTGTTTCAACAATCGGCTATATGAATTTATTGGCTAAACACAATATATGAGTTTAGTAGCTAAATGCGATATAAGCTTGAAGACTCTTTGCCAAAATAAATGAAATTGATGTACGCAGTCAGCAATTAATATAATTAAAAGAAAAATCAAACCGTCCATTCATAAGATATACTTTTATATCCATTTATCCATTTATTTATTATTTAAATCGAAAAAAAATAATAAAAACATTAACAAACACATTTAATTTAGTTGCGGTGCCGAGCAACATGATATATCCTCCTAAAATGTTAAAATTTATTAACCACTAACAGCACACCCGTTATTCGTACGGAGTGTATAATTTAAAGAAACTTAAAGTTCGCAATCATGTGCAAATTCTGTTAAAATATTAAATTTATTGCTCCTAAAGAGAAGTTTAAGAATATATGTTCTCACTATGCAAAATTATCTTCACAATCAGATCTGAAGAATAAAACATCCTGCCCCCTTTTGTAAGCAAATTTACAGAAAAAAAAATAGGAATTGAATGAATATATGCAACCCCGTACTAATTATATTGTCGCAGATCAGAAAATATGCCAATGTGTTAGTAGAAGATTACCCGTATTACAATATGCGTCTCAAAAATATTTGCCAAAATAAAAGAGATGACGTAATAAATTGAAAACATCAATAATATCCGTACTCTTTATACCAGAAGGTCGTAATTGATTCCAATATATGCCAATATATATCAAAACATATGTCAATATACCTGTACTACTTATATTCTCGTAGATTAAAAGATATACACGTGTATTTGTAGAAGATTCGTACAACATGCAATATATGAGTTTAAACAATTTTTATCATAATAAAATAATTGCATAATAACTTGAAAATATCAATAATCCTTGAATCAATAATCCCCGAATATATAAATAATAATAATTTTTAAACCTGAAGACCGTAATTGATATTATCCAGTCAAAAATGCTATAAGAAAAATCAAATCGTTCTTTTCTAAAATATATTTTTATATCCATTTATTTATTATTCAAATCGAAAAAATAATTATTAAAATTAACAGACAGATTTAATTTAATTGCGTTTCTGAGTAACATGATATAAGATAGAATCTTATAACATGTTAAATATGTCATGTCTTATAACATAAACTGCGAAATTAAATAACGATTTTGATTTCTCTATACTTCTCATTGTTCCGTAAAAGCTTGTTTTAAATAAACCATGAACCATGGAGATAGATTTCCCCTTTAAATCATGTTTCAAACAATTCATGTTTTCAGAAAGTGACTAATTAACGCAAAAAATCTCCCATCAAACTCAGATATTAAATTTTAATTCACTTTCAAACGATTTTCAAGCTTTTCGTTTGGATAAACCACGGAGTTAGGGAGTAGAACTCCTAGGAAAAAGTTCCGTTTTTCATTAATATCTCGACAACCCCAGGTCTTAGAAACTCGAAACTTGGACAAAATTTATGGGGGGATATTTCAAGGCTATTCACCAAATTTCATTAAATTCGGTTCAGCCGTTTTTCCGTGATGATGGGACAAACGAAAATTTCGTTTTTTACTAATATCTCGAGAACCACTGGTCGTAGAAACTCAAAACACGGGTATAATTTTAAGTGGGGCTATTTCTGGGCTACCCACAAAATTTCATCAAATTCGGTTCAGCCGTTCTCCCGTGATGGTGTGACAAACAGACAGACAGACAGACAGACAGACAGACAGACAGACAGACAGACAGACAGACAGATTTTCATTTTTATTTATATAGACTAGCAGCATACCCGTTCTTCGTACGGAGTATATAATATAAAGAAACTTGAAATTCATAATCATGCCCAAATTCTTATAGTATACTGAATGACATGTTTAATCAAAATATTCTGTTAAAATATTTAATATAATGCTCCTAAAAAGAAGTTTAAGAATCTCTGTTCTCGCTATATAAAATTATCTTCATGGACATATCTGAAGAATAAAACATCTTGGACCCCTTATGTAAGCAAATATAAAAAAAAATATGGAATTGAATCAATATATGCAAAATAAAAGCGTTAAAATTGTATGGGACCCGTACTAATTATATACGCGAATATTAGAAAATATAACCTGTATTAGTAGATTACATGTATAAATTGAAAATACCAATAAACCCGTAATCTTTAAATCTGAAGACAGTCATTTATTCCAAAATATGTCAAAATTAAAGTGCTAAAATTATATGGGAAGATATACACGTACTACTTATAATGTCCGATTATTAGTAGAAGATTACCCGTTTTGCAATATGAGTCACAAATGTTTTTTGGTAAAATACAACAGACGACGTAATAAATTGAATATATAATTAATCCCCTTAATCTTCATACCAGAAGACTGTACTTGATTCCAATATATATGCCAATATACCTGCACTACTTATATTCTCGTAGGTTAGAAGATATACCCGTGCATTCCTAGAAGATTACTCGTACAACGTACAATATGCGTGTGTCAGCAATTTTTGCCGCAATAAAACAATGGCGTAATAACTTAAAAATATCAATAATCCCTGAATCAATAATTCCGGAAAATATCAATAATAATAATGTTTAAACATGAAGAGTATAATTGATATCATCCAGTCCAAAATGAAATGGCAATGAAATTTATTTTATATACATATCTTCATTATTCAAATCGGAAAGGATTTAATAAAAATCATCTGCCGCATAAACACATTGGATTTAAATCTGTTGCTAAGCGACATGATATCATTTGCTTCAAATAAATTGGTAGAAAAAATATCGTCTAAATAGTTATATTTCTATGGAACATTTGGCGACAGTTTCGTCAAATTAGCGACATTTTAAAAAATCGCCAAATTTATCGCCAAGTGGGACTGTAGAACTGACAGTTCCACTTTGCGACAAATTGACGAAATATCATCACAATACTATCCCCTAACAAAAAACAATTAATATCATTTATGTAGCGCAATTTTATCAATTTCAAGATATTTTTATAGATTTGAAAACATTTTTATCAATTTGGTGACATTTTAAAAATTCCTTAAATGTATTACTAAGTAGGATGGTTGGTCTGACAGATAAATGCTAACCAAACATCATTTCAGTACTCTCTTCTAACAAAACAAAAAAAATTTCATTGATATGTAGAAGACCCAAGCCACACGACCAACCCGAAGGTTTATGGCAGCTGTTGGTGTGTCGTTTATATCAATTTGGCGACATTTCCGTCAATTTGGCAAAGTTTAAGAAAAGTTGTCAAATTAGCGATATCCCTCCAAATTCGTAGCTTTGAATTTGCAGATCTGAATGAAACATTCTTATCCCGTTTCAATATACTAAATGAAAACACTACAATTGTATTAGAAGATATACCCGCTCTACTCTTTTTCTGTTTCAACAATCGGCTATATGAATTTATTGGCTAAACACAATATATGAGTTTAGTAGCTAAATGCGATATAAGCTTGAAAACTCTTTGCCAAAATAAATGAAATTGATGTACGCAGTCAGCAATTAATATAATTAAAAGAAAAATCAAACCGTCCATTCATAAGATATACTTTTATATCCATTTATCCATTTATTTATTATTTAAATCGAAAAAAAATAATAAAAACATTAACAAACACATTTAATTTAATTGCGATGCCGAGCAACATGATATATCCTCCTAAAATGTTAAAATTTATTAACCACTAACAGCACACCCGTTATTCGTACGGAGTGTATAATTTAAAGAAACTTAAAGTTCGCAATCATTTGCAAATTCTGTTAAAATATTAAATTTATTGCTCCTAAAGAGAAGTTTAAGAATATATTTTCTCACTATGCAAAATTATCTTCACGATCAGATCTGAAGAATAAAACATCCTGCCCCCTTTTGTAAGCAAATTTACAGAAGAAAAAATAGGAATTGAATGAATATATGCAACCCCGTACTAATTATATTGTCACAGATCAGAAAATATGCCAATGTGTTAGTAGAAGATTACCCGCATTACAATATGCGTCTCAAAAATATTTGCCAAAATAAAAGAGATGACGTAATAAATTGAAAACATCAATAATATCCGTACTCTTTATACCAGAAGGTCGTAATTGATTCCAATATATGCCAATATATATCAAAACATATGTCAATATACCTGTACTACTTATATTCTCGTAGATTAAAAGATATGCACGTGTATTTGTAGAAGATTCGTACAACATACAATATATGAGTTTAAACAATTTTTGTCATAATAAAATAATTGCATAATAACTTGAAAATATCAATAATCCTTGAATCAATAATCCCCGAATATATAAATAATAATAATTTTTAAACCTGAAGACCGTAATTGATATTATCCAGTCAAAAATGCTATAAGAAAAATCCAATCGTTCTTTTCTAAAATATATTTTTATATCCATTTATTTATTATTCAAATCGAAAAAATAATTATTAAAATTAACAGACAGATTTAATTTAATTGCGTTTCTGAGTAACATGATATAAGATAGAATCTTATAACATGTTAAATATGTCATGTCTTATAACATAAACTGCGAAATTAAATAACGATTTTGATTTCTCTATACTTCTCATTGTTCCGTAAAAGCTTGTTTTAAATAAACCATGAACCTTGGAGATAGATTTCCCCTTTAAATCATGTTTCAAGCAATTCATGTTTTCAGAAAGTGACTAATTAACGCAAAAAATCTCCCATCAAACTCAGAGATTAAATTTTAATTCATTTTCAAACGATTTTCAAGCTTTTCGTTTGGATAAACCACGGAGTTAGGGAGTAGAACTCCTAGGAAAAAGTTCCGTTTTTCATTAATATCTCGACAACCCCAGGTCTTAGAAACTCGAAACTTGGACAAAATTTATGGGGGGATATTTCAAGGCTATTCACCAAATTTCATTAAATTCGGTTCAGCCGTTTTTCCGTGATGATGAGACAAACGTAAATTTCGTTTTTTACTAATATCTCGAGAACCACTGGTCGTAGAAACTCAAAACACGGATATAATTTTAAGTGGGGCTATTTCTGGGCTACCCACAAAATTTCATCAAATTCGGTTCAGCCGTTCTCCCGTGATGGTGTGACAAACAGACAGACAGACAGACAGACAGACAGACAGACAGACAGACAGACAGACAGACAGATTTTCATTTTTATTTATATAGATTGGGAACTAGCGTCGTAAGTAGCTTTTTTCGTCTGTCTCGCTTTCTTGCCAAGTTCGGTTCCAAACTATTTCAATTATCCTCTAGGAACGCTGCAATCACTTTTATTCGATCGGGCATAGTCACTTTACGTGTACACTCGTGGGCCTTTCCTTTCAAAGTTATTGTGGGTGCTCAAAAACTTTTTTGGAAACCTGTATACACTTTCAGCTAGAGCAGATTATTTTGTTTCTTTTATGCACTTTATTAGTTCTTTATTGGTTTATTAAATCTTTATTAGTTTATTAGATCTTTATTAGCTCTTTATTGGTTTTTTAAATCTTTATTGATTTATTAGATCTTTTTTAGCTCTTTATTGGTTTATTAAATCTTTATTGGTTTATTAGATTTTCATTAGTTCTTTATTAGTTTATTAGTTCTTTGTTAATTTATCGGTTCTTTATTAGCTTATTAGTTCTTTATTAGTTTATTAGTTCTTTATTAGTTTATTAGTTCTTTATTAGTTTATTAGTTCTTTATTAGTTTAGCACATTATTAATGCTTTTTATGCACATGAGACTTACTTTTACCAGAAATTATAGTTCAAAATGCACTAATGCGAACATATTTGTATACACAATCCGCCCCCCCCCCCCCCCTCCCCTGCTGGACTGCCTATCCCAAACATTTAACTGCATAAAAACTGGAACGTCTGAATTTTAAGCTCATCACAATGCTGTGTTTTTACACATGCCATGCATTTAAACGAAAGTAAATAAATGAAATTATGCCATCAGCCATTCTTTCAAATTAAATTGAGCGATTACTTGATACTCCTGTTTACGTAATTCCTCGCCAAACGGTTTCACTTCGACGTGAAATCGCCAAGGGAACCTTGGAAGGTCGCCAAATTTACCGCAGGGGAAACCGCTGATGTTTTTTAAAAAAAGGGTGAAAACGCCTTCACATAATAGGCTTACAGGATGTAAATTTTATCTCTTCCAGGAAGAATTTTCAATGCGAAGCTATTAATTTTGTGGGAGAGTTAAAGAACAGGGTTTTAGTCGTAAACTCTGCGAAAAGTAAAAGTTGTATTTAATCGCTGGTTTTTTAGAAATGAAAGTTGTGTTGTGGTCATTTTTAGAAGATGTAGCACCTGTCGGTTCTTATTTGTAGAGGATATTCAGCAGGGTTTTTTCCCAAGGAAAATTTCGTACTACGCATGAGGGAACTATTAGTAACATTTTGCCAGAGGAGGGGGGGGGGGGGGGGGGGTCAGAAGGCTTTTCGCAGGTTTTCCTTCCGAGTTCAAAATTTCAAAGTTCAGAATCTGGTTATTTTATTGATTTTATAAAATATCCTAAATTTTTCGTGTGTGATGAGGGCTGGGGGTGGGGAGAACTCTTTTTTAGATAATTTGGCCCTGAAATCTAAGTTCTAAGGCCGAATTATCCTGCTAGCGCCTCTCGAACAAAGGTAATGCTTAGATGACTTATTTAAAGTTAACTAAATTATTAAAATTTATTTACAAATTGAATAAATATTAATGAAATTATTTTCAACGTTCAGAAAAAGTGTTTTGATCGAAATTTTTACTCTTTATTTTACAAAAGTTGATCAGCTTTGCATGAAGAGTTAAAAATTAGAATGAGAAAAAAGTTAAATATTTGTTTATGTGCCCCCCCCCCCCGTTTTGGAGATGAATCAATACACACAAGACGTACTGTGCATTTTTCAGTAAATAAATAAGCTTTATTTACAAA
Organism: Amaurobius ferox; assembly: GCA_951213105.1. Lineage (NCBI taxonomy): Eukaryota > Metazoa > Arthropoda > Arachnida > Araneae > Amaurobiidae > Amaurobius > Amaurobius ferox. The sequence continues at coordinate 43,649,129 of OX578152.1, forward strand.
TTAAAAAGCCTTTCAACCTGGATTTTTCAATTAAAAAAAAAAGGTTTATGGCCATACAAATATGGATCTTCTAAACTCCAACACCAACACTGAAAAAATTCGATCTAAAGTCATTTTACACGTTACACAAATTCCAGTTCCGTACTCCTCAAATATTATGCGCACAAATTCTGGTAGTCATTCTTATTTACAAAAGTTTGCACTGTTGTCAAAATGCAGGTGAAGGGAGATCAAATAAAATAAAATTATTTTTTATATGCTACCCCTTTTAGTACTATTTATTTCATTTTATTTGATTTATTTTTTATTTGTAACTTAATCATGTTTCCGTTGCAGCTGCAGATGTCAACATCTAGTTTCGTACTTTTGAGCGCTCTTCAAAACGGCATTGTTGATAATTACAATTAACTAAGAAAACATGTCATGTTCCTTAATTTTGAGAACTTCGGATGACCGACCAAATCAGTCATACCGCGTCTTAAAATATATCAACTGGCTGCGTGATATTTAAATATAGACACTAGAGTATCTCATTTCGATATTAACAGGATAAGTATCGTCTTTTTGCCTTTTAGGACCCACCTAAAAAAATCGGGGCTTCTATGTGGGTCCGTACCCCCATACCAGCTTTTTCAGAAATAAAATCAGCACAGAACATTGACAGCGAAAGCTCCCTGTAACAGAGCTATTAAATTTACCCTTGTGCTTTCAAATAAATAAATAAAGAGAAGGGAACAAATTTTCGTCTATTTCTAATTCATTTTTATCTCGTAATCTCTATATGTTCGTTATTGTTAAGAAATATAATTTATAAAAGAATCAATATGATAGAAAATTTATTATAAGAAAACTGATGTACCTTATACAACTCTGTCTCTACCCCCCTCCCCCTCCTTCAGAGCCACCCATAGAGATGGAAGGCACCAAAAATTTTTGATATGAAACATCTTAGGGCGCAGGGTGTGAAGTAAATCATGAAAGAAATGTAACGGAGATGAAATGGATGTGATATTATATTGTTACGAATGCTTAAAAAGGAACCATGGTTATAATTTGGAAGTATGTGTCATTCGGTATTTGAAGGTATGTGTAAACGTTACATCCAAACGGTTCGTTGTCGATAACTTTGACGTTTGTAGTCCGATTCGAATGAAATAAACTGCATTCAATCGAAACTGTACAATTCGCCCCCCCCCCCCTTAAAAAAGGAAAATTTCAAAAACCAGGCTGTAACAAAAAAATTTCTATGCACCTAGCATCCTCGTCACACGTCACACAACACACATTTACAGTTTCGTATCCGAAATATGCGAAAAAAATGATTTTTCACATCAATCTGCAACAAGTAACAGAGTTACTCAACGTATATATATATTTTTTTCTTAAAGGTATTTAAATCCCCCATTCATTTTAGAAACACCTGAGTTACATAACCCTGATATTTTTAAATTATCACAGCACTACAGTAATTTGTAATGCTTGAAAACTTAAAACTTCATCGAAAAAGGAAATGCTATACAGAACGAATATTATTCAAATGACGTCATCGAATTATGAATTGTCTGCTTCTCTAATAAAATCAATGAATATTTCATTCAATTCACATATTCCAGACTCCCGAGTAAATAATTTTGCGTGGCAAATTATTCAGAAATTCTTATACAACTCACCTTGCAATGGCTGGATATGTTTATGTCCTGCCTGCTATATTATAGCATTAAATTTAGGCTTCGTTGTAGGAATAATCAAAGTTTAGTGATCATTTAAAAAAAATATTGTAATTGCGTTGGCACAGAATTTAGATATAATATGCAAAAATAAAGCGGTTTTATGACGGATGCAACACTAAATACAAATTTAAAAGATCTCCAAACATCACGATCTGGTTCCTACACAACGGAAAAAAATGGATGCCATATTTTTGCAATGAGTCACGTAATCTCTTCATATATCATGGGTGTCATTATTATTTCAATTTTTATTTAAAAAACTACCAAACATATTTTGTTGAAATTTTTTTTACACATTTTATGTGATAATTAGAATATTTCCTAATTTGTGAATTTCAACTTCTCTTAAAAAATGTTTGAAAATTTAAGTCCCATAGGGTTTAATGTATTTCATTTTTCAACCCGAGTTAAATCCGAAACTAATTGGATGATATTATTCTTTTACATTCCCATATGTCCCACAGACAGTCTCAACAACATGCTACTTTGTTAAAGTCACTTTTACGGCAGTAATCGTGCGAACGGACAGACAGACAGAATGAACAAAGTCATAAACACTTTCCAACCATGTTGGAAAGTGTTAAAAAGTAAAAGGTTTAAAATAATCCATGGGAAAGGAAAACGTCATCTCCTACCAAAACAGTATAGTATTGTTGATGAGGCTATAGGCGAATGGGCTATAGAGAATGGGATATAGGCGAATGGGATATAGGCGAATGGAATATAGGCGAATGGGCTATAACGAATGGGCTATTAGCTATAAGCGAATTTTTTGAGGAAAGAAAAGACATGAAAAATTTATTAAAACGGAAAAATAAATCATAAAGTCCGGTGAAGAATTTTTGTAGGAAGCCCACATTTCGTATGATCAGCCTCTATCCCCTTAAACACACACGTCGCAAAGGTAGATATGTTACTGCTTAAACACAATGCATTTTCGAATAAATAAAGGTGCAGATATTTTTTTTTATAAGAATAATTTTATTCTCGAGAAAAATCGAATTTGGTGTATATGACGATATTTCGTATCGCAGAGTTCTAAGTGACATTCTTACATAATTTTTTTTTCCTCTTTCTTTATCGGCACGTAGCAATTATTTGAACACCTGGCGTATTTTTTTCCTCGACTGTATATGCATCCTGGTGTCACATACACTTTCTGTAGGTCAAGGTGTTCCATTGAATATTTGTAGATTTACTCCATCTAAGATACCTTACACCTTTCTGGTAGGTCGGACGGTCTGGGTCTCAACAGCAACAACAACTCCATCTAAGAAAATTTGCCCAATAAAGTATTTAATACTTTCTTTGAGGGGGAGGGGGGTTGTGTGAGTTTTTTTTTCTAGACTGACAGATTTCTACACTATCTCTAATGCATATTGTATATAATAAGAAATAATTGGAATGAGGAATCAAAATTAGAAGTTCTGTGGATTTACACATGTTGAGCCTCCCTGAACTCGAATACGACATTTTAAAGGTACTCTGTGTGTGTGTGAGTCTGTGGACACGCTATCTCAACTAAGGGATCACGTTGAATGTAATTATTTAGAAGGATTAATGTAATCTGTGAGTACTTGAACCTTATTGATCTTACACAATAAAGTAAAATGTCTGCGTGTCTGTCTGTGCAGTCTGTTGCGGGAAATTTAAGCCTAGTATAGCCATTAAATTCGATACACGGATATTTTAGGATCCAGAAAGGTGCACCTCAGCATTATATTTTAAAATTTCGAATTAGTTTTTTAGTTATTTTATGTTTTAGTATTTTCACACAAATGGGTTCCTTAGTGACTAAAAATATTCTCATGGGATTGTCTTGACACTATCAAGAAGATCGAAGGGCGTTCTTCTCAACGATGTTTGAACCGAATCGGTAGGATAATTTCTCAATATTTATCTATTTTTCAAAATTTTACTTTGAAATTTGCATTTCTTTTATTTATCTGATATATATGCAGGTATATATAGTCGCATCCGAAAAACTAAGATTAGCACAATTATATAATTTGGATAAAAGCTCCGCACATATCTTAGCATTTTAACAAAATAATTCTTTCGATTCCATAAGTAATTTCAAGTTTTGAAATTTTTGAAGTAATCGCATTGAGTGATCGCAAAGCATCTTCCACGAATTCCACGCACGTACCACGGATCCAACATTTCAAACGGTGGATTTTACTGCGCATGTCCTCCTAGCAGTCTAATCGACGCGCTTTTTTTCCGAAGATCGTGCGATTTGAAGCATGCACATTCCAGATCGAAGCCATTTTAAATTATGTTCAAATGCATTATTTAAGTATCGGGCGCTTATCTAATTCTTTATAATAAATAGAGTTATTTAGAACCCGGGAAACGGCGGGTAATTCGCTCTAGTTATAAATATGGTCAAAATTTTTGAATGATTTTTTGAAAAAAAAAATAAAGATGATTTTAGGTGATGTCTGTGTGTATGTGTGTGTCTGTGTGTGTCCGTGAGTTTATGGAAGCGATATCTTATAAACGAATAAAGCGTTTTGAATGTAATTTGGTTTGATTATTGCAATCTGTGAATATGGTACCCTGCTGATTTTAAGCGCGATCAAACATCTGAAAGACCCCCACATATTTTGAAGAATTTACAAAAAAGTCAGGACATTCAATGTTAAATAAATAATTATTTTATACGTATTTTTAACACTTTACAACGTAGTTGAAAAGTGTTTATGACTTTGTTCATTCTGTCTGTCTGTCTGTCCGTTAGCATGATAACTGCCGTAAAAATGACTTTATCAAAATGAAATTTTAGTATGTTTTTCAGACGGTCTGTGGGACCTATGGGAATATAAATAAATAATATCACCCAATTAGTTTTTTATTGAACCCGGGTTGAAAAAATGAAATACATTGAACCCTATGGGATCTAATTTTTCAAACATTTTTTAAGAAAATTTAAAATTCACAAATTGCTTCGAAATTTTTACATTATCCCATAAAATATATATAAAAAATTTCAGTAAAATATGTTAAGTAGTTTTTTAATTAAAAATTATTTAATATAGGGAAAAAAACAAATTCAATTAAATTCTGACTTTTGGGATATCCTCCAGAAAGAAAAAAGAGATATATTATATAATAAATATCTTTCCAAGAGTTTGATCATTTTGTATATGAGAGAGGCTTCACATTTTAAAGTAAATTTGGTAGATAACAATTTTTCAAATTTTTTTTTATTTTATATAAGTCTTCATGATATACTTATTTGATGGCATTTTTAAAGCACTTTCCTACGTCCTAAAGAGTTAGAATTTGGTACACAGCTTAAATTTGTTGAACATTTTATTCTACAAAAATTTGGTGGATCTTTACATATAGATCATACATTTTTTTTGAAATGGCCTGCAAATAATCCCCGTTCACTTCTATAAATCATTGTAATATTGTTAAAAATTCTGATGTAGGCAGCACATGTCTTTCCCTGCAGACTCATATTCACGTTCTCTTTATTTCTTCAATAATAATTTGAGTTTATCCGCACAAAATAACAGCCATAAGTATTTTAAATGACATTGAATTTGCACGCTAAACTTAAATTTGGTTCTGCTTTGATAGCTGGACTTATTCTCAAAGGTGGCGTAGCGAAAACGCGAAAAAACTGGAATATCTCAAGAACGGCTAGTCTTAAAGTAATGGGGTTAGCCTTATTCTTTTTGTTGTCAAAAATCACGTATAAAATAGGAATTTAATTGATATAATTGAGCACACATAGTCCTTTATTTTTATATTTAACGATTTTTGCGAGCAGTTCGCAAAAATAGCCCGTTCCTTTTTCTTGAATCGTACTAGAATAACCTACAAATGATTTATGTACCAAATTTTGTTACATTTGGTATATAAATCACTTGTAGGTCATTGAAATATTATACACCAAATTTTGTTAAATTTGTTCCATTAGTTTTTAGCTAGAGTGGATAAAGGCAATTTCTGCCGGCCATTTCGCAAGAGAAGGCAGATTCTTTTATTACGAATCGTACTATAATCTAATGAACATCAGGATTTCCCACAAAAAACATACCAAATTTTATGAAATTCGGTCCATTAGTTTTTCAATTAGAGTGGATGTAATATCCTCACAGACACACAGAAACATACATAGATACACTCTTACACACACAGACGTCTTCCTAAAAATAGTTTTTTCGTGTTCTAGAAATCCCAAAACGTGTAGATCCTTCGAAAATTCGAGTTCCGATCTTCGGCACGATTCCAATACTTTGAATACATACAGACACACACACACACACATATATTATCTGTGTATCTGTGTATTATCTGTGTATCTAAATTCCGTGCCTACACAATTACAATAGTTGTGATTTTAAATGATCCCTAAACTTTTATTATTTCTTCAACGAAGCCTAATTTTAACTTATGCAGAATGCAAATGTCTGAAGCGATTGTAAGGTGAGTTACATAAGAATTGCTGAATTTTTTTCACACAAAATTATTTAGCTCTGGAGTCTGGACTACAAGTTATAAGAATGAAATATTCATTGATTTTGCATAGAGCATGCATTGATTTTGCAATCAGATGATTTATATTTCGATACAGTTTTAAATATTTAAGTATAATAAATTACTGTAGTACTGTGATAATGTAAAAGATATCACCACTGAATGTATCACATTTTAAAAAATTTTAAATGAAATTGCATTTCAGTTGGAAAGTGTTTCATAATCAATGCTTATGCATGATTGATCTTTCTTGTTTTATTCTAAAACTAATGACCCAATTTTTAGAACGACAACTCAAACCGTTCATGCGACATTGCACGTTTTACAAATAAACGTACCTAAACAATTACATAAAAATGAACTTACAAATACTTAATTTCCGAATACATAAAAGTCGACTTTTTTGATGTAATGCCAAATTGACGAAAATGTCACCAAATTGGCAAAAATGACGCCGAATTGATGAATTACTAATTAACATATTTTAATAAAATGGAGTATATTGCTTAGGAGATGTTATCAATATTTCCAATTGTCGAGTATTTGCGCGAAATATAAGTTAATTACGTACTTCAAAATAATTTTACATGTTGTTATCCTGAAAAGCGTCCAGTGTCAGTACACTTTTCAACGTTGAAACCATTTTCCCGTAATCTTGTCCATCATTATTTCCTATTGAAAGAAGCAAAGTACTTGCATTATACAGGGAAAGTTATGTGTTGCCCATCATCTGTTATCTTTATCTGTTTTATTGTAACGCTTACTATAGTTTTCAGAGTTTAACTATGGTTTTTCAGTTTGGCTTTCACTATTTGATTGGTTTTCATTTATGAACTACCTCCTGTATTTGTGGTGTGTCTGCTGGTGTTGTGTTAACTACTGTATGTATGCTGTCCTCCAGGTAATTAATTCATTGTTCTTCTAATTTTCCCTCCAGCAAGTCGTGAGGACTCTGTTCATTGCTTTAGATTGGCTGTCGCTGGTTCCCCAAGATTGTGACGGCTCGTTAGGGGGCAGGGGACTAGCAGGTTGCTGACATACTCGCAGACACAGGTGTCTGTAGCATTGTGCCATACGGGGAGTGTGCCATAAGAGGGAAAAGGGCCGTGTTCTATGAAGAGTTGGGTGATTTCCCTATTTTGGAGTAGTCTGTATTGACCTATGACATGTATGGTTGTGTTTTCGACACTATTTGGATGTGGACCAGCGTTCTTGCCACTTTTGCAGCACGTGCTTCTTCAGGTTCGCCTTTAGACTAGACGTTGGTAACTTTATATGCTTCTCTATCTCTTCTGGTGGCTTGACAATTTCATTCTTAGCCGCCTTAATCGCACTCTCGTTTCTTTCAGTTTCCGCATGAGCTGAGACTCATGTCAGTTGTACTATATGGTTGAGGTTTTTGATTGGTTGTTGTGCATTTTTGACTTGACCCAAAGTTGGCTAGTGCTGCTTCAAAAGGACTCTAGACTTGATAAGCTGTCTGTGGTGAAAAGCGTCTGTGGAGACCCATGTTGTGCCATCCATTTGAATGCTTCTATTATAGTATTTAATTCTTCTTGGAAGTCCATGTTCTTGTCCTGGAGTCTGTATGTTTGTCTGTATACAAGTGTGTTGTCTGCGTAAACGCAGAAGGCCGAAGCTGTTCCTTCGTCTGTTTTGCAGCCGCCTTTCTAGATGGTTGTTCTTACATGCCTTGGTTCTTCTTTTATTTGCTTTTCAACTCCTTTTGTTGTTGGGTGTGTGGACCCACTTGGTATTGGCTTGTCAAAGATATTCGGTTTTAGCACGAGAGTTCCCTTCTCGTGGCCTTTATTGAGTATAAGTACTTTTGCTGTGATTTTCCCCTTTTCAAAGGTCAGGTGTAATGGCATGCGACCGGCTAGTACTTGAAGAGCCCCCGTCGAAGCTGTTTGGTTCGATCTATTCATTAAAAGCAGGAACAGTCGCTGTGCCGAGTTGAGTTTTGAATGTGGCAGCCTTTGAGTTTCGTCCTCCACATACCTGAAGCGTAGCAGAGGACTCGCTTCGTTACTGAATGTTACCACATTTTTAGAAGATACGGTCTGAGTCTCCAGGCCATGGGTGCATGCCTCACTAGGTGTTTGTGCATTTGTAAGACTTCTACTTTGAGCGTCTCTATGTGAGACAGCGATGTAAACCGCTGGTTCAGTGTCACCCCTAGGTATTTGATGGTTGTCTTCGTCCGTAGTCCTCTGCCATCGACTCTTATTGTAGGCTGTATATCTACTGGATTCTGTCTTGATTTTTCTATTATTATCATTTCAGACTTTTCTGGTGATACCGCGAGTACCTTCATACTAACTTAAGAAGCGGTCAGCCGCTACTTATCCTCTTGTCCTTTCCATTCAAGGACCCTCCTGGAGCTGTCCGTGATAGTTAGGAGAAAATCATCAGCATAGGCAGTGATTGTGGCAACAATTCAGTTCATTGACACTAGGACTTGATTGGCAGCCAAGATCCCGAGTAGGCTCAGGCCCAGGCAGGAGACCTGAATCTGAGTGCATCTTCTATCTATGGATATTTCTTTACTACCTGAGCCCCAGTTGACTAAGATCTTTCCTTCACTTGGGTAAGATGCCAATGTCCTAGCAATCCTGCCTGGACAGTTAACTATTGCTAACATTTTCTTGATGGTTGCCCACGGAAGAGTCAAAAACCCCTTTTATATCAAGCGAGACTGGCGCAGTGTGGTTATTGTTTTCTTTGCTGTTTTGCATAGCACCTAGAACCTCCTGCAATGCCGACTCTGTCTAATGTCCTTCCCTAAAGCCGTGTTGATGCTTACTGAGAAGCGTGTCGTTGTCTTTTGTGGTATATTTTAATTTTTTTAATTTTGAACTTTACCGGACTAGTCCGTTCTGGGCCCACCAAAGGAATGTAATTGTTTTGGGGGAACAACTTTAGAACCGGGCCATCCAGAAAGATGGCCCGGTTGTCTAGACTGCACCGTACCGCCCGTTTGCAATGGTGTCGTGAACATCGCAATTGAACCGAACAGGACTGGGCTTGCGTACTATTCTCAGATGAGAGTAAGTTTAGTCTGTCATCGGATTGTAGATGCCAACTGATCTGGCGTGAGAGCTTATCGTCCAGAAAATATCCAGGAAAGGGTCCGATATCCGACATGCAGTATCATGGTATGGGCCGGCATCATGATCAATGGCCGCACGCCCCTACATGTGGTTGAAACTGGGACTATGACCGGCCAACGATACATTGATGAAGTTCTACTGCCTCATGTTCGCCTTTACCGTGGTGCTGTCGGTGATAAATTTGTTTTCATGGTAGACAACGCACCATGTCATCAAACACTCGCTGTTCAAGATTGTCTAGTCACCGAGGGTATTTAATGCCTCGTATGGCCAGCACGTTCTCCAGATCTAAACTCCATTGAAAATATTTGCGATGCTTTGGGGAGGTGACTTGCTGGTCGAAAATATCCTCCAACAAACAAGAACACCCTCACCCGTGCACTGACAGAGGAGTGGGATAAGTTGCCTCAACAGCTTCTGAATAATGTTGTGCAAAGTATGACACTACGTGTGGAATGTTGCATCGCACTCCACGGTGGACATATGCCATAGTAACACCTTCCTCAAAGGTGCCTGCTGTCGTTCATATGCATTTTTCCATTTCTCCGTACACAGCATCAAATGAACACTTTTTCCTTTCAGATGTTTTAAAATCTTCTGTATTTTCCAGAACAATAAATGATCTTTATTCTAATGTCCGAACAGTGTGACAATATTCTATCCTGCTGGGCCCCCATCCCCGCTTAATGTTGTGCTACATTGCAATTTGTGATCCGTCCTTAGCAATTGCCAGCGGCGTATATATATTCATCATACATTTAAGCTACATGCAAATAATAAAATGATGTACTTAAAAAAACTCTTGTTAAAAAAGGAATATTAATTTCATGCAAACAATAAAAAACCAAACGAAAAAAATGGAAAACTAACTGTAATAAATGTAACAGTATCTTACAATTTTTAATTACATCTAGAAATTGTGTCATGAAACTATTATTTTAATTGGTGATATGGAATTCTGTGTTTTTTGACTTCCGCAAATCTTCCTGCGATTAAGGCCAGGGTATTTGTTCTTTAAAACCGAACTCCAACAGATGAAATTTAAAACGAAAATAGGTGATTTGAGAACATAGCTGATGTTGTTCTTTCAGAGAGAGAGAGAAAAAGGCATTTTATGTAAACAATTTCTTTAAAGAATGTAATTTAATTTTTATTCCTTTATAATACACATTGCTGTTTTTGAATTTGCTAGTTGTTATGTTATGCCTAGTTTGTTATCTTTTTCTGGTTTTACCGGTTACCATACTTCGGATTTGAATAAGTTTCATTGTTTAAACGTAAAACCAGTCAATGATAGGAAGTATATAATTTTATTTAGTTTTGAGTTCGTTTTATGTAAATTGGGTTTATGTTAAGTTTGCAAGAGAGTTGTATAGTAATTGCCTTTTATAAGGGGATCCTTCAGATATTTCCATTTGATAGGGGTCGTATAGTAGTTATGATTTGTTAAGGATAATTTGTAATAAATAATATTGATTAGGAAAGGGGAATACTGTTTAGTAATATACTATAACTGTAACTATAAATAATACTGTTTAGTAATATACTGTAACTATAAATAATATTATTTAGTAATATACTGTAACTGTAACTATACATAATACTGTTTAGTAATATACAGTAACTGCAACTATGAATAATACTATTTAGTAATATACTGTAACTGTAACTATAAATAATACTGTTTAGTAATATACAGTAACTGCAACTATGAATAATACTGTTTAGTAATATACTGTAACTGCAACTATAAATAATACTGTTTAGTAATATACAGTAACTACAACTATGAATAATACTGTTTAGTAATATACTGTAACTGTAACTATAAATAATATTATTTATTAATATATAATATGCTGTAGATAATATTGTTCAGTTATTATTTTGTTAAGGAATTGTTCAGAAATTTCAATTTGTTAGGGGTCGTACGGTAGTTATGCTTTGGTATATGATGCAAAATTTCTTGCGAGGCCTGTGCTTTGAATGAAATTAAATTTGTTGATTACTTTTGTACTACTTACATATTTTGATTACTTTTGTACAACTTACATATTTTGATTACTTTTTATAGTAATTTAGTAATCAGAACGGTCAAACAATTGTTTCTGTCGCTTCACGTAGTCCCATTTGCTTACTGTCACGGCTGCTTTAACCCTTGCTGGGGCTTTAGTAGAGTTGCAAAAATATTTTTTTTTAGGGGGGGGGGGCGAGGGGGAGTATGATAACCAAATATTTTGTTTTTCATTTTTCCAAATATAATTTTTTCAAAATTCAATGGGTCCGATTGGTTTCTGGGGGGAGGGGTATGACCCCCCCCCCCCCCCCCCCCCGCATGGCGATGCCACCTCGGGGCCTTTAAGCAAAATTAAATTGTAGGTTCTGTTATAAAATTTTTAAAATAAAAATATTATATTTGTCATATGGAAGTTGGTCCCTCAGAGTTTCGCGGAACCTCCTTATTTCGTACTTTGCCTATATGTTCAAAAACGACCTTGCTTACTTTGTAATACATGTTACAGTGAAAACTACTTAGCGACCCGTTGAGAGGATATTAAAAAAAATATATTTTTTGGATAGATGAAGGTTGAATTCAGGGGTGCCGGGAAGTGATACTTACATTGAAATATATGCTTATATAATTTCTGTATCTAATTAAACGATTATGCAATAAGACTATTTCTGCCCTATAATAGGACGTTCGTTGCATACCAGCAAGAAAATGTTCAACTGATTTTTCCTCACCGTCTGTGGACCATGGTTATTGAAACTCGCCCGCGCGGTGTATGTGATGAGATGCTCAGTGATAACAAGCGAGGAATTTATAAAAATTTATAATTTAAAAAAAGGAATTTATAATTTTTCAGATGCAAATTATACAGCCTGATTCTTTAGGATAAGAAGAAAGAGTTATTTCACCAATAAAACCGAGAAGCCGTTTGTGTTAAGAAAAATGCAATGTTGGAATTTCGATGTTTATCGAATTTGGTAGGTCCAAGAATTTGTCGGTTTGTTTAACTCTGACTTATTTTCGAATGGAATTAGTTTTGGAAAAAATCGAAACAGAAAAAAAGCTGCCCTTATTAACAAAGGGTTTTCAAAACTCAGGGCAAAGAAAAAAAATTTGATGTGGGCAGCACATGACTTTCTCTGCAGACGTTTATATTCACGTTATCTTTATTTAATTAAATTTATTTCACTTTTAATTCAATTTTCGTTTTCATTCGGTAACTGGACTTATTATCAAAGGGGGCGTAGAGAAAATATGAAAAACTAAAATATCTAGAGAACGGCTAGTCCTAGTGTAATGGGGTTGATCTTATTCTTTTCGTCGTTAAAAATTACGTATTAAACGAGCATTTAATGGATATATTTGAGTATACCTAGTTCTTTAGTTTAGATTTTGACGATTTTTGCGGGCCATTTTGCAAAAAAAGGCAGGTTATTTTTTTCGAATCGTACCAAAATCTAATCAGCACCAGGGTAACCCACAAGTGACTCATCTACCAAATTTTGTGAAATTCGGTCCATTAGTTTTTCAGTTACAATGTATACAAGCTTTTGCGGGCCATTTCGCAAAAAAAAGGCGGTTTCTTTTATCCCGAATCATACCCAAAACTAATCAGCACCAGAGTCGCCCACAAGTGACTTACCTACCAAATTTTATGAAATTCGGTCAATTACTTTTTTAGTTAGAGTGGATACAAAATCTGCACAGACAGACAGACACACAGACAGACGTCACGCTAAAAATAGTTTTTTCGCATTCTAGAGGTCTCGAAACGTATAGATCCGTCGAAAACTCGAGTTGTGATTTTCGGCATGATTCCAATACTTTCCCTATACATTACCATGTATTGCAGGGAAAGTAAAAAAAAAGAGGCTTAAACATCAAAATAATCATTTGCTGACTTTTATTTACCTCTCAGGTCGGTAAAGTTGTTAATGTGATCAACTCGAAAATAGAGCATTAAACGTCACTTGATAGAGTGATACGCAAGTTTTGACAATAATTGGCGAGAAATACAAACTTTTGAAGCAATATATACCTGTTTTAAGAAATTTATATATAAAGAAATCAAACTGCACAGAAGCTGCATGTGCAAAAATGGATGACAAAAATTTAAAAGCAGTTTTATTATTGTGGACCTACCACCCTTATAAAATACATCCTTTGCAGCCTCGTGCACGAAATGTTGTGTAGTGTATTATATCGCCTCGTAAAGGAACTACGACTTACTCCAAATATTTCACTACGTTCTTCGACGGTTATCTTTATCAACATCAAGGGCCGAAGCGATAGCTTATCGCCTGTCGTTACCGAGGAGTAATAATTCTTTGGAATAAACCCTGCACCATCTCAACTCGAGTCTTTAATTGCCGCGTTTTAGAATTCTACGTCGTTGTCTTTGCAAACGATTGTTTGAAGAATGTTCGTCTTTCTATGGCCAAATATGGCATATCAAAGTGATACCGTCTCTTAGAGCTCGCTTGCGTTATTCATTTGAATCGAATGTTCGGGATAAGGTGAGCTTGGAACTAACTAGCCGCCTACGGCGACCAGGCCTGTATTTAAAAAGTTGATAATTTGCAAAAGTGTTTTTTGCAATAGCTTTAGATATTTTTAGCACTCCATCTCACCCAAAGGATGTAGGGCAGTTACAAAGGACGCCTGAGAAAAACACAGACAACAATACACGAATACATAGACATAGTACATTAACATGCAAAGACAATATATACATACATATACATAGACAATATAAAAAAATCTGAAGTGGGCAGCACATGACCTTCCCTGCAGACTTATATTCACGTTCTCTTTAATTAAATTTAATTCACTTTTAATTCAATTTTCGTTTTCATTTAATAACTGGACTTATTTTCAAAGGTGGCGTAGAGAAAATATGAAAAAACTAAAATATCTCGAGAACGGCTAGTTCTAGTGTAATGGGGTTGGTCTTATTCTTTTCTTTGTTAAACATTACGTATTAAACAAGCATTTAATGGATATATTTGAGCATACGTAGCTTTTTAGTTTAGATTTTTGACAATTTTTGTGGGCCATTTTGCACAAAAAGGCAGGTTATTTTTTCCCGAATCGTACCAAAATCTAATCAGAACCAGAGTGACCCATAAGTGACTCATCTACCGAATTTTGTGAAATTCAGTCCGTTAGTTTTTCAGCCAGAGTGGATACAAACTTTTGCGGGCCATTTTGCAAAAAAAGGCGGGTACTTTCATCCCGAATCGTACCCAAAACTAATCAGCACCAGGCTCGCCCACAAGTGACTTATCTACCAAATTTTGTGAAATTCGGTCGATTAGTTTTTTAGTTAGAGTGGATACAAAATCTGCACAGACAGACAGACAGACAGACTCACAGACAGACACACAGACACACACAGATGTCACGCTAAAAATGTTTTTTTCGTATTCTAGAGAAACGTGTAGATCCGTTGAAAACTCGAGTTGCGATTTTTGACAAGATTCCAATACTTTCCCTATACATTACCATGTATTGCAGGGAAAGTAAAAATGTTCAATATTTGTGAAACAAATGCGACCAAAAACCTGAAACAAATCCAGGAAGAAATTCTTGTGTTCAATTTTTAGTTATATTAAAAGCTATTTAACTAAAATAAAACCTAATAATAAAAATTTAAAGTTTAATGGAACAATATTATGAATTAAAGCAAGTAGAAAAAGATACAAAGTAACAAAAGTGGTGGTATAGGGTGGGGTCGTAGAGCTTTGAAATGAAAAAAACAAAAGCAAAAACAAAAAATCATTATATTAATTCTGCATTACATATGTTTAATTATCGAAATTTTCATAGGTGTCAAATTTAAACTTCAATTCATCGCACTTTATCTTCATCTTACAGGAGTAAAAACTCAGCACATGTCATATTTTACTTTCCCTGCAATACATGATAATGTATAGGGAAAGTATTGGAATCATGTCGAAAATCGCAACTCGAGTTTTCGACGGATCTACACGTTTCAAGACCTCTAGAATACGAAAAAACCATTTTAAGCGTGACGTCTGTGTGTGTGCCTGTGCAGATTTTGTATCCACTCTAACTAAAAAACTAATGAACCGAATTTCACAAAATTTGGTAGGTAAGTCACTTGTGAGCGAGTCTGGTGCTGATTAGTTTTGGGTACGATTTGGAATAAAAGAACCCGCCTTTTTTTGCGAAATGGCGCGCAAAAGCTTGTATCCACTCTAACTGAAAAACTACTGGACCGAATTTCACAAAATTCAGTAGATGAGTCACTTGTGGGTTACCCTGGTGCTGATTAGATTTTGGTACGATTCGGAAAAAAATAACCAGCCTTTTTTTTGCAAAATGGCCCACAAAAATCGTCAAAATCTGAACTAAAGAACTAGGTATACTCAAATATATCCATTAAATGCTCGTTTAATACGTAATTTTTAACGACGAAAATAATAAGACCAACCCCATTACACTAGGACTAGCCGTTTTCGAGATATTTTAGTTTTCCGTATTTTCTCTACGCCACCTTTGAAAATAAGTCCGGTTACCGAATGAGAACGAAAATTGAATAAAGTGAAATAAATTTAATTAAAATAAAGAGAACGTTAATATAAGTCTGCAGGGAAAGTCATGTGCTACCCACATCAGACTTTTTTATTATGTTTTGACAATTGCCTAAATTGAATTATATGAGTTTGAAAAATCTTTGGCAAAATAAAACATATGACTTCAGAAATTGAAAATATCAACAATTCCCGTAACCTTTCAACCCGAAAGCCGCAATGAATGTAATCCAATCAAAGCAATTTTTAATTATTTAAATCGGAAAGGATTTAATAAAAATCGTCTGCTGTATGAACTCATTGGGTTTAATTCCGTTGCTTAGCAACATATCACTTTTTTTTTTCAAAAATAAATCTGCTGCAGAAATTCATTGGGTTTAATTTCATTGTTTAGTAATATGACATCATTATTTATTTTAAATAAATTTGCGGGAAAAAAGTATAGTTTGCATAATATGCCATCTCTATGGGAAGTTCGTTTTACTATGGGCAGCTGCTAGTTTATACTGCTAGTCTATAAATAAGTAAATAAAATAACAAGAAAGTTCAATCATGCTTAAAGCATTGACTATGAAACACTTTCCAACTTCAATGCAATTTTATTTAAACATCTCTAAAATGCAATACATTCCTAAGTAATATTTTAAAACTTATCACAATACTACATTAATTTATTATATTTGAAAACTTAAACCTTCGTCGAAAAAAATGAACTTCATTCAAATGAACTTCTTTCAAATGGCATTGAAATATAAATTGCCAGGTTTAAACATCTCTAAAATGCGATACATTCCTCGGTAATATTTTTAAAATCATCATAATACTACAATAATTCATTATATTTGAAAACTTCATCGAAAAAAACAGACATTCATTCAAATGACGGCATAGAAAAAATAACACGTCTGGATCTCTCTATAAAAGCAGCATCTCATTCATAACATTTCCCCATTCATTTCATTCATCACAGTACTAAACTAATTTATTTTATTTAAAAACTTAAGACCATGGAGCTACAAGTAATTAAACTCTGTGCCTAAAACTTCATCGAAAAAAATCGTCCTTCTCTCTGCAAAATCAATGAATATTTCATTCATATCAGCTATGCAGACTCCATGAGCTAAATACTTTTGCGTTAAAAAAATACAGCAATTCTTATACAACTTATCCTACATATTTTGCTGTTTACGTTTTACATAAGTGAAAAATAGGCTTCGTTGTAGAAATAATCAAATTTGGGTGATCATTTAAACTCAAATATATTGTCATTGCGTTGTTTCAGTATGTAGATGCACAGAATTTAGGCAAAAATAAAGCGGTTTTAGGACGAATACAACACTCAATATGAATTAAAAAGAACTTTAAAAATCACGATTTTGAGACAAGATGGATGCCATATTTTATGTTGAAGTGGGTCACGTGATTTTCTCATATCATGGTCACGTGATCGCTTCATATAAGATGTGTAATTATTATTTTAATTTTTATTTAAAAAACTACTGAATATATTTTTTATATATTTTATGGAACAATTTGAATATTAACTAAAATTTTCGAAGTAATTTGTGAATTTTAAATCCGCTTAAAAAATGTTTGAAAAATTAGGTCCTATAGGGTTCAATGTATTTTATTTTTTCAACCCGGGTTCAATCCAAAACTAATTGGGTGATATTATTCATTTATATTCCCATAGGTCCTACAGACCGTCTGAACAACATACTAAAATTTCATTTAAGTCATTTTTACGGCAGTTATCGTGCTAACGGACAGACAGATAAACAGACAGACAGAATGAACAAAGTCATAAACACGTTTCAACTTTGTTGTGAAGTGTTAATAATATATTGATTTATGCAGATCACATTAGACAACGAATTACGTCTGGAACTAATTACAATTTCGTCACTTACTACTATAAATCTTTTCCTTTCCTAATGATATATTATGTATTAAAGATAATTTATAACAAAATATTTAAAAATATATTTATAAAACGAATTATGAAGTTTGTTCATGATTTTCGGATTTTTCGCCCATATACCACTACCACTATACTCTGGCTGGCCATAATTCTAAATATATGATTCCCAAACCATATTATCAAACTGCTGTAAAAATCGTGTGCAGTTATACTTTATGGTTCCTGAAAGATTTTATTACAATGATTTGAAACAGCTGGGTCAAGTCCTTTTTTTTTTCTTTCTAAGGCTCTGCTGGCTCATGAACTCTGAAGAGCACCTGTTACAATTTCTTTTATTTCAATTTCAATGTCATTCGGTGAAGAATTTCTATAGGAAAACTGAAAGTGCTTTACTTTCCTCGTAGATATACCGCATTGTTACCATTTAGGATAACAGCGTCTATGGACCAGTTTCGCGCTTATTATGAGTTCAACAGCATGGGATAGCGATAGACTATACCATGGAATAGTTTTCTTGCTAGGTATGTTTTTTTTTCAAGACTGTGCTGGTTCGTGAACTCTGAAGAGCACCTGCTACAATCTCTTTTATTTCAATTTCAATGTCATTCGGTGAAGAATTTCTATAAGAAAACTGAAAATGTTTTACTTTCCTCGCAGAAATACCGTATTGTTAGCATTACGCTACCATTTAGGATAACAGCATCTATGGACCAGTTTCGCGCTTATTATGAGTCCAACACCATGGGATAGACTATACCATGGAATAGTTTTCTTGCTAATTACAGGTATGTGTTTTTCAAGACTGTGTTGGTTCGTGAACTCTGAAGAGCACCTGTTACAATATTTTTTATTTCAATTTCAATGTCATTCGGTGAAGAATTTCTATAAGAAAACTGAAAGTGTTTTACTTTCCTCGTAGAAATACCGCATTGTACCATTTAGGATAACAGCATCTATGGACCAGTTTCGCGCTTATTATGAGTCCAAAAGAATGGGATGGACTATATCGTGAAATAGTTTTCTTGCTAATTACAGGTATCGGCTGGTTTTTAAGGCTCTACCATCCCGTATATAGCTAACTTGATATCAAATAGCTCTAACATAATATCAAAGTATGCCATTAGTTGATTTTTAACACTTTTCAACATAGTTGAAAAGTATTTATGACTTTGTTCATTCTATCTGTCTGTCTGTCTGTTTGTTCGCACAATAACTGCCGTAAAAAGACTTTGTCAAAATGAAATTTTAGTATGTTGTTGAGACGGTCTGTGGGGCACTTGAAAATGTAATTGAATAATATCACCCAATTAATTTCGGATTGAACCCGGATTGAAAAAGTGAAATACATTGAACCCCACGGGACCTAATTTTTTAAACATTTTCTAATCGAAGTTGAAATTCACAAATTGCTTCGAAAATTTTAGGAAATATTCAAATTTTCCCATAACATATATAAAAAAATTTCAGTAAAATTTTATTTGGCAGTTTTTAAATAAAAATTAAAATAAAATTACACCCATATTATATGAAGAGATCACGTGACCCACTTTAAAATACAATATGGCATCTTTATTTTTTTCTCAGTGTAAAAATCATGATTTTTAAAGTTCTTTTAAATTTATATTTAGTGCTGCTTCCGTTTACGCAATTATAATATTTTGAGTTTAAGTGATCATCAAAGTTTGATTATATTTTCAACGAAGCCTAATTTTAATGGTTGCAGAATGTAAACAAGTGATTGTAAGATGAATTGTATAAAAATTTCTGAATGTTTTTCACGAAAAATTATTTAGCTCTGGAGCCTGGAATAAAAGCGATATGAATGAAATATTCATTGCTTTTACATAGAGAGCCAGACGATTTATATTTCGATGATTTCATTTGATTAAAGTTCAGCTTTTTCGATGAAGTTTTAAGATTTCAAATATAATAAATTATCGTAGTACTGTGATAATTTAAAATATGTTAGCGCTGAATGTATCACATTTTAGAGATGTTTAAATAAAATTGAATTTCAGTTGGAAAGTGTTTCATAATCAATGCTTTATGCATGATTTATCTTTCCTGTTTTATATATAACCATTTGAAATTTTGCTCGATTCCTTATAGTTATGAAATTTGCTTTGTCTAAGATTTCCACATATTCATAAAATTAAACAAGAAAGATCAATTATGGATAAAGCATTGATTATGAAACACTTCCCAACTGAAATGCAATTTTATTGAAACATCTCTAAAATGTGATACATTCAGCGGTGATATTTTTAAAATTATCACAATACTACAATAATTTATTATATTTGAAAACTTCATCGAAATCCAATGAATCTTATTCAAATAAAGTCATTGAAATATAAATCGCCTGGTTTTCTACATAAAAGTAATGAATATTTCATTTATAAACTTTTTTCCATTCCTTTCATTCAGTGGCGATATTTTTAAGATTATCACAATACTACAATAATTTATTTTACTTAAAAACGTAAAACCACGGAGATAAAATTACTTTCTAATTCCATGCTTAAAACTTCATCAAAAAGCATTAATATCGAATCGTCTGCTTTTCTATGTAAAATCAATGAATGTTTCATTCATATCATCTATATTGCAGACTCCAGAGACTAAATAATTTTGCGTTAAAGAAATTCAGCAATTCTTATACAACTCATCTTACAGCTTAATGTGTTTACATTCTCCGTGAAAGTTAGACTTCGTTGTAGAAATGATCAAAGTTTGATGATCATTTAAGCAAAATATTGTAATTGTGTTGGCGTAGTATAGAGGGTGTCCCAAAAAGATTGAAACGCGCTTTAATTTTTTACCTGTTGTAGATAAGTGGGCAATGTAAATTGTAAAAATGTTGAAAGAAAGGTAGGAAATAAGACTACGTTAATGAAATAGCCCTCCCATTAATTTCCAAAAAGTTACACTTTTTAAATTTTTATGCGATCTCCTGAGACAAATTTAGTCAATTAGAAATTTTTTATTTTTAATGCAACAAGATCATTAAAAAAAAACTGCATATCTGTATCTTTAACATTGAGCGAGTTATATTTAATTGAAAATTGAACATTGTGAATGGGGACCCTATATCAAATTAGAAATGTAGATTTGTGACATATCACAAAAAAGATCAAACTGGGTGATAATACATAGGATACCCAACCGCGTAGTGAGTACCACTGCTTTATATGATCTCTGTCTGTGTAAAGCTTTATTTAGATGCATTTATGATAAAAAATTTTGACAGATATTAACGTATTTTTGATCTAAACAATTTCCTTGTTCGAAAAATTAGGTCCCATAGGGTTCAATGTATTTCGTTTTTTCAACCCGGATTCAGTTCAAAACTAATTGAGTGATATTAATCATTTATATTGGTTCTGGAACCTGTGTATCCACGTTGCATTAACTTATTTGTGCTTAAATAGGTTTCTCAAGTTTTCCTTATCTTTTGCACAGTGTTTTTGCCATATTGATGTTTATATCCATATTTTTTTTCCCGAGAAAATTAATTCATTTGCTGTATCCGAATTTGCAAAAGGAATCTGGCATCGAAGTATTCTTATCAATTATATAACTGTTTACCATTAATTCCAGATTACATTTATCTGTAGTTATCGGGCAGTCGCTGCTGGTAGATAAATGTTCGGTAGGGCAATAGTCAGCAATGTTTTGTGATAGTGATTTTTTACTTTCCCTACAGTTTGTTGTATATGTGAAGAAATGTTTTGCTTTTGAGGTCAAAAATCTGACTCCAAGTTCATAATGAATTTTTTTCCATACATGAGTAAACCGTGGCCCGTGGCGCCAATTTAAGGACTTCATCCTTTTGTTTATTTCATAATTGTTAATTTCTTTTTCACTTTTTACTTTCCCTGCAATACATGGTAATGTATAGGGAAAGTATTGGAATCATGCCGAAAATCACAACTCGAGTTTTCGACGGATCTACACGTTTCGAGACCCCTAGAATACGAAAAAACCATTTTTAGCGTGACGTCTGTGCGTGTGTCTGTGTGTCTGTCTGTCTGTCTGTCTGTCTGTCTGTGTGTCTGTCTGTCTGTCTGTGCAGATTTTGTATCCACTGTAACTAAAAAACTAATCGACCGAATTTCACAAAATTTGGTAGGTAAGTCACTTGTGGCCGGGGCTAGTGCTGATTAGTTTTGGGTACGATTCGGAATAAAAGAACCCGCCTTTTTTTGCGAAATGGCCCGCAAAAGCTTGTATCCACTCTAGCTGAAAAACTAATGAACCGAATTTCACAAAATTCGGTAGATGAGTCACGTATAGGTCACTCTGGTGCTGATTAGATTTTGGTACGATTCGGAAAAAAATAACCTGCCTTTTTTTGCAAAACGGCCCGCAAAAATCTTCAAAATCTAAACTAAAGAACTTGGTATACTTAGATATATCCATTAAATGCCCGTTTAATACGTAATGTTTAACGACGAAAAGAATAAGACCAACCCCATTACACTAGGACTAGCCGTTCTCGAGATATTTTAGTTTTTCGTACTCTCCCTACGCCACCTTTGAAAATAAGCCCGGTTACCGAATGAGAACGAAAATTGAATTAAAAGTGAATTACATTTAATTCAAATAAATAGAACGTGGATATAAGTCTGCAGGGAAAGTCATGTGCTGCTCACATCAGATTTTTTACTTTCCCTGCAATACATGGTAATGTATAGGGAAAGTATTGGAATCATGCCGAAAATCATAACTCGAGTTTCCGACGGATCTACACGTTTCGAGACCTCTAGAATACGAAAAAACTATTTTTAGCGTGACGTCTGTGTGTGTGTCTGTGTGTCTGTCTGTGTGTCTGTGTGTCTGTCTGTGCAGATTTTGTATCCACTCTAACTAAAAAACTAATGGATCAAATTTCACAAAATTTGGTAGATAAGTTACTTGTGAGCGAGTCTGGTGCTGATTAGTTTTGGGTACGATTCGGAATAAAAGAACCCGCCTTTTTTTGCGAAATGGTCCGCAAAAGCTTGTGTCCACTCTAACTGAAAAACTGATGGACCGAATTTCACAAAATTCGGTAGATGAGTCACTTGTGGGTTACCTTGGTGCTGATTAGATTTTGGTATGATTCGAAAAAAAATAACCTGCCTTTTTTTGCAAAATGGCCCGCAAAAATCGTCCAAATCTAAACTAAAGAACTGGGTATACTCAAATATATCCATTGAATGCTGATTTAATACGTAATTTTTAACGACGAAAAGAATAAGACCAACCCCATTACACTAGGACTAGCCGTTCTCGAGATATTTTAGTTTTTCGTACTTTCCCTACACCACCTTTGAAAATAAGCCCGGTTACCGAATGAGAACGAAAATTGAATTAAAAGTGAAATAAATTTAGTTAAAATAAAGAGAACGTTAATATAAGTCTGCAGGGAAAGTCATGTGCTGCCCACATCAGATTTTTATTAATCTAAATTCATATTTTCTATTTGATGCATACAAATTTACTATCAGGGGTTGCTCTGGATATGTGATTACTTCGCCAACATATTCGTCAAATAAAATTTTCTTTTCTCCCGCCAATTTTTATTCGTCAAATTTTATTTTGGCGTTCTATTTGAAATATAGTAGTTTGATTTAAAAATATAGTAGTTTGATTTGAAATATAGTAGTTTGATTTATATATTGTAGTTTTGATTTAAAAAATTTTAAATCCCCAAAACCATTATTTTGGAAAACACAAAATGTACAGTAGTATTGATTACGACCAGTAGTCCACAATGTTTGATTTCGACATTGACAGAATAATTAATCGCCAACATTTTCGCCAACTCATTTTTTCAATCGCCGAATTGAATTTTCTTTCACAAAAATGCGAAATGGCGATCAACAACGCGATCCCCGACTAGTATTTAAGCCTGTCAAAGACAAGGTAACTAACATTCTTGAAAAATCAAGCTGTAACTATTGTGAATGTTTAATTTCGTTTAACAATGTATGGTGCGCCTTGCGTTGAAATTTGTCTCGATTGAAAATTAGCCCTGTCATGTTCTGCCTGGCAGTCGAGGTTTAGCAAAACCACCTCCAACCACCTCTACAGAGGAGTTGAGGTGGTTTCGGTTTTAGCTTTTCATGTCCCCTGTGAGGGAGGGATTCGTGGGAGTTCTGGGATACCCCCCCCCCCCCCCGGATCCTCACCCCATTTTGTCCACTATGAAGGAAAAAAATAGAAAATCTTTTGAAAATCTTAAAAAATCTTCGGTCTGGAGATCGATATTATATGTGTCGAAAGCCCAGGCCGAGTCGTCCTAGGACATGAGCAACAATTTTGACTGCCAGATTCAGCTTTCTAAGTGAGTAGGAATTTCTCGAACGTCTGCAAAGATTTCGTGATCCCACCCCCATTTTCTCCCGAAAAAAAGGAGTAAATGGAAAATCGGGCTACGTTAGTTTCTGTACCGTGGTCGATGTCCAAAGATTCATCCAAAAGTCCAAAGTGTCCAACGATTCATCCTTCTAAGTCACCGGGGGGGGGGGGGGTGAATATTTGGAAGGACAAACACATGTTAAACAATTATGCATAGAGAAACATTTAGCTTAAAACTCCGCATATAATAAATTAGTAAAGGTATCTACCGGTTTTGGAACCAAGAACAAGAAGCTGTCTCCTACGTCAAGACAGAACACATTATATATATATATATATAATAAAATAAAAAATTAAAAAGTTAATAAATGTAAGCTGACGGATTTATACATTAATAACTTGCATCTGCATCCCAAATACCTGCATACACACGTACACACACATACACGCGTACACACACACACACACACGCCGTCCATTCTGTTGCTCTAAGTCCTCTGGACGAGCCGGAAGGCCTGGGGCTTTCACACACACACACGCGCACACGGGCACATATTCACACACACACACATATATACATTATATATATATATATATATATATATAATTTTTTTTCTGATACTCATTATGATGCAAGTCAATTTGAATAATTTGGCATATGAATGTACAAAATCAACTGTACTATCTTAGTCTAGATACTTAAATTTACTTTAGCAAGTTATAATTTTTGTAGATCGAGCTCATATTTTTAAGTCTCCCTGCTTTCGTTGTTGCTCTGAGCACATACTTAAAGTGTCCATTTGACAATACAGTCTCGACTTCTCCCAATATATGACTGAATTTGTTTCGTTTCAAATTTAGGGAGTATGCAGGGTGGGGGTGGGGGGGGGGGGGGGGTGAACACACAAAAAAAAAAAACAATGTTCTACATAAAAAAAAAAAAAAAATTAAAATTCCTGACGTTTCCTGCTGAGTAATACAAATTACTTAGTCATACACGTCTAGAATATATATTTTAATATCAAAGAGGCAGACTTTTACGGGAACAAAGTATCCAGACTTTCGGAAGATTCCAGTCAAAATAGGAATTCGTATGTCGGCTTTCCTCGAAGGTCAGACCAAGGTCAAGTTGAGAGAAACTCCAGACTGCTGTATAAACCTAGATGGGATTTAAATTGCAAAACAGTTTCAAATTTACTTCCTTTGTTGTCTGACCCTCTTTGCAAGGAAGTGCTTTGAGAATTTAATAAGTTAGGTGATGTTTGGTGAAGCTAGTATTAATAAAACTCGAATTTTTAAATTGTTAAAATTTCAATTTCTTCAATCAGTAGCGTGCCCAGAAAATTCTCTTGAGTGGATCAAAATATTTTATTGTAATATCATTATTTGCAGTTACAGTTAATTAGACTATTATACACCAGTCGGTAAGTTTATTATCAATGGGTGATTAGAATTTTTATTTCGAAAAAAAAAGCCAGATAGACGAAAATTTTCAATTACAAAGTCGTAGAAAGTTCTTTATTTAGAATGAAGAGATATGCGGTTTGCTCACAATACACGGGCGTAGACAGGATTTAATTTTGAAGGGGAGGGGGGGGGGGGGGGTCATTTTTTAGGTTGTCTGAAAATTAAAATTTTCGGCAGTGAAAATTAATTATATGCATTTTTGTTGCGCAGTAGCTCAGTAAAAATATATATATATATATATAATTATTACTTATTGTAGTTTAATTGGAAAAAAATGATTGGGATGGATTTCGGGAGGGGGGGGAGGGGAGGTCCCTAAGATCCCCCCTCTGCCTACGCCCTTGCCCCAACATGTACATAAACGATAAAAATTTGATGTGAGCAGCATATGATTGTCATTATATAATGAAATTTACTTCTTTCACTTTGAAAAACATCTGATGTGAGCAGCACATGACTTTCCTTATATAATGCAATGAATTTACTACTTTTACAGTAAAAAAAAATAGATTATTTTTATAGTAGTTATTTATATTCTTTCCAAGATATTGAATTTTCGTTAATAAGTCGTCATTTTCCATGTCGTCATCATCAATGAGTCGTCATTGATTTAGCGTCATTTTTATCCATTTTGCGAGTTTTTCGTTAATTTAGCAACATTTAAAAAAGTCGGCAAGTTGGCGACATGCCACCAAATTCATCAAAATCTCGCCAAGTGTTATGGACGAAGAAATAAGTTATTCTTACAGCAGATAAATAACTATTGGCGTTCAAATGCAAAAGTATTACTCAAAGTATCTTTTTTCATAAATGGAACGAGCTAGATCCACGAGAATGATGTCACTCAATTTATCGCATGGTATTACATATGAAAAGTGAACATGTTTTTCAATAGGAAATATTTTTATTTTTATTTTATATGACTTTTGATAATTTTTTTGAAAAATGTGCAATATCTCGAGAACGGTTCATGTTAGCGTTCTAAAATTTATGTCAATCGTTTTCTAATGAAAAATTACATAAGAAATGTCTATTTACGTAACTTTATTAGCGGGTTTGATTTTTTGACGATTTTTTCAAAATTTCACTCGAAAATTTAGGGGGGGGGGGGGGTTCTGAACATTCGATTGTGTATAAAAACAACAGGCTTCCAGTGTTTACGGATTGTGATTTTTGTACCAAATTTCGTTCGAATCGGTCCATTCGTTCGTCAGTTATCGTCTCCACAGACTCACTGACACACACACACACACACACACACACACACACACACACACACACACACACACACACACACACACACACACACAGACAGACATCACTTCAAAAATGTTTGATTCGTGATCAGGGATGCTTGAAACGTGCTCTCCCGTCGAAAACTCGAATTCGAATTTTCGACCCCGTCACAATACTTTCCTTATACATTATTGTATATAAGGAAAGTAAAAATGATGTAGTATAAGATTCACGGCCCAGTAATTTTAACATAAATCGTACATTATTTTTAAGTCGTACATCGTTTGGTGATTTTACGGATTACAATATGTAAAACTATTAAGTACTTAATTAGCCTATATTTGCGTTACTCTACAAATTAAGAATTACCAATATTGATAGCATCCGAAATAAGCAACAAAGACCATATATTATAATATTTTAATAGTTAAATCATCAATTTGGCGTCATTTCTGTTAATTCAGCGTTATTTTTGCAATTTTGCTTATATTTTCGTCAATTTAGGGCGACATATCGCTA